>CM042160.1:41951774-41954030 GCA_023376005.1 Doryteuthis pealeii | reverse complement strand
AAAGAGAGAGATGAATTCTCAGATAAGTGTTTTAATATTTCTTTCTGTATAGGAAATGCCTACCACTTTTTCGTTTTTAATCTTTGACTAACAAAATTTATTCATTCACAGGCATGTTTAAAAAATAAAATACATTTTTATTTTGTTTTAAATGAGTGTCTTCACTGACCATAGTAAAATGTTACCTGTGGACTTATACTAAGTCAAAACTTTTTTTTCTCGGTGTGGTGGACCCGTAGATCTCGTCAGATCATCCACCTGCGTCCCCCAAAGTCTCTCAGTCATCTTGCCTCGGCTTGTCACTGATACTTGACTTTGGGGAAGGAGAGCATGCGGTGCGTGTCGCGCAAGCGCACAACATGTAAAACAAAACACGTGCAGATATTTCTACAAGTTCCAGAGTGATTGAGGAATGGTGAGTTGTGCAGGCATGAGGTGCCGGAAGCATGCAGATGTGTGAATTAAGAGTCTAGAAAAGGTGACCTAAACAAATGCCGGTTCACCTACCAAGCTGGCCAGAAACCAGCGTATCGACAGATGTCCACACTAGCTGGAAGAAAATACTGCAACACAAAACAAAACAAGAATAGCCACCTGGAATGTCTGGACACTTCCTTTTTTTGAGAGACTGGGGAAACACCAAACTACGTACTTGTATCGTGACAGCATTTCGATATGGGGTCGACACCGATGACCTTGCGCAAGTCGTTCAGCGATAAGGATCAATTTACAGAAAGGTTGGAAAGACAGGCCGATTGTAGCTGTGAGAAGTTTGAGGTAAGGTGACTTGAGCCCTCCCTCCTGAAGCAACACATCACATACCATGGAAACATTTCCCATATTGAAGTTTGATCTGTATGGCAGGGCCTGTATGTTGAGGGTCTCGTGTGTGACAGGGTACAGAAAAACAAGCTGGATCCGTGGGCCATCCGCGTGCTTACAACTACTCACAACTGAAATACTTGTAGAAATGGCCTTATTCTGTGAAGAAGCGGTAATCACCATATATATATATATATATATATATGTGTGTGTGTGTGTGTGTGTGTGTGTGTCTACAAGTCCAGAGTGATGGAAGAACGGTGAGGTGTGCAGGCCTGACAGGCTGGAAACATGCAGATGTGGGTCTACATACGGCGTGATTCCTGACCTACTTAACGTCAGCAACGTGACTCTGCGAGGTTTTGGGTGAAGGAGCAGCCCCTTGGTTAACACTGTTCACACAGTCATTTGGGAATTATCTACAAAAGGTGATCTAAACAAAAATGCCTGTCAAGCTGGCCAGAGACCAGCGCTTCGACGGATGTCCACATTAGCTAGGCGTAAACAAGAAAATAAAACACAAAACAAGGCTAAGAATAGCCACCTGGAATGTCTGGACACGTCCCGATTTGGAGAGATTGGGAAACCCCAAACTACATACCTGCATCGTGACAGGGAAGTATCTCGAGAAGGGGCAGACACCGATGATAGCTGTAAGAAGTTTGAGGTAAAGTGACTCGAGCCCTTCCATTCTGAAGCGACACATGACGACGCCATAGAAACATTCCCTATAAGGAAGTTGACCTGTGTGGCAGCGCCTGCATGCTGAGGATCTCATGTGTGACTGGATACATAAAAAAAGCTGGTTCCGTGGGCCATCTGCGTGCTCACAACTGCTCACATCTGGAGTACTTGTAGAAATGGCCTTATTCTGTCAAGAAGCGGCAATCACCATATATATATATATATATATATATATATATATATATATATATTATGGACTCTCTCGTCGATTTTCGACGCATGAGGGTTCACACACACAATGAACACAATGAACACAATGAACAATTTATATATATATAAATATATATATATATATATATATATAATATATATATATATATATATATATATTATGCATGTAAATTGAATAACACAGAGTACTTCTTCTTCATTATTTGGATCTTTTCTTTTCCAGTCGTCTGGCGATCTTTCTAGAGTTAGGATCCAGTTGAAATAGGATATTTCCCATTCTGTCAGCCTCGAGCGCTTTCGACTGCTTCTTCAGTCGTCATCATGGGTTATATGAGTTGGTTTTAGTTCGTTTTTAGGCCTTTTATCTATGTTGTTTTTAAATTAGAAGATTCTATTATTTTTAAAGGGTTGCATGTAAAGTGTGTTAGTTGTTAAAGATAGTGCTCGGGCTGACAGTATGGGAAATATCCTATTTCAACTGGATCCAAAACACCGAAAGATACAGATTTCAACTGATCC
>CM042160.1:41931774-41946774 GCA_023376005.1 Doryteuthis pealeii | reverse complement strand
CGTCGGTCAAATTACTGGCACCCCGCTGTTTACTCTTCCAAATTTTAACATTTGTTTGTTCTTATTTCTTTTTCTTCTCTTTTCTTTCAAACTCGTAGACCAAAACAATTACGCTACACTGTGGAATGTGGAGTACCCGTCAATACCATTGCTTCATTGTCCACGTTGATTTGTTAGGGTTCTATCTATGAGTTAAATAGAAAAATATGTTCATAAAAAATTGAGTATCCACTAAGAATGAATTTATTTCAAAACTCTTTCGGCATTAAATGACCCACTGAGGTTGATATGCCGTAAAACAAACCAAACCAAACCAAAACTGTACACAGTTTTCCTTTGTTTTTATTTTCAAATTTGCCCAGAGGTAATTTCTTAACTGTTACGGTACATGAATTTTACATTTAAATGTTAAACGAAGGGTCACCGAAGTTAACTCTTTGCCCACCACGGCTGTACCAAATTTTCTTGGTATTTTTTTCCTGCAGTTCAAAGTTCACTATTTATTCATCCCAGAACTCATTCTACTAAAATAAAGTCCTATTATTATTGTAATCTAAGCCCTTATGTTCAATTATAATGAACTAACCATCAGTTTTTGTAATTTTTTTTGTATGGTGGGAGAGCCGTTGCAAGCGCCTTAAAGTAGGCAAATCGTTAAGCAGCGGTGAGCCTCTTCCACACTTAGATGAGTGACTGTTACAGATTGCTTATCGAATAAATAACACAACAAGTAATCCAGTTGAATGTCATCTGGTGAAATAATCACTTTCGACTTTTTATTACCACAACTAAAAAATGGCTGAAACGGTACTTCCGTTTCTTATAAACAAATATACCACAGTGACCATTTAACCAACAGCAATTACTGTATGTAACCTGATATGAAAATGACTTCATTCAGCATTAAATAACCCGAAAAGGTTTGATACTCTGTAAAACCAACCAACCAACCAACCAACCAACCAACCAACCAGCCAACGAAAGAACCAACAAACCAACCAGCGAACGAACCAACAAACCAACGAACAATTCGTTTTATAATCATAGTTCTAAACGGATTTCTTTTTTGTATTATTTGGATTTTTCGAACTGTTGTCTTCATCTTTATTGTTACTAGCAAATATATGCACCCTCCGGGTGCAAGTATTTAAGTTTTAATGTAATAAAATATTGTATTAAATTAGAAAGGCTAATGAAACTAAATGGGAAATGCAGATAAAAAAAGATTTCAAACAGAGGGAGTATAATCGAAAGCTAAAACAACTGAAACTTACTCTTCCATCACTCTCGTCTTTCATTGTTATTTTTTCTAATTTAAGTATTTACTTAAAAGAGTAAGTAAAGAATAAAATGACAGTTATTTTTTCTTGTTAATGGATTTCATTTAAGATTCATTGAAGAGATTTTTGCTTATATTCATTAAAATAAAACCAAACAGTTATAAATCAATAATACTAAGCACATATTTATTAAATTCGATTTTTTAATATTAATATGCAAATTAGCCTTCCCGTTCACACTGTAAACCCCTATTTTGTTGTATATATGAATATAATTGCATGTTGTCAGTATGTAGACATAGTTAACAGTATTAATAATGTAAGACAATTTTATTAATAATTGAGGTTTAGATAAAAATGTGATGTCAATAACTAAGGGAATTGTAACTTGAGTAGTAATATAGTTTCGGTTACAGACAGAAAAACACACAATCTCCATTATAATAAGATATACACAATATTTCGGTCGATGTGCTCTCCTGTATTCTTTTGGTGTTTCTTGTCAAAAATGGTCACAATGGCAATTTTATCTTGGGACATACACATCCTAAAGTTTGTTTTTTTTTATAACTGTGTAATATATAATGATGATGGCGATGATGATTGACTGTATTCTGCTGCTGAATGAGTTTGGAACATTCTACAGAAGCATTCAGCCCTCCCTCATTTGAACCCCCGCCCTGTCGGCTGGGGCGTTAGAATGTACCGACTGCACCTCTGCAGCGGGGTAAGACTCCCCCAATGGGGCCACCTGTTTGCCGTAGGTGGCGACCCGTGATGCTTAAGGATAGAACCCAGGTGGATGAGCAGTCCATGACTTGCAATACTCCACTTTGGTCCTATCTTGGGCCAGACAATCGGCTGGTCACGTCAAGCCCTAGCACCTATATGATTGCCCCAACCCTATTGCCCTTACGGCAAGCCCCAAGCCCTTTTTATCATATGGTGCTAGAAGGCGGTGGCTGCGGGTCTACATGTCCTGGGAATGACGTTAAACTCTATCTGATGGTGAGGTTCCAATTTTGGAGGTTTGGGGAATGTGGAGCACCCCTTCATCACCATTGCTCCCTGGTCCACTGTGACCCGGAGTGGTAGTACCTGTTAGGGTCCCATCTATGGGTTAAATAGAAATATGTATTTATAAAAAAATTGTATTATCCATTAAGAATTGATTTATTTCAAAACTTTATCGGCATTAAATGACCCACTGAGGTTGATATGCCGTTAAACAAAAAAAACAAAAAAAAAAACAACCTTATATCTGTTGCGCCATGTGTCCAACAGTTCTAACTGACAAATCATCGGTAAATCGCAGTTTCAATACTGACCACGGGCGATAATTACGTAGAATACTTAACATGTCTTAACACCTTTACCCAGTGAAATAGATTTCTTTTTGTACTTATTGCGGATTTATTAGGGCGAGCACGGCCCACTTACATATACAGCCCCACATGTTACCTAAACAGGCAAAATTATAACGGGCCTATTCGTTTTGTAATCAATTTATGTCTGTTTAAAAAAAATGTTAAAAATATACAAACTTGTCTTTTTTCTTGAGAAATGTAATAATAAAAGATTGTAAACTAACAAAAAAAAAAAAAAAAAAATAGTTAAAAAATTATGCAGATATAGAAAACAAACACACCAACAATTTATCTATGATTTCAGGTTATATATATATATATATATATATATATATATATATATATATATATATATATATATATATACCTGAAATTATAGATAAATTATTGGTGTGTTTGTTTTCTATAACTGCATCATTTTTTAACTATTTTTTTTTTAGTATATATATATTCAGTCGGTAGAGCGTTCGGCTAGAAACCACAAGGTTCCTAGTTCGATACCGGTCCTCGCCAACTCAGCGTATGAGTAGCACAGGGATATCTGCGGTAAAGTAAGCAGATGGTAGGTGTGGCGCTCCACCTCAGACGCCAAAAACAATCTCCTTGGTCTAGCGCTATTGAAAAGGGGATAGACTCCTTCGCTGACTGGCTGATACCGATTTTAGGCCGCCCCGAAGACTTTACTTTACTTACTTGTATATATATATATAAATAAACCTTTTCAATGTAAAATATATTCCCTGGTAGGCAATAATAGTGATGATACTACAGAGAAACAGTATTTCTCGAGAACTTATGGATCCATCTAGCCAAATTTTTGTGCTTTAAGATTTTTCAAAACGTACATAAATTGAAAATAAAACGTATCGGCCTGTTATAATTCTGCCTGCTTATGTGACATGTGAGGCCGTATATATTACAGTAGGCTGTGGGGCGAGTCAAAAGTTTTGTAATATTTTGGTAATGCAAGGCACAACTTGGTAGCCGCGGATGCCTTTGCCGAGACCATGAAACCGACGGACCACATTAAACTGTGAGATGCCAAACTCACCTGCTATACTCACAAGGTCAATTTCTAAGTATTACACTTGTGGGACCATATGACCTTTAGGCACCCCTTTTTGATCTCGATTAAGAAAGGACTTGTTTTTCATTTACACCATCAATATCAGGTTGTTTTAACAGACGATTTATAGATTTAAAAAAAAAATTATAAATCTAACACCTAACCCTAAACATAACCCTAACCCTAACAAACAACCGTATATTGACGGGGTAAATGAAAAACATGTCCTTTCTTAATCGAGATCAAAAAGCGGTGCCTAAAGGTAATATGGTCCAAAATTCTATTCTCTTTAATAAGCGCGTGACGCAAAATAAATAAATAAATAAATAAAAACACCAAAAAAAAAAAAAAATGTCCACGTGTCACTCAGTGATTGGCTGGTTACTTTCTCCTCCAGGATGTCATACCTACACAAACATGCCTTCTTCCAGTTTTTGAAAATATTTGCACTACTTTGTCGACAGAGGGTGATGAATGTTCACAAAAACTGTGACCGACTTTGCTTTCGCCCAACACCAATTCCACCCCACCACCACCACCAACCTACTGTCATGCTACCCACCCCCACCAACTCCGACCCTTTAGAAAACAAGTCTTTACCCCCGAAGGCTGTCATTTCAATAATTTAACCAATCAAGCATACCCACCTGATCTTCTGGTCTGTCCTACTTGCCTCTCCTTTTGAAGTCCGGCCCGGCTGGGACGTAGCCTCACCAACCCATCCCGGCCTCTACCAAATCCTGACCCAACACCCACACCCGCGTCACTTGACGTCAAAAATAGTCAGCTTTCAGATCTGTCATCTCTTCTCGTAAAATGCACAATACAACAGACACTTAAGAGTTGGCTTTTAAAACTATATATCATGCTATGAAGGTTTTGTTTTTCAAATAATAAAAAAAAGATTAAGACTTTTTAAAAACAAAAACTTTCCGTTACACTGTTTGGTACTATTCGCAGAGTTCCGTCCCGGCCTCCTTCCTTAAAAAACAACAAAAAAAAAACACTAGCCGGTGATAGCTGAAAAAAAAAACCGTAAATGCGATATTTTACCCCCTCCAGTCTTTTTTCGACAAGTAAATGTAAATATTTTGGACCATATGACATTTAGGCATCCCTTTTTGATCTCGATTAAGAAAGGACATGTTTTTCATTTACACCAAGCAAATTTAGATATTTACCCCTCTCTCCCCAAATATTTTAAAGTTGGGTAGGGTTAAAATATTGGACCATATTACCTTTAGGCACCCCTTTTTGATCTCGAATAAAGTAAACTCCTATAATTTACTAAACAATGAAAAAGAAAAAAAATCCCGTCGGCATTCCTCCTCAAGGGGGCGCCTCAGGCACTGGGATATAAACCCAGCCGTGTCTCTTTAAATCAAGGGGGTAGGTGTTGCGTGGGGGATGGCCCTCTGGGATCCCGCCGTTAATTAGAGTAACGGTTCAGAGCTACTGGACACTGACTCGAGGGCCGATTATGCGCTGTAATATGTTCTAATGTTTATCTTTTTTACTATATAACATTTAAGCACCTCTTTTGCGATCTCGTTTCATAAGGACATTTTTTTTTCATTTACACCGCCAAAATCCGGTTGTTTGTTGGGCTTAGGGTTAGAGGTTAGGGTTAGGGTTTAGTTTTATGATTTAAATAAAATCCTCTAAAAATCATCTGTTAACAAACAACCAGATTTTGACGGTGTAAATGAAAAAAAATGTCCTTATGAGACGAGATCGCAAAAAGGGGTGTCTAAAGGTCATATAGTCCATTTTACTTTTTACAAATAAGACTTTTCTTGGGCGTAATAAATTTTGAAATTTAAATGTTTTTAGTGAACTTATTATCATAAGCGTATCTGAAGCTCGTCCGTACCTCAAATTTTAGCTCACAGCACAAAGCAAAAAAATCGACCGAATGACAACTCGTAATTCTGAAAAATCGCCCTATCTGTCTGTGTGTCTCGCTCTGTCGCCGGTGTTTGCCTGTTGGCATTTTGTTCTGGTCTTGTTTTTATTCATTCTCATTTCTCCAACTGTTCTTAGTATTGCATAGCCGTATATACCCTTCTGTCATACTCGGATATATATATATTTAATGGGCCGGGTTAGCTCAGTCGGTAGAGCGTTCGGCTAGAAACCACAAGGTTCCTAATTCGATACCGGTTCTCGCCAACTCAGCGCATGAGTAGCACAGGAATATGTGAGGTAAAGTAAGGAGCTGGTGGTAGGTGTGGTGCTCCACTTCAGATGCTAAAATAATCTCCTTGGTCTAGCGCTATTGAAAAGGGGATAGACTCCCTCGCTGACTGGCTGATACCGACTTTAGGCCGCCCCGACGACTTTACTTTTATATATATATATATATATATATATATATAGAGAGAGAGAGAGAGAGAGAGAGAGAGTGAGAGTGAGGGGGAGAGAGGGAGGGAGAGAGAGATTAATAGAGTGATAGATTTTAACAGACGATATATATATATATATATATATATATATATAGATAGATAGATAGATAACATACTGCATAAATAGAGAGATATAAACAGACTGTAGACAGACATAGACAGGTATGAACACTATATATTTATACACACACACACACAAACACACACACACACACATACACATATATATATATATATATATATATATATATATATATATATATATATAGAGAGAGAGAGAGAGAGAGAGAGATAGGTATGGTAGATCTTGCTTATTACATTTCTGCTTGTTCCTTGCTAATTCTCTGATTTGGTCATTGTTATAACATTCATTTAATTGATTAAAACAAGACTTGGTTTTACTTGATCAAGCTTTATTAACTCATATTGATTATCCACCACGGGGATGAAACTGACTCGGGAGCGACGACAATCACGTCTTCTCTCCTTCAAAATCGGGTTGAATCTAACTCTAAACTACTCTCCCTTGTCTCTCATGGCGCGTTTTCAGGGGGTCAAAAGGTTATAACCGTCACTGGTAGTTTTCCATAGACTCCCTGATTTTAAAGTTAACGACCCTTAATCTAAATTCTTAGCTACAAGTCTGTTCACAATTTATAACTTCTCATTAATCATGCACTCATACCTCCCTAAAACTATCTGGTGGCGCTCTTGCCTCTCTCTAATACCATCTGTTGGCACTCTTGCCTCTCTTTAATACTATCTGGTGGCGCTCTCACCCCTCTCTAATACTATCTGGTGGTGCTCCCACGCCTCCCTAATACTATCTGGTGGAACTCTTGTCTCTCTCTAATATTATCTGGTGCCGCTCTCACCCCCTCCTCCTGATGGCGTTCTTTCCTCTCTCTAATACTATCTAGTGGCACTCTCACTCCTCCCTAATACTATCTGGTCACGCTCTTTCATCTCTCTAATACTATCTGCTGGTGCTCTCACCCCTCCCTAATACTAT
Source organism: Doryteuthis pealeii (assembly GCA_023376005.1). NCBI lineage: Eukaryota > Metazoa > Mollusca > Cephalopoda > Myopsida > Loliginidae > Doryteuthis > Doryteuthis pealeii. The sequence continues at coordinate 41,939,644 of CM042160.1, read as the reverse complement.
CTGGTGGCGCTCTTGCCTCTCTCTATTAATATTAATTGTAACATTAGTTCTTCGATGTTTTTGTCAGACCACAATTTTACGCGTACATAATTTCTTTATTAGTATCTGATGGTTAAGTTCCAGTTTTGGAAGTCTGGGGAATGTGGAGCACCCCTTGATAACCATTGCTTCCAGGTCCACTCTGACCCAGAGTGGTAGTACCTGTTAGAGTCCCATCTATGGGTTAAATTGAAAAAAAAAACATGAGTTAAAAAATAGACTACCCACCAAGAATGAATAAAACAACACGTCTTCGGCATAAAATGACCCAATAAGGGTTGACATGTCGTAAAACCAAACAGCCAGCCAATCTGTTTAACTACTTAGTAATATGTATAATCTCTCTCTCTCTCTCTCTCTCTCTCTCTCTCTCTCTCTCTCTCTCTCTCTCTCTCTCTCCTCTTTAACTTTTTATATTCCTGTCTTCTCTCTTATTTTGTTCTGGTCTTGTTTTTGTTCATTGTCAATTCTCCCACTGTTCTTAGCTCTTCGGTGCTGGAATTAGTCAGACCACAATTTTATTTGCACATAATTTCTTTATTACTTAGCGACAACCTTCATCTTACCGACCCCCGGTTGGGAATTCTTGATCAGAGCATGTTGGAATAAATCATAGCTAGTGGACGAATTATCACTGACTAACTTTGTCTACTTTTTAAACTTCCAGTATTGTTTGATCACGTGACTTTCGTCAATTGAAAAAAAAAACCCAGGTCTCAAGCAACGCCTAGGTCATCACCCATCAATCAAACCTGGATGACTCAACGGGTTTTTTTAAATTTTTTTACCTGCGACTATTTTAAAACTACACTATCCTACTTGCCAAATAATAGATTACGCCAATCTATTACCAAACAATATGTTCTAAAGCCAGAATGTTCAACTATTAATAATAGATAGAATGTCGTTTGAATGTTGTGACTTACGTCAAATGAAAAGCCGCGTCTCAAACAACGCCTAGATTATCTCCCATCAATCAAACCAAACTATGCTAATCTATTATCTAAAATAAGAGAGATAAGCGTACTATGTACCAATGAGCATTATTGGAAAGGTTTGGTTTGGTTTGTTTTGTTTTATGGTAAATCAACCTCAGTGGGATATAAACCCAGCCCTACCCCTTTAAATCAATTTAAAGTTTATTTAATGCCGACAGATATTTGAAATAAATAAGTTATCAATAGATACGCAATTTTTTTTTATAAACACATATATCTATTTAACCCATAGATGAAACCCTAACAGGTACTACCCGGGTCAGAGTGGACCAGGGAGCAATGGTGATGAAGGTCAACATCTCCCTAGCCTCCAGAACTGGAACCTCACCATCAGATAGAGTTTAACGTTATACCCAGGACAAGAAGACCCCGGACACCGCCTTCTAGCACCCATATGATAAAAAGGGTTGGGGATTGCCATAGGGGCAATAATGTTGGGACAATCATATAGGTACTAGGGCTTGACATAGCCAGCCGATTGATCGGAGGGGGCCTCTCCGACCAAGTAATAGCCTAAGTGAAGTTTTGCATATCATGGACAGCTCAACCACAAGGATTCCGTCTTCAAGTACCACGGGTTACAATCCATGGCTAACAGATGGCCCCATTGAGGGGGGTCTTACTCCTCTGCAGAGGTGCAGTCGGTATATTTTAAAGCCCCAGGCGACAGGGCTATAACTGGAAAGGTATCAAAGAGTTATTGTTCTAGGTAGGCCATTTTATTGTATTTTATTATTATTATTATTATTATTATTATTATTATTATTATTATTATTGTTGTTGTTGTTGTTATTATTTTTCACTGGAGTCTAACTGACAACAAGTCTCTTCAGGTCTCCAGGACTCTTCTGAGTATTCTAGCCGATTGCAGCAGTGCAGTAGTCTAGATGGTCTCAATTCTTCCTCTGATTTCCAGATCCTCCAGTCTTTTTTCCAAGTTTATTGGGACCGTTCGAAGTACATTATTATTATTATTAGTTACTCCTTTTGATTTGGTTTGGTTTGTTTTGTTTTACGGCATATCAACCTCAGTGGGTCATTTAATGCCGATAAAGTTTTGAAATAAATCAATTCTTAATGGATAATACAATTTTTTATAAATACATTTTTCTATTTAACCCATAGATGGGTACTCCTTTTGAGTTTTCACATGGAATCTGAGTGACAGCAAGTCTCCTCAGGTCTCCAGGACTCTTCTGAGTATTCTGGCAGATTGCAACAGTGCAGTGTTCTGAATGGTTTCAATCCTTCCTCTAATTCCCAAACTTTCCAGACCCTTTTCCAATCCTTTTGGGACTGTTCCAAGTGCACCAAATACAATTAGTATTACTTTCACTTTCGTATTCCCTAATTTTTTCAGTTCTCTGGGAAGACCCAGATATTTGTCCATTTTTTCATTTTCCTTCAGCTTCACCCTGTGATCTGCTGGCACTGCAAAACCCACCAGTTGACAAGTTCTTTCTTTTTTGTTAATCAACACTAGGTCTGGCCTTCTTGCTGGGATAAGGTGATCCGTTTTTATCTCAAAGTCCCAGAGAATTTTGTGCGTTTCGTTCTCAAGAACAGATTCTGGTTTATGCATATACCATTTTGTTGTATGGTCAAAATTACATTTTTTGCATAATTCCCAGTGGATCACCTTCCCAACCCAGTCGTGTCTAGTTTTGTATTCTCGTTGTGCTAGTTTGCTACATTCGCAGAGTATATGGTTAACAGTCTCATCTCTATTACCGCAAAGCCTACATTTACTATTTTGTTGGGTCTTATCAATTTTTGTTTTGATGTAGTTTGTTCTTATGGCATTATTTTGTGCAGCAATTATAAGTGATTCTGTTTCTCTTTTGAGGTTTCCCTTTTTTAACCATGTCCAAGTCTTTTCATGTGCAACCTCTTCTATTTGTCGTTTGAAGCGTCCGTATAATTGTTTTTCTTCCCATTTTTGTTTTCTAGTCTTTGTCGTTTTTCTGTTTGTCCATCTGCCGTTTCTACTATTGTTGGCCGCCATAAGTAGTTTGTCTTTGCTCTTCCTTGTGTAATCTTCAAGTTGTTGGATTGTGGTTTCTACGCATTCCTCTATGTTGGCAAGACCTCTTCCCCCTTCCTTTCTTGACACATACAATCTATCTCTATCATCTCTAGGGTGGAGAGCCTTGTGCATGGTCATTAATTTCCTCGTCCTTTGGTCTACCTGTCTGAGTTCTTCGTTTGTCCATTTTAAGAATGGTTCTGAGTATCTTATAATGGGGACAGCCCAGGTATTAATTCCTTTGATCAGATTTCTGCTGTTAAGTTTCGTTTCTAGAAGTTTTCTAGTTCTCCTGAGATATTCTTTTTTAACTTTTCCTTTCATTTCTGCTTGCATGATATTGTCCGCTTCTAAAATTCCTAAGTATTTGTAGCTTTCATTTTCATCAAGAGATTTTATAGTTTTCTGATTTGGTAGTTGTATTCCATTCATTAGTTTTCTTTCGCCCCTTTTTATTATAAACATAGCACATTTTTCGATTCCAAATTCCATCCCTATATCCTGGCTATATATTCTAGTAGTTTGTACTAGGCTCTCCAATTCTTTTTCATTTTTTGCAAAAATTTTAATGTCATCCATGTACATAAGGTGGTTTATCTTCTCTTGTGAATTACTAAATTTGTATCCCCTGGTACATTTTTTCAGTATATGGTTTAGCGGCATCATTGCAATAATAAAGAGTAGTGGTGATAATGAGTCTCCTTGGAAGATACCTCTTTGGATTTTTACTTCTGCCAGGGATTGTTTTCCAGCTTTTAATTGAACTCGCCAGTTTTCCATGGCTTTTTTAATGAAGTTTATAATGTTGTTGGAAATTTTGTACATTTGTAGGCATTCTAAAATCCAGGTATGTGGGACTATTATTATTATTATTATTATTATTATTATTATTATTATAAATTGTTTGAATATGAAGGACGGGGCTGTTTTGTTCAAATCTGCAATTCTACTTTATTTTCAAGTAGACATTTAACAATGATTATATTTAAAACGTTTTCAACTCATTCAAGCCTTTAGACTTTTAAGTTTAATTGACTAATTGATTAAATTAATATGTGCAATAAATTAATCCAATTATTCATTTGCTTTGCTTTCAAATATGTCTACCACTCTATGAAAACAAGGGCTCCTCTGAATTGGTTCAGATCTTAACTACAACAATGCATGCAAAAATATTTCAGATACCCCCCCTCTGTGTGTGGTGTGTGTGTGTGTGTGTATATATATTATATATATATATATATATATATTATATATATAATATATATGAGAAGTAAATACACAAACGATGTGTTTTGATAAGGCTTTTTTAGCCGACAATTTTTGGGAGAACATGTGCTCAATTGAAGTCGTACCTAATTTTGAAAGTTAATCAATTAATAATTAATTAATTAGGCGGGCATACCTATTTAAATGTAAGGCTAAACAAATCGAGAAAAATCAATCTCTGTATGTACATTTCGGCCTATTAGGCCTAATCAGCAGAGCTATAGATAGGAAGACCGCCCTATGCGTGATTCGAACCCTGACTGTCAAGCTCACAGGCGAGGACCGCAACCCCCACACCAACCGGACTTAAATGTACATACAGAGATTGATTTTTCTCGATTTGTTTAGCCTTAAATTTGAATAGGTACGCCCGCCTTCAATTAAGCACATATTCTCCCCCCCAAAAAATATATATATATATATATATATATATATATATATGGTGGTGAGTGGGTGGGTGTTAGGGTAGCGTGGACTGTTTCACGCCTAGGGGATTTGATTTTAAAACCGCATAGGCAAGAAACTGTCAGTAACCAAGCACCGTTGACTTTATGTCCATCCTACACTAACTTATATATATATATATATATATATATATATTATATTATTATTATTAAGCTGTACATAGAAATAACCTACTCAAGTTTCACCATAAAGGATCTTCAGGGTTAATTGTAATGAATTAATCAAGATATTGATTAACTACAGGAATTGCGAAATATATTGCGATTACTCAATATTCTATTCCCGGTAAGTCATTTTCTTTACCATAATATATATATATATATATATATATATAATATATATTATATATATATATATATATATATATATAATAGAAGTATTTGACATTATTAAAACGTTTCGGTTTGTATATCAAACCAACACGAGGGCATCGTTGATATGTGATTGTGTAACTTTTGAATAATATTCAATATCAAATTCTATCTATCTATCATCTATCTATCTATCTATTTTTTTATGAAGAGTAGCCTGTTGTCAGTATTATCCGAACAGCAATGGAGTTTATCCCCTTTTCGCTAGCTATAGACCAGAGAGATTGTTTAGCTGAGTTGGAGCGCCACACCTACCGTCAGCTCCCAGATTCTTTACCGAACAGATTACCCAGATTACCTAAGCTTTGCAAGTCACACGCTGAGCTGGATGTGTCCGGTATCGAACCCAGAACCAAGCGATTCCTAGGTGAATGCTTATACCGAGTTAGCTCCTACAATAACAGCAAAAAAAAAAAAAAAAGAGGGCTTATAAAAATGTATTGTGCGCCCACTGGCACAGGGTTGCCTGCCTAAGGTTTTTTTTTTTTTCAAATTAGTTTCCTGGATGAAGTGACCCATTTCCGCATATCTGAGTGTTATGTTTTTATTCTGTTACTATAAGTGGAAAGAGTTTTCTTTAATATTGTAAAGTGCCAATTTGCGCGATCCCTGCACTTGCTTTTTACGAAACAGGCTATATAATGCAATATATTTCAAACAATGCAATTGTAAGATGGCTACAATTAGCTGAATCCCACCGTACACGAGGAATTTTGAGTACATTTTTGATATATATACACACACACACACACACACACACATATATATATATATATAAATTTTTGGTACAGGCAAATTTACATAATATATTGAGGGTTATCATATCATAGTGATCACCACGATATCAATGGATGGAAGACTAAGGAGGAATGAAAGGAATAGAAAAAAAATTGTTTTTTGATAAAACAAGGGCCCTTTCGTCCGGTGCTTTTCAAATTTTACACCCGGAATCGATTAAAAGTCAAGTTGTAAATTAATAACGACATGAATGAATATGGAATGATGACTAAGGACTAAGGAATAGGTTTGACAGGGAGGAGGGCGAAAACAAAACTAAGAAAACCCCCATCGAGTCGCACCAGACCCAAGCCGCTCACGCAATAAAATAAGTGAGTGCTTAGGTCTAATTTGTCTGCACAAGGTTGGATGAGAAAAGAAAATTGAAACAACTTATATATATATATATATAATATATATATATATATATATATATATATATATATAGAGAGAGAGAGAGAGAGAGAGAGACAGACAGACAGACAGATAGATAGATAGATAGATAGATAGATAAGATTTTTCATTTACTTCTTTAACAGGTATTAAAACAATTTTTATCCATAAAATGATTGTTAGACATTATAGATAGATAGATAGATAGATAGATAGATAGAAAATGAACAGATATAAACAGACTGTAGACAGACAGACAGAAATAGACAGGTATGAACACTATATATATATATATATATATATATATATATATATAGAGAGAGAGAGAGAGAGAGAGAGAGAGAGAGAGAGAGAGGGGGGCAGAGACAGATATATAGTTAGATAGATAGATGGATTGATAGATAGATAGATAAGTTTTTTTTTTACTTCTTTAACAGGTATTCAAACAATTTTTATCCATAAACTGATTGTTAGACATTATAGATAGATATATAGATAGATAGATAGATAGATAATTAACAGACTGCATAGATAGAGAGATATGAATTCACAGATAGATAGTCATTTTTGGGTTATTTCCTATAAGTATAACATGATCAAAGGGGAATCACTCTTGACTGATAAATTATTTATTTATTTTCCGATTAAACTAACCCTAAACCCTAATGCTAAAACCTAACCCTAACCCTAAACCCTTACCCTAAAGCCTAACCCTAACCCTAACCCGTCTTCTTTTTTCCTAGTAGATCAATGAATAAATAAATAATTTATCTGTCAAGAGTGGTTCCCCTCTGATCATGTTAGACTTATAGGAAATAACCCATTTTTTCACAGATAGATAACAATTCAGATAGTCATTTTTGGGTTATTTCCTATAAGTCTAACATGATAAAAGGGGAACCACTCTTGACTGATAAATTATTTATCTATTTTCCCATTAAACTAACCCTAACTCTAAATCCTAGCTCTGGCCCTAAACCTTAACTCTAACCCTAACCCCGTCTTCTTTTTTCCTAATAGATCAATAAATAAATAAATAAATTATCAGTCAAGAGTGGTTCCCCTCTGATCATGTTAGACTTATAGGAAATAACCCATTTTTTTTTCACAGATAGATAACAAGTCAGATAGTCATTTTTGATGGTATGTGTAAACTAAGTGTTCTAAAAGAAACCTTATGATGAAGACACAACTCGTTAAAAACGAATAATGAAATTCAAACACTTAAGTGATATATTTACATAGACAAAAGAAAAAGAGCGGATTCATTGCTCTCAGACTGGCATTTCCAATAGAGGCCAAACTACTTGACTTAGTTCAGAACCCCCATGCACCAGTGGTCAGTACTAATACATCCTCTTGAGAGCTGGAAGTTGTCCACTCCTTTTTCTGCTTTTGGTTTGGGCGACTAAGCAAGTGGTCAGTGAACCCACTCAATGTCTTCAGTTGCCTCTCCAGTCCTCTTCTGAACGCAATGAACTGTCGAGGAGGAAGTGAAAATGAAGGACTTGTATATATATATATATATATAT
>CM042160.1:41926774-41929274 GCA_023376005.1 Doryteuthis pealeii | reverse complement strand
TCTCTATGTGTCTACCTCTAACACACACACACACACACACACACACACTTCTTCTGTATGTGTACCTTCATGTCTGCATATACACACATAAATACCCCCCACACGCATATATATATCTTTATTTTATATTAAATTTTATCATAATTATTTCTCTCTCTCTCTCTCTCTCTCTCTCTCTCTCTCTATCTATCTATCTATCTATCTATTTCTCTTCTCTTTTTCTCCTCTTTCTATATTGGTGAAGGCTCGTGTTGGACTATTCGCACTTTTTGGCACAGTTGATAGGAAAGAATTGGTGCAAAAGGAATGCTACAAACCCAATCAACGACTGACCTCAGGTTTTCAAATTCAGAGTTTTCCTCCCCTTAGACGGGTTACCTATCTAGGGTTATAGAGCCCAGTCTGCTCTCCTATTTTACCTATAGTTGGAGGGAGAATATATGGATTCATATATTTTCAAATGGTATTATCGCTATGCGAAATGAAAATAGCCTTGTCTAGGAATTGAACTCTGGTCGACGTGTCCATTTTCCACAACTCTAACCATTATGCCTGGTACCGCCATATAAAACATACACTATTAATATAATATCCTTTTATCGGTTATTTCCTATAACTCTACTCTAAAAAAGGGGATGTACTCTGAATAAATTTTATCTGTTAATTAATCTACCCATTATTTTCCCATTAAACTAACCTTAAACCCTAACCCTAACCCTAAACCTAACCTTGTCCATAACCCTAACCCCGTCTTCTTTTTTTCCTAGTAGATCAATAAATAAATAAATAATTTATCAGTCAATCATTCAATCAGAGTGGTTCTCATTTTTTTTAGCTTGGAGTTATAGGAAATAACCCATTCTTTTGATAGTTCCTCAAAATACTCTCAATTATTTTTTTTTTTTCTGAAATCATACAAATTAATTTTTTTACGCTATTTTTGATCTGATTAGACAATTGTTTCCAAAAACATCAGGTAAAAAAATCTCAGCAAGAAAAATCTCAGCAAAAAATCTCAGTAAGAAAAATCTCAGCCAAAAATCTCAGCAAAAATATCCAATTGGTTAATAGACGGCTAAACTTGCAAATCGGTCGGAAAATTAGGGTGACCAAGAAAAAACAGAACCCACAAATTTTTAAATAAAACTGTTACTTTTAACTAGAGGGGTTTAGGGTTAGGTTTTTTGGGTTAGGGTTGGGGTTTAATGGGAAAATAGATAATTTGTGTTCTGTCTTTTCTGGGTCACTATGCATACAGGGTGACCCAGAAAAAGACAGTACCCACAAATTTTGTAATAAAACTGTTAATTTTAACTAGGGGGGTTTAGGGTTAGGGTTAGGGTTTAGGGTTTTGGTTAGGGTTAAGGTTAGGGTTGGGTTTGAAGTTTAAGTTTATGGGAAAGTAAATAAATAATTTGGGTTCTTGGCCACCCTGTAATATGTTTTAATTTTCCGACCGATTTTCAAGTTCAGCCTAATAAACTTAGTTTTTGAAACCTGCCTTGACAGTAAATTTCCAGTTTGCTGAGAAATATCTAAAAAAAATTGTCTACCATAATTAGAAAATCTACTAATCATTTTGAAAGTTTCAATTAGATCAGCTTCCTCTTTTTTTTCTAATAAAATAGTTAATCCTAATTTCTCTAATCTCTTTCTGTAATTGTAATCTTTTAATCACCAGTTTTCTTTGTTTTAGTTTTTTTAGAAATTTTGTTCACACTTAAAAAGTTGACTTAGCTGCTGATAATCTTTGTATCTATAATGATAAGATGTTGGATAAATAAGAACAAGAAAAGAAACAAGAGGTGATTTTTTCAAGTTTTCAGGCCAACTGTTTAATATTTGGGTGGAATTCGTGGATTAGTCCACCAAAGTTCATATTCTGCACAAAGAAAAAAAAATAAACAAAAACTCCAAATACTAGAAGCTTTATACATATAACAATACAAACCATCCTTAAACAAAATTAATTTCCAATGCAGTACACACATTTTAAAATGCCTATAGCACCTTTCCCATCAATTCTATATATGATAATCGTTGCATCTATAATGATAAGATGTTGGATAAATAAAAACAAGAAAAGAAACAAAAGGTGATTTGCCGCACATGCTTGGTTGGTTGGTTTGCAGTTTTACAGTATGTCAAACTTTCTTGGGTTATTTAATACCAAAGTCAGTCTAATTTTGCTTGTTTGTTTGTTTGTTTGCGTTATATAGTAAGGTCACGTGAGCATTAGGAGGAGAATCCGTCGTCTAAGTACTTCAAGTGAATTCTGCACAGAGTAATCTGTATGTTCTTAAATAGTGGTTATAACCATCACCACTGTTGAGGTACGGGGGAAGATGGTTCATTCCATTATATCAGTTTGTTTTGTTTTTACGGCATATCAAACACGTTGGGTCATTTAATGCCAACAAAGATTCGTAGCGACAATTTGGGAGAACATTTTAAAAACCCAATTTTCTTTTTGTAAACAAATTTTCTATCTAACCCATAG
>CM042160.1:41919274-41921774 GCA_023376005.1 Doryteuthis pealeii | reverse complement strand
CTCCGCTTAAGAAATTGACCTTGTGTCGCATCCTGCTCGTGCAGAGGGGTTTGGTAAATATATATATATATATATATAATGGTTTTATAGTTTGCTTGAAGCATTGTACGTATGTGTTTAAAATAGAAATTAGAAGGCAATTGACAATGCAATGGAATAGGTGATGAAAATGATGTTTATTTACCTGTTTCCTAAATATTTTCGGTATAAAATCCCATTTTCAAAGGTTTTGGACGTACTTGTGTTTTTTTTAGTACTTATACTACGGCGCTGGCACAAACGTTTGTTGATTATTAAACCTTTGAAAATGGGATTTTATCCCGAAAAATCTTTAAAATAGAAATTAGAAGGCAATTGACAAATGCAATGGAATAGGTGATGAAAATGATGTTTATTTTGCGCCTGTTTCCTAAATATTTTTCGGGATAAATCCGCATTTTCAAAAGGTTTAATAATCAACAAACTTTGTGGGCCAGCGCCGTAGTATAAGTATCTAAAAAAAACACAAGTACGTCCAAACCTTTGAAAAAATGGGATTTTAATAGCCGAAAATATTTAGGAAACAGGTAATAAACATCATTTTCCATCTTTTACGCTATTCCATTGCATTGTCAATTGCCTTCTAATTTTCATTTAAACACATACTACAATGCTTCACAGCAAAACTATAAAACATTATATAGATAATATATATATATTTACCAAACCCCTCGCAGCGAGCAGGATGCGACACAAGGTCATTCTTAAGCGGAGTTTAACGGTTTTGCCATTTAGATTTTTCCTTCTTCCTGACTGGTTACCTAGCAGGTATAAAAGCCGCCAGTCTGCCCCACTATTACCATAGCTGGAGGGAGAATTGATTGATGCATATTTTCCAAGGATATTGCACCTGTGAAAGCAAACAGCCTCATCCAGAATTTGTGAACCTGGGTCGACAAGTCATTTCCTACGACTCTACCATTACACCACGCGTCTCCGTGGATATATCAGCAGTGTTATAATTTAACTATTAGAGCGTTGATAAGTATAAGTAAAAAAAGTAATCGTCGGGTGGCCTAAAGTCAAGTATCAGCCAGACAGGAGGGAAGTCTATTCACTTTTCACTAGTGCTAGACTAAAGAGATTGATTTTTTTTACGTCTGAGGTGGAGCCACGACAAGAGAAACGCATCCTGTTTGTCGACTACATTTGCAAATGTTTGGTTGGTTGGTTGGTTTGGTTGTTTCCTGCATATTAACTCATATTGTATTATACAATCTCGAAATCAGCTTTTTTTGGCAAATAATCAATATATTATATATATATATAGTATATATATATATATATATATAATCCAAAAGTCCAGAGAGAAACTTTCTTACGACATAGGTTTTTTTTAAAAAACAACTTGTCGCAGTTTGAGAGCTCAATGGTGGTCTTATTGTTAGAGTCAACAGAGCAAATTTATATTTAAATAATAACAATAAGACTTAGAGATCTGCATTATCAGACACTATTTCAGGAACCAACTTGACAAAAATGTCTAATCTCCCGAATGCATCAGATGCTTAACCCTTAGCACTGATGAGTTCGGGAGAATTAGACATTTTTGTCTAAGCTCCCTGAAATGTCTATAATGCAGGATCTCTAAGTCTTTTTGGTTATTTATTATATAATATATTATATATAATATTATTATATATATATATATATATTATATTATATAATATATATGATTATTTCAAAAAAGGCTGACTTCGTTAATATATATAATATATATATAATATATATATATATATATAATATAATATAGGTCGTAGAGAAGTTATTTCCCGACCCGCGGTTTCGGTGTTACTCTATACAACCGTTAGTAACCGAATATCCACTCATCCCCTGATGAAGGTGTTGGAGTAACACCGAACCGGTCGGGAAATCTTCTTCTACGACTATTAATTTGCTCTAACATCAATTATATTGAGCCCTTATTTGGATTAACTACTTACGCTTAGTTTCACATAGTAGTACCTATAAATGAATATATATATATATGATATTATATATTTATAATATTTATTGTTTATTTTTGCGCAAAAGGCGATTTCTAAATTTTATATATATATATATATATATATATATTATATATATATTATATATAATATCTCGAAGTATATATATATATATATAGTATATATAATATGATTATTGCAAAGACTGACTTCGAGATTATATATATGACTATATACTAGTATATATATATATAATAATATTATATTGGTTAGAGTTGATTTAGAAGGCTATCACAATGCAGTTTGGAAATAATGAAAAAATAATAATAACAGTAACAATGGTGTTTGGTGTGTTGAACCTGGTATTTTATTATGAAATCTCTCTTATATATTTTATATATATATATATATATATATAATAAAGTATCGGGGCGGCTATGTCAGTATCATCCATACAGCGAGGGATCTATTCTCTTTCACTAGTGCTATACATACAAGATGTTTGTTTTTTGTAG
>CM042160.1:41915718-41919174 GCA_023376005.1 Doryteuthis pealeii | reverse complement strand
AAGAAAAGAAAGAGAGAGAGAGAGAGAGGGAGAGAAGAGGAGAATCAAATGTTGCCTACAAGCAATATATAAAGAACAAATAAGAAAGCCATGGAAAATAACAATAGAAGAAAGAAACATGAACGGAAGAGAAAGAAGAGAGAAGAGAGGAGAGAGAGAGAGAGAGAGAGGAGAGAGAGAGAGAGAGAGAGAGAGAGATTCAAGAATGTATTTCTAAGGTCGGTCCACCCCACAGAGGCCCGCCCGAAGGCCAATAATAACTTCCCTGGTCAACCCGTGCAGCAGGCCGTGCAAATCACGACTGACTGTAATAAACTCTGGGGCCACACCACCCACTGCGCCTGCGAGCTGTCCGGGGCCCTAGATCCAGGAAGGTGACAGCGTGCAAAAAAATACATATTAACACTTGATAAGTACGACAAGATCGGATGTAGTAACAGCATAAGTACATTCTATATATATAAACATCTATCGATCTATCTATCTATTCTATCATTATCTATGTATCCTAAAAGAATTACCAGCCTTTTGGTTGTGGGAGTAACAAGGTTTCTACGGTTGTGTTGTTTGTCGTTCGATTCAATACGGTTCCTGGTCGAAGTCACAACCGCGAAGATGGCCCGAATCTCTTCCGTATTCTCTCTTATCTAATAGCTCTGTGATGGACACACATAACAGGTCCCCGAATCAAATGATCCTATTTTCCTAAGGGTAGAATAAAATTTCTTTTTATATTCCTCGACTTACATTATCTGTTCTTATAGTGTACTCCTAGCAAATATATGCACCCTCACTACTCATCAATATCAAGTTAACAGTGGCATCTAAAATCTCCCGTCTTCAATGCTACAATTTTTCCTAATTTAAACTAACCACCCGTCTTAAAATTAATAAAGTAAAGAATAAATGACATAGTTATTTCTTCTGTTAATGGATTTCTTTTTAAGATCTATCTCCGAGATTTTTGCTCATATTCATTAAGATAAAGCCAAACAATTAGAAATCAATAATACCAAGCACATTTATTAAAATCATTTTTTAATTATTAATATGCAAATTAGTCTTCCGGTTCACACTGTAAACCGCTATTCTATTGAATATATACATACACTTGCATGTTATTAGTATGTAGATAAGTCCAACAGTATTAATAATGTAAAACAATTTCATCAATAACTGAAGTTTAAATCATGAAGACTGTGACGTATATAAGTAAGGTACTTGTGAATTGAGTAGTGATTTAGTTTCGGTTAAAAACACATAAACACACAATCTCCATTATAGTAAGATCTATATTTATCTGTCTTTTTATATCTATCTATCTATCTCAGTCTGTTAATATCAAACTTACTCAGTTATTTTCTCTCTCTGTCTGACTGTCTATCCATTTGTTTTTGTTTTTTGGGGGGATAGAGGGGGTTCTGTTAAGTGTGTATATTAGGGTTTTTTTATTATAGAAAATCCACTAATTTTAATGCTATCTTGTCGTAAAACACAAATAGATCCAGAAGAATAATCTGGTTTAACCCACCATACAACAAAAATGTTAAAACAAATGTTGGAAAAATATTCATAAAACTATCAAACACTTCCCTAAATCAAATAAACTACATAACATATTCAACCGTAGCACACTAAACCCCATCTCTCTCTCTCTCTCTCTCTCTCTTCTCTCTCTCTCTCTCTCTCTTCTCTCTCTTCTCTCTTATATATATATAAACCTTAGAAATGCAACAACTCTATCTAGGTATATTTGGGACTTAAAAGACCAGAAAATAACACCAATCATTGAATGGAATATCCTACGAAAATCACATGTGTGTAGATCTCTAAATGCCTACCTATGTATACATGACAAATTAGCTATAGTTAAATACCCGGATAATAAAAAAATCTTTTAAATAATAGAATTGAATGAATCTGCAACTGTAGACATAGATTGGGTCGGTCACTAAAATATTATTAGAATAACAATATTGAATTCAATTTAAAATTAGATTTTTTAAAAATAGTTATTAATCTTAAATAGGATAAATACTGAAAAGAACAATGAAAAACTATAGATTAGTAATATTTAACACCTGAAATATAATTAGAATTAAATTTTAACTGTTTTTACAGGCTATTATTTTACTAACTATTATTTATAATCGGAATTAAATTAATAACAATACAGAAATGAGAACCAAGGAATAAATAAACGAATAGAATTAGCTGCATGTGAAAATTTAGAGAGAAATAACGTAGCGTTCAACCATTATTATCCGAAAATGGAAACGTATCTCAGTTTGAACTAAGGAATTGCGGTTAAATCCTACTTAACGGACATAAATTCCACCATCGTATGTCACCCGCTGAAAGAAAAAAAATTACTAAAAATTAAGGAATTAACTGAAATTAATTAAATTTTCAGTGTTGATATATTAATGAATAAAAGATATAATGCACTAGTTATCTTATTTGAAAACTCTTACATTTTTTTTAGGTCTGTTAACTTTGAACCACGTATCTTTGAGGCGTAACACACATTCACAACCAACCGGATATTGACGGTTGTAAATGAAAAACATGTCCGTTCTTAATCGAGATCAAAAAGGGGTGCCTAAAGGTCATATGGTCCTTTTTTTTTTGTTGCGTGGCTCACCTCATTAAAAATTCAGGCTTCAATCCCGCCTAATGAGAGATCAGGTAAATATGTACTTACTTGCATTATCTTGAATTTTATTGCTTTTCATAAAGGCATATATAGAATGATTGGGAAGGTCACCCAACTTCGTACTCGTTACAATAGTTTCTTGTTGGAAGTAAGAACAAAGAACATCAGACAAGTTTTTTGGTAATTATGAACTTTTGTTTAGTGAATTAGAGTGTCCCAGAAAAAACAGAACCCACAAATTTTGTAATAAAACGGTTAATTTTCCCATTAAACAAATAAATTAGGGTTTAGGGTTAGGGTTAGGGTTGGGGTTTCGGGTTTCGGGTTAGTTTAATGGGAAAATAAATAATTTTTTTATGGGTTTAGGGTTTCGGGTTAGTTTAATGGGAAAATAAATAAATAATTTTTTTATGGGTCACCCTGTACAGGCTGACCCAGGTAAAAAACAGAACCCAAATTATTTATTTTAATAGGAAAAATTAACAGTTTTATTAGAAAATTTGTGGGTTCTGTATTTTCTGGGACACCCTAATTTACTAGACAAAAGTTCATAATTACCAGTTTCTTTTCTTTTTAAAAAGTTAGTTGAACATTGTAGATATAAAAGTTTGGTTGATTTTGGTAAATTCTTTTTTCTTCTCTCATTATTTTCGGTCGAGCAAGTCACAAGACAAATAGAAAATTAAGAAGATTCTTGATTTCTTTGAGAATGGAGAAAAACAAGCGGAGATGTGATGTTAATAAGTGTTAAGCGATGGCGGGGGGTGGGGGAAGGGAGGGAGGGGGTACAGATGCAGATT
>CM042160.1:41893218-41910718 GCA_023376005.1 Doryteuthis pealeii | reverse complement strand
CAAGGTCCAGATATTTGTCAATTTTTTCATTTTCCTTTAGCTTCACCCTGTGATCTTCTGGCACTGCAAAATCCACCAGTTGGCAAGTTCTTTCTTTTTTGTTTATCAACACTAGATCTGGTCTTCTTGCTGGGATAAGGTGATCCGTTTTTATTTCAAAGTCCCAGAGAATTTTATGTATTTCGTTCTCAAGAATAGATTCTGGTTTATGCATATACCATTTTGTTGTATGGTCAAAATCAAATTTTTTGCATAATTCCCAGTGGATCCCATTCCCAACCCAGTCGTGTCTAGTTTTATATTCTCGTTGTGCTAGTTTGCTACATTCGCAGAATATATGGTTTACAGTCTCATCTCTATTACCGCAAAGTCTACATTTACTATTTTGTTGGGTCTTATCAATTTTCGCTTTGATATAGTTTGTCCTTATGGCATTATTTTGTGCAGCAATTATTAATGATTCAGTTTCTCTTTTGAGGTTTCCCTTGCTTAACCATGTCCAAGTCTTTTCATTTGCAACCTCTTCGATTTGTCGTTTGAAGTGTCCACATAATTGTTTTTCTTCCCATTATTATTATTATTATTATTATTATTATTATTATTATTATTTCACTCCATTCGAGTTTTTCACACCTCCCGTAGCAGGTGGTTCACTGGGGGCTGAGTGACAGCAAGTCTCCTCAGGTCTCCAAGACGCTTCTGAGTATTCCAGCCGATCTCAATAATGCTGTAGTCTGGATGGTCTCGACCCTTCCTCTAATTTCCAATTCATCCAGGCTCTTTTTCCAACCCCCTGGGGATTGTTCCAAGGGCACCAATTACAATTGGTACGAGCTTCAACCTCATGTTTCACAGTTTTTTTCAGTTCTCTGGCAAGGTCCAAGTATTTGTCGATCTTTTCCCTCTCTTTTATTTTCACTTATTATTATTATTATTATTATTATTATTATTATTATTATTATTATTATTATTATTCCTTTTGAGTTTTCAGCGTTAGCTGACGGTATTTCAGTGGAGTCTGAGTGACAACAAGTCTCCTCATGTCTCTAGGACTCTTCTGGGTATTCTGGCAGATTGCAGCAGTGCAGTAGTCTGGATGGTCTCAATTCTTCCTCTGATTTCCAGTTCCTTCAGTCTTTTTTCCAAGTTTATTGGGACCGTTCCAAATGCACCAACTACAATTGGTATCACTTTCACCCTCATATTCCATAGTTTTTTCAGTTCTCTGGCAAGGTCGAGGTATTTGTCCATCTTTTCGTTTTCCTTCAGCTTCACCCTGTAATCTGCTGGAACTGAAAAATCCACCAGTTGACAAGTTTCTTTTTTTTTTTTTTTGTTAATCAAACACTAGGTCTGGTCTTCTTGCTGGAATAAGGTGATCCGTCTTTATCTCAAAGTCCCAGAGAATTTTATGCGTTTCGTTCTCAAGAACCGATTCTGGTTTATGCATATACCATTTTGTTGTACGGTCAAAATTTACATTTTTTGCATAATTCCCAGTGGATCACATTTCCAACCCAGTTGTGCCTAGTTTTGTACCCCCGTTGTGCTAGTTTGCTACATTCGCTTAGTACATGGTTATTATTATTATTATTATTATTATTATTATTATTATTATTATTATTATTATTATTCATTTATTTATTTATTTATTTTTAAGGATAGGACCGGTTTAGCTCAGTCGGTAGAATGTTCGGCTGGGAACCTCAAGGTTCCTGGTTTCGATACCGGCCCTTGCGAACTCCGTGTGTGAGTAGCACAGGGATCTGTGCGATAAAGTGAGGAGCTGATGGTAGGTGTAGCGCTTCGCCCCAGACACTAAAAAAATAATCGCAATAAAAAAATATAATGCAATATATATATATATATATATATATATATATATATATATTTTACTCTGTCGCTCTTTCGTTCTTCCTTTCTTTCTTTTCTTTTTAGCTTTTTCTTTTTTTTTCTTTCATATTATTTTTCATTATATTCTTTACTTGATTCTGTCTCTTTTTCATTCTTCACTTTCTTCTTTCTTTCTTTTTTCTCTTTCGTTATATTTTGTTCTTTTTATCATATCTTTTAGTTGATCCACATTTTCTTTCTTTCTATCTTTCTTTCTTTCTTTCTTCTTTCTTCTTTTTATCTTTTCCTTTTTTCGCTTTCATTATATTTTTCCTTATAATTTTTCTTGATTCTCTCACTCTATCTCATCTCTCTCTCTCTCTCTCTCTCTCTCTCTCTCTCTCTCTTCTCTCTCTCTCTCTCTTTTACTCTTCATTTCTTTCTTTCTTCCTATGTCTTTCTATTCTCTTTCATTATATTTTTTCCTTTTTCCTTATATTTTTTCTTGATTCTCTCTCTCTCTCTCTCTCTCTCTCTCTCTCTCTCTCTTCTCCTCTCTCTCTCTCCTATTTCTCTTTCTCTCTTTCATTTTTCATTCCTTTCTTTTTTTTAGCTTTTTTTTCTCTTTCATTATATTTTTTTCCTTTTGTTCCTTATATTTTGTACTTGATTCCTCTCTCTCTCTCTCTCTCTCTCTCTCTCTCTCTCTCTCTCTCTCTCTCTCTCTCTCTCTCTCTCTCTCTCTCTTCATCTTTATTTCTCTCTTTCTTTTTCGCCTTTTTTCTCTTTTATTATATTTCCTTTTTGTTCCTTATATTTTGTACTTGATTCTCTCTCTCTCTCTCTCTCTCTCTCTCTCTCTCTCTCTCTCTCTCTCTCTCTCTCTCTCTCTCTCTCTCTTTCATTCTTTATTTCTCTCTTTTCTTTTTCGCCTTTTTTCTCTTTTATTATATTTTTCCTTTTTTGTTCCTTATATTTGTACTTGATTCTTCTCTCTCTCTCTCTCTCTCTCTCTCTCTCTCTCTCTCTCTCTCTCTCTCTCTCTCTCTTTCATTCTTTATTTCTCTCTTTTCTTTTTCGCCTTTTTTCTCTTTTATATATTTTCCTTTTTTGTTCCTTATATTTTTTACTTGATTGTCTCTCTCTTTCTCTCTCTCTCTCTCTCTCTTCTCTCTCTCTCTCTCTCTCTCTCTCTTCTCTCTCTCTTTCTTCTTTATTTCTCTCTTTCTTTTTAGCCTTTTTTCTCTTTCATTATATTTTCCTTTTTCTTTATAGTTTTTACTTTATTCCCTCCCCCTCCCTCTCTCTCTATCTCTCTCTCCTCTCTTTCTCTCTCTCATTTTTCATTTCTCTCTTTTCTTTTTAGCTTTTTTTTCTCTTTCATTATATTTTTCCTTCACAATTTCTCACTGTTTATTTTTTCTTTTCGTTTTTCTCTTAGTTTTCTTTCTTGCTTTTCTTTTTTTTTCCTTTCTTTTTCATCCTTTTTATTCGTTCTTTCTTTCTTTCATTCTTTCTTTTGTTTCTTTTTTTTCTTTCATCATTGATTTAGACATTTTTTTTATTGATTTTTTATTTCCTATTTTCTTATCTCACCATTGTTTCTTTCCTTCCTTTTCTCTTTCTCTTTCTTTTTTATTTTTTAAAATTTTTCATTCTTTCTGGATTTTTTTTTCCTCTTTTTGTTTTCCTTCTTTTTTTCATTCTTAAAGCCATTTTCTCTTCTTTTAATCTCGCCAATGTTCTTAATTTCATTTTTGATTGTTCTATGATCTCTGTGCAATTTTTTTTTTACCGTTTCCATCATTGTGTTCTATTCACGCAATGTCTTTACAATATCTCTTCTTTTTTTTGTTTTTTGAGGTTACATATTTTTCATGACTCATAGCAATCTTTATATATGTGAAATTCAAAAAACTAAATATCAATGAATATATTATCCTACATATTTATTTACAATAGGAAGAACAACCATCAAAGGGGACTCTCCATGGCGTAGTGGCAAACATGCCCATCTGCAACATTGTAGTATGCAAATTCGAACTTCAGTTGCATTATTACATTCACTATCAGATTGATACCATTGGGAAAGGTATGAACCTGCTCATCTCACCGGCTATGGGTTAAATATTATATCACTGGTTTTTTTGAAGAAAATGGGTTTAGCAACAGAAGTTCAAATCCTGAATGAGGGTTTTGCATTTCCCTTAGCGATAATATCCTTGGGAAAGGTATGACCTGCTCATCTCACCAGCTATGGGGTAAAATTTACCATTACTGGGTTTTGTTGAAGAAAATGGGTTTAGCAACAGAAGTTCAAATCCTGAATGAGGGTTTTGCATTTCCCTTAGCGATAATATCCTTGGGAAAGGTATGAACCTGCTCATCTCACCAGCTATGGGTTAAATATTACCACTACTGGGTTTTGTTGAAGAAAATGGGTTTAGCAACAGAAGTTCAAATCCTGAATGAGGATGTTTGCATTTCCCATAGAGGTAATATCCTTGGGAAAGGTATGAATTTAACTATTCTTCCACCAGCTATGGGTTAAATAGTAGAACCCACTCGGCTATTTAAATTTGATATGACAACCGATTTCAGAGAAGGAAAATCTGTTAAATTCTGTTTAAAGAAATTGACCTTGTGTCACATCCTACTCGTACAGAGGGCTTGATATATATATATATATATATATATTATATATGTGTGTGTGTGTGTGTGTGTGTGTCTGTGTGTGTGTGTGTGTTGAAAAAAGAAATAAAGGAAAGTATAGAATGGATAAAATAGGATATTTTAATCAATTTTACTTACATGTGTTTCGGTCGGGAGTTTATCCATGTGTACTTTATTCAAACTATTATTATTTTTAAATAACCAAATGAAATGAAATAATAATAATAGAAAAAATGTAGAAATGTTCCGCACACAAAGAAAATTCAACCTTCATCAGAGTAAATCCTTATTTTTTTTATATTTAAATATATATAATATATATATATATATATATATATATATATAAAGTAAGTAAGTCGACGGGGCGGCCTATAGTCGGTATCAGCCAGTCATATATAAATGTCTAACCACACTGAAGAGACTTGATAAGTTGAATCACGTGTCTGTGGATGACTATATATGCTCCCCATCCTCCTGGGGTTGAGCACTTTGGTGAGGAATTTCACTAACGACCACCAAATAAAGCATAAATGCAACGCTCTCCTATATAAGGGAGGGAGCACTATATGGCAGCCTTTGCATACATAGGAATGTGTGTATCAAAAACAGTTAAAATCCCCTTCGTATTCTGTAAGTGACTATAGCCTATTAAGGTGTCTGACAGATGCTGAACTGATCGGATTTCAATCTCTGCTGTAGGTAGCTTACAAATGTCGAGCCACACTGAGGATACTTGATAAGTCGAAACACATGTCTGTGGATAACTATATATATTATATAATATATATATATATATATGGTATTTGTGGAAAAAGTGACTGACTGATGAAAATGGTCACAATGGTTAGTTGCTGCAAGTTTCACAATGATAAGACAGCGATATAACAAATATAAAGTGCTCAATATGTTAGTAGACCTTTACAAAAAGGTTTGAGCACTCTAGTGAATGCATTTCCGCTTAGAAATGTAGCAATTGAATATTCTCCTATATTTTGACAGCTGCCTCTGGCTGCATGGGTAAGAGGCTTGGCGAATGAAAGTTCATTCGGGTCTCAAACCTGGCCAGGGGTAGCTGTTAATGTATAACCACACTGATGAGAGGTGATACCTCAAAACACGTGTCTTACGATTACTTATTATAATATATATATTATTATATATTATATATATATAATATATAAATATATATATATATATATCCAAAAAAATTATTGATTGGTTTTAAACTTTAAGTATACAGTTCTATATCTCCAGGATTTTGCTATTTTTCTATTAGTCAAAATTGCTCATTATACATTGGCCTTGTGCTCCCAAATTATTAGGATAGACTGGGCTCTTTAACTTTGGTTCAGCAACTAGTCTAGGTGAAAACTCTGAATTCAAACCAGTAAAATTGACCTCATCTCACCTCATGCTCAAATCCTGTACGAGGCTGTTTGCATTTCCCATAGGGAACTATTCTTTATTCTCCCTTCAACTATCAGTGAAATTATGGGCGAGACTGGGCTCTTTAACCTAGGTATGGCAACTAGTCTAGGAGAAGGAAAACTCTAAATTAAAACCTGTTAAAAAATTGACCTCATGTCACATCCTGCCTGTGCGGAGGGGTCAGTAAAGAAATACAACGATAGTTTTGGCATTGTATAACCCATTAATGTTAATATGCCATTAAACAAAGAAACTAAACCAATGAGCTGCAAGTCTAGTTTGTTAGCCATTACATTATGCAAGGCGCACAGAAACTATACTACAAGGTATTTACCCAACCCGTTAAGCACAGGTAGGATGTGACACACGTTTGCATTGTTCGATCCTTTCTAACTATCTAGCCATCTTTTTAATACCTGGGTGGAATTGGTGTATGAATCCGCCAAATAAAAAGAAACAAATGAAACATCTCACCAGTTCCACACCTGATGATGGCACTCTGTTGTGCAGAAAGAAAAACCTTTGGTGGATTCATACACCAATTCCACCTGGATATTAAAAAAGATGGCCAGACAGTTAAAAAGAATCAAACAAAAACTAGTCAGACAAGAATTGTCCATTGAGTTCAACAAAACATGTTTTAAAAGAAAAAAGCTGCCAGAATATACTTATTTTAATATATATATATATACCATTGGCAATTCAGTCTCGAAAGACTATGATAAAAGTTTTTGTGTGCCCCTGAAGTTGCAGCGCCTCCTGTGACTATGAAGTCCTATGTTTGAGAAACATTCTCGACCACAGATTTTGCATTTGTAGGTTGTCCCTGTTGATGATGATGTTCCGATGCTTTGTTGCCGTTGCTTTCTTATGGACCTCTTAGCTTTATGATGTTGTATCAGGGTGACTTCTGACATGTACAGGCCTCTATGGAGATTCTGCCGCCACCGAGGGCGGTCTTGAGCCAAATTTTCCCAGCTGGAAGGGACAATGCCAAAGCACATGAGATCATTTTTGCAGACATCCTTGAATCGCAGTAGGGGGCGACCAATCTGTCTTTTACCAGATGTTAGCTCTCCATACAGGATGTCTTTCGGGATTCGTCCATCATCCATGGACGAATCCCAAAAGACATCCTGTATGGAGAGCTAACATTAAAAATTATATATATATATATATATATATATATATATATATGTGTGTGTGTGTGTGTGTGTAAAATGAGGAAATCAATCCTTTGCTATTGTGAAATTGTTTGATATGTGATTGATCTTGATTTGACTCTCTCCCTCTTTTTGTTTTTTTCTTTCTTTTCTTCTTTACATCTTTTCATTCTGTTCAATTGCAACAGATTAGTGTTATCGCTTCCGCACTCTCACCTCTTTCTCTATCTTTCCCCCACTCTCTTTACAGAGGAAGAGAAATAGAGGTAAAAAAAAGAAGCGGGGAGGGCCTAGATATCTAAGTTTTAACTTAGTATAAGTCCACATATCCCCTCCTAGATTGGGGTTAGTGAACATGGGTCCGGTCCAGTCCAAAATCTTAACCATGTACGCTCTTCAAAACCGAATTGGAATCTAATGTTTTATAATGGATTAAACATTCAGGTGAGGAGGGCATTTCCTCATCTAAAAAAAACAAGAAATACCTGAAAAAGGCCGGAGGGAATAAAGGTCGAAACGTTGGGTATATAATAATAATGATGATGACAATAGTCTTAAAAATCTAAATAATACATTTCAGAAATCTGTTTGAATTTTATTCAATCACATTCAAAAGTTTCTTCAAGCCTCAAAATATTTTCTTATATTTCTTCTGTATAGCATGTCCTTTTTTTCCCTTTATTTCTTTACTAGCAGCAGCTACCTGGTGTTGCCGGGGTAGAGGGGGGATTTTTTAAAAGTTAATCCCGCAGATCCATTATTACTGAATCTCGAGTTGAATCCTCGTAGGATGCCCCATTTAAATCCCCATGTAAAAAAAAATAGACCTTGCATTGATCCAGCTACTCTGAAAAGAAATGTTAATGTCTACTATCTAAAAAAAAATCCATGCTGTTATCATTTCAATTTTATTTTTTAATAATCTTCACGGATATAAATCAAATCTCTATTATTTTTGCTCAAAAACCAAGACCTGGTGATATTTAATGTGTATATATATTTACTTTGTTGTTAATTGTTTTATTTTTGTAGTTACATCCGAACATAAACATACATAACTGCCCTTCACATATATACTAGCACCAGCTACCCGGTGGATAGAGGAAATTCTTAAAAGTTAGTCCCGCAGATCCATACCCCATTTAAATCCCTATATAAAAAATAGACCTTACATTGATCCAGCGACTCTGAAAAGAAATGTTAATGTCTAATATCTAAAATATTAAATGAAAAAAATTCCATGCTGTTATCATTTAAATTTTATTTTCTAATTATTTTCCCAAATATAAATCAAATCACTATTATTTTTGCTCAAAAACCAAAAATGGTGATATTTAATGTGTATATATATTTACTTTGTTGTTGATTGTTTATATATGTATAGATAGATAATAAAAACAGAATTGTCCATTATTTAGCTGAGGTAATGATAGTCATAAGAAATAATAATTTGGCAGACAAGTGACGCCAGATAATCAGGATTTACCATTGGTCAATTAGGACAGTCTTATTTTTAAATGTAGGGGTTTGCAAGATAATAACGGTTGGAAGATTAAGGAACAAGCATATTAATATGTGTACATGATAATACAAACACGGTTGTTGAAAAGACACTCATAAGAAATAAGAATCTGGCAGATAAGTGACACCAGATAATCAGGATTTATCTTTTTATCTTGGACAATTAGGACGGTCTTATTTTTAAATGTAGGGTGTTGCAATATGATAACAGTCGGAAGATTAAGGAACAAGCGTATTAATATGTGCACATAATAATATGAGTACGGTTGTTGAAAAAACACTCATAAGAAATAAGAATTTGGCAGATAAGTGACACCAGATAATCAGGATTTACCAATGGATGATTAGGACAATCTTATTTTTAATTGGTTGGATAGTTAAGGAACAAGTGTGTTTATATGCACATGTAATAATACGAGGAGAGTTGTAGAAAAGACACTCTTAAGAAATAAGAATCTGGCAGATAAGTGATACCAGATAATCAGGATTTACTATTTCATCTTGGACTATTAGAATGGTCTTATTTTTAAAGGTTTTTGTATGGTATTAAGATGATAAGTCGGAAGATTAAGGAACAAGCATATTAATATGTGCACGTCATAATACGAACACGGTTGTAGTAAAGACACTTATAAGATAAACAGGATTTACCATTTCATCTTTTTCGTGTTGCAAGATGTATAACGGTCGGAAGATTAAGGAACAAGCGTGTTAATATGCACGTAATACTACGAACACGGTTGTAGAAAAGACACTTATATATATTTACCAACCCCTCCGCACGAGCAGGATGCAACATAAGGTCAATTTCTTAAGCAGAGTTTAACAGGTTTGAATTCAGAGTTTTCCTTCTCCTAGACTGGTTGCCTAACCAAGGTTAAAGAGCCCAGTCTGCCCTACTATTCGCCCATAGCTGGAGGGAGAGTAGGATTCATACCTTTCCCAAGGGTATTAGCGCAAAGTGAAATGCAATTACCACGTCCAGGATTTGAACTCGAAGCGACGAGTCCATTTCCCATGACTTTAACCATTACACCACGCGCTTCCTTAAAAGAAAAGGCACTTATAAGATAATCAGGATTTACCATTTCATCTTTTTCGTGTTGCAAGATGATAACAGTCGGAAGATTAAAGAACAAGCGTGTTAATATTCGCACGTAATAATACGAGGAGAGTTGTAGAAAAGACACTCTTAAGAGAAATTAGAATCTGACAGATAAATGACACCAGATAATCAGGGATTTACCATTTCATCTTGGACAATAGATGGTCTTATTTTTAAAAGGTTTTTGTAGGGTATTAAGATGATAAACAGTTGGAAGATTAAGGAACAAGCATATTAAATATGTGCATTCATAATACGGAACCGTTGTAGTAAAGACACTATAAGATAAAAACAGGATTTACCATTTCATCTTTTTCGTGTTGCAAGATATAACGGTTGGAAGATTAAGGAACAAGCGTGTTAATATGCACACGTAATAATACGAACACGGTTGTAGAAAAGACACTTATATATATTTACCAACCCCTCTGCACGAGCAGGATGCAACACAAGGTCAATTTCTTAAGCAGAGTTTAACAGGTTTGAATTCAGAGTTTTCCTCTCCTTAGACCGGTTGCCTAACCAAGGTTAAAGAGCCCAGTCTGCCCTACTATTCGCCCATAGCTGGAGGGGGAGAGTAGGATCATACCTTTCCCAAGGTTATTAGCGCAAAAGTGAAATGCATTACCCACGTCCAGATTTGAACTCGAAGCGACGAGTCCATTTCCCATGACTTTAACCATTACACCACGCGCTTCCTTAAAAGAAAAGGCACTTATAAGATAATCAGGATTTACCATTTCATCTTTTTCATTTTGCAAGATGATAACGGTCGGAAGATTAAGAAACAAGCATGTTAATATGCGCACGTAATAATACGAGGAGAGTTGTAGAAAAGACACTCTTAAGAAATAAGAATCTGACAGATAAATGACACCAGATAATCAGGATTTACCATTTCATCTTGGACAATTAGAATGGTCTTATTTTTAAAGGTTTTTGTATGGTATTAAGATGATAACAGTCGGAAGATTAAGGAACAAGCATATTAATATGCGCACGTAATAATACGAACACGGTTGTAGTAAAGACACTTATAAGATAAACAGGATTTACCATTTCATCTTTTTCGTGTTGCAAGATGATAACGGTTGGAAGATTAAGGAACAAGCGTGTTAATATGCGCACGTAATGATACGAGGAGAGTTGTAGAAGAGGAAGATTAAGAGGAGTTGTGACAAGAAAAATACATATAAACATTGACAATGACGGCGATGATGACGATGATAATAACGGTGGAGATGTAATGAGATAAATTGACAGCCGACAATCCGGAAACAGCTGTCAGGCACGATTGGATGCTTGTCAATAACTCGGACAACTTTTCATCTCCTGGAAAAATAGCTTCGAGATATATCTCCACTTTGCGATACGGAATGGTGTGACAATAGTCCTTCAGATCACGTTAAGCTTATCAAGTGTGTAACACAATTCATATAAGTATCAGTTCATAAAGAACAAGTGGTGAGGATGCGGGTGCCGGTCTGTGCAGTGGGTTTAGGGTGCTGGAAATTCTCAATATCTTGGAGAGGAAGGGAGGGAGGGAGGGAGGGAGTTAGAGAAAGGTTAGGGAGAAGATAATAACAAACAAAAAAAAAGGAAAAACCAAAAAAAAACAGAAAAAATAACAGAAAAAAAAAACCAAATGGTAAATACATTTTTAAAATCTGTTGTTTTTTTTTAAATTTTTACTTTTCTAAAAATCTTTTTTTCTGAATTTTTTTATTGTTCTTTATTTTCAACAATTGGAAACATTTTTTAATTAAAAAATTAATTTATTGTTTTTTAAGTCAAATTATTTAAGTTTAAAAATTAATTTTAAGTTTAAAAATTTTAAGTTTAAAAATTAATTTATTGTTTTTTAAGTCAAATTAATTTATTGTTTTTTAAGTCAAATTTTAAGTCAAATTAATTTATTGTTTTTAAGTCAAATTTTTTAGTGAAATAGATCACTAATTAGAACCAAGCCTATTCTAGTAGCAACCACCTCAAGCAGTGTTTAACAAGTTTGAATTCAAAGTTTTCCTTCTCCTAGACTGGTTACCTAGCCATGATTAAAGAGCCCAGTCTGCCCTATTATTTTACACATAGCTGGAGGGAAAGTAGTTGGATTCATACTTTTCCCAAAGGTATTACCGCTATGTGAACTGTAGATTTGTCCAGGATTTAAACTCGGGTTGACGAGTCCTAAGACTCTAACCATTACACCAAGTGCCACCAAGTCACTTAATGGCCCCTATTCAGGGTCCATTAAGTATTTGGTATCTACATATATAAAAAAAAGATTCTGTGTGTTTGTTTGTATAAAAACCAAGTATACTTCCTTTTATAAAGTAAAATTGGTGGAAACCAGCCACACAACACACATATATAGGCGAGCTTCAGATTGGCTCATATAACTATTACAGCAATTAATTCATTACATTCTATTTTATGAGGTTATGAATATATATTTTCACCATACAACAAAATTTATATGCATAAACCAGAATCTGTTCTTGAGAACGAAACGCATAAAATTCTCTGGGTACTTTGAGAAAAAAACGGATCATCTTATCCCAGCCAGGAGACCTGACCTAGTGTTGATAAACAAAAGAGAAAGAACTTGTCAACTGGTGGATTTTGCAGTCCTGGCAGGGGCAGATCACAGGGTGAAGCTGAAGGAAAACGAAAAGATGGACAAATACCTAGACCTTGCCAGGAACAGAAAAAGTTATGGAACAAGATAGTCAAAAGTGATACCAATGTAGTTGTGCACTTGGAACGGTCCCAAAAAACTTGGGGAAAAAAAAGACTGAAATATCTGGAAATCAGAGGAAAGAACTGAGACCATCCGGAATACTGCACTGCTGTAATCGGCTAGAATACTTAGAAAGAGTCCTAGAGACCTGAGGAGACTTGTGTCACTCAGACTCCAGTGAAATACCATCAGCTAACGCTGATGTAAAAATTTTCAAAAGGAGTGAAAAACAACAACAATAATAATAATAATAATAATAATAATAATAATAATAATGGAGATTGAATGAATTTCTGTCTGTAACAATAACTATGTTACAGCCTACATCAACAATATTCTTGTGTTTATATACACTTAAAATCTTGAGTAAGCAATTAAAAAAATAAAATTTTAGTAAAACAAAAGAACGTCTATCATTGGTATAATTATTAGCAAGCTGGTCTCACAAATGCATTACTACTGAATGGTGAGGTCGATACTCAGTGGATAAAACATGTTTACATTTAAAATAATATTTCGAGTAAAGATACATATTGGTTTGAAAAAGTTTCACGATTCTATTCCTTTACCAGAATTTTTTTCTTACAATTTGTTATGAATTAACAAAAATATTAAAATTGGAATGCGGAGTTGAAATTCTTAAAAATCGATGGTCTTAAAAAAATGTTTTTCAAATTATTAAGAACTGTGGCAAATTCTGCATTTCAAGTAGTTTTAATTATCAAATTATAATTCCATCATTAAAAATGAAAAATTAAATTTATAAACATGTTAAATTATATCTGAGATTTTATTTCATAGATGATATGTTCTGAAGTATAAATCGACTCGTAAGATCCATAAATGCTGGGTTGTAAATTAACTTATTGATGGATACCAAAACTTGCAACCTAGTATCACATCCTACCCATGGTGAATGGCTTGGGTAAATACTTACCTGGTTCGATAAATTTGTCAGCTGAAAATTTATCTCCTGTTCAATAAATTTCTTGTCAAATTAGCTAGTGCTAAACATTAATATATTTGATTCTAAGAAATAAGTCCTTGCATTACAAAAACTTAAATTCATTTCTTCTGTTGAGTTTCATTGTAAAAATGTAGTGTTTTTACAAAGAAGATAAGAATAAAAATGTCCTCACAATAAAAAGAAAATAATCTTTAGAAATTACATTTCTTTCTTTTAAAATAAAATTTTGATTCTACTTTTTGGTTATCACCAAAATTAAGTTTGCTATACAATTAGTAATAAATTAAAACAATAATTTTCAAATAGAAAATTTAAATTTCACCAATGGAATCTGAATGATATTTAAACATTGTGGCTTTAATAATATTGTACTTGATATAATAGATAACACCCAAGATCTATTGAAATGTAAAGGCAAAGTAATTAGAGAAATGAACTCAAGAATGGAGGCTACCTGTAGAAACGGAATGGCCGATTTCTCGGTGTTTTACATTGATTTGAATTACCAATTCAGTGCATAAATCCCTACTCGCAACCATATAAAGAATAATGTTACTATGACTACATGAGAACTACTTCAAAAATTCATTGAGATATAGAATTGGCCATATGAGTTAGGCCTTACCGGTAAATTGACTCAAGAATTGAGGCTACAGGTAGAAACGGAATTGCAATTTTGAGTAACATAGATTTAAATTACCAATTCTTTGAATAAATGTCTACCACAAAACACATCAGTAAAAATGTTACGACCACTACTATGAGGAATACTTCAGAAGTTCATTGAGCTATGAAATTAGGCCATTGAGTTACGCCTTAAAGTATACGGGGGTTACTGGTAGAAACAGAATTGAAATTTCTCCTGTCTTTACATTGATTTGAATTACCAATTATGTGAGTAAATATTTACTCGCAAACAAAACAGGAACAATGTTTCCACCACTACAATAAGGATTGCTTCAGAATTTCATTGAACTAAAAGAATGTCCGCGTAAGTTAGGTCTTACCGGGAAATTGACACAATAAATGGGGGAAATAATAGAAACGGAATTAACGTTTTTGCATTGTTTTACATTGATTTGAATAACCAATTCTGCGCATAAATCTCTACAAGAACCAAAAAAGGAAGATTATTTCCATTAATACAATGAGGAATTCAATAGAAATTCATTGAGCTATGGATTTGTCCGAATGAGTTAGAGCTTACCGGGAAATTAGTTCAAGAAGCAAGTCTATCGGTCAAAACGGAATGGCTTTGTTTGCGTTCTTTTACAATGATTTAATAACCAATTGTGCAATTAAATCTCTACTCGCAACTAAATTGACTCAAGAAGCAAGTCTATCGGTGAAACGTAATGGCATTTTTTCGGTAATTTACAATGATTTTAATTAGCAATTGTGCGCTTAAATCTCTACCCGCAACTAAATAAGGAACAATGCTAACACCACAGCCAGAGGACATCTTCAGTAGTACATTGAGCTATAGGATTGTCCCAATGAGTTAGGACTTACCGGGATATTGACTCAAGAAGCAAGTCTATCGGGCAAAACGGAATGGCAATTTTTTCGGTCATTTACAATGATTTTAATTAGCAATTGTGCGCTTAAATCTCTACCGCAACTAAATAAGGAACAATGCTAACACCACAGCCACGAGGACATCTTCAGTAGTACATTGAGCTATAGGATTGTCCCAATGAGTTAGGACTTACCGGGATATTGACTCAAGAAACAAGTCTATCGGGCAAAACGGAATGGCAATTTTTTCGGTCATTTACAATGATTTTAATTAGCAATTGTGCGCTTAAATCTCTACCGCAACTAAATAAGGAACAATGCTAACACCACAGCCACGAGGACATCTTCAGTAGTACATTGAGCTATAGGATTGTCCCAATGAGTTAGGACTTACCGGGATATTGACTCAAGAAGCAAGTCTATCGGGCAAAACGGAATGGCAATTTTTTCGGTCATTTACAATGATTTTAATTAGCAATTGTGCGCTTAAATCTCTACCCGCAACTAAATAAGGAACAATGCTAACACCACAGCCACGAGGACATCTTCAGTAGTACATTGAGCTATAGGATTGTCCCAATGAGTTAGGACTTACCGGGATATTGACTCAAGAACAAGTCTATCGGGCAAAACGGAATGGCAATTTTTTCGGTCATTTACAATGATTTTAATTAGCAATTGTGCGCTTAAATCTCTACCCGCAACTAAATAAGGAACAATGCTAACACCACAGCCACGAGGACTTCTTCAGTAGTACATTGAGCTATAGGATTGTCCAATGAGTTAGGACTTACCGGGATATTGACTCAAGAAGCAAGTCTATCGGGCAAAACGGAATGGCAATTTTTTCGGTCATTTACAATGATTTTAATTAGCAATTGTGCGCTTAAATCTCTACCGCAACTAAATAAGGAACAATGCTAACACCACAGCCAGAGGACATCTTCAGTAGTACATTGAGCTATAGGATTGTCCCAATGAGTTAGGACTTACCGGGATATTGACTCAAGAAACAAGTCTATCGGGCAAAACGGAATGGCAATTTTTTCGGTCATTTACAATGATTTTAATTAGCAATTGTGCGCTTAAATCTCTACCGCAACTAAATAAGGAACAATGCTAACACCACAGCCACGAGGACATCTTCAGTAGTACATTGAGCTATAGGATTGTCCCAATGAGTTAGGACTTACCGGGATATTGACTCAAGAAACAAGTCTATCGGGCAAAACGGAATGGCAATTTTTTCGGTCATTTACAATGATTTTAATTAGCAATTGTGCGCTTAAATCTCTACCCGCAACTAAATAAGGAACAATGCTAACACCACAGCCACGAGGACATCTTCAGTAGTACATTGAGCTATAGGATTGTCCCAATGAGTTAGGTCTTACCGGGATATTGACTCAAGAAGCAAGTCTATCGGGCAAAACGGAATGGCAATTTTTTCGGTCATTTACAATGATTTTAATTAGCAATTGTGCGCTTAAATCTCTACCGCAACTAAATAAGGAACAATGCTAACACCACAGCCACGAGGACATCTTCAGTAGTACATTGAGCTATAGGATTGTCCCAATGAGTTAGGACTTACCGGGATATTGACTCAAGAACAAGTCTATCGGGCAAAACGGAATGGCAATTTTTTCGGTCATTTACAATGATTTTAATTA
Source organism: Doryteuthis pealeii (assembly GCA_023376005.1). NCBI lineage: Eukaryota > Metazoa > Mollusca > Cephalopoda > Myopsida > Loliginidae > Doryteuthis > Doryteuthis pealeii. The sequence goes on along the minus strand of CM042160.1, from coordinate 41,894,097 downwards.
GCAATTGTGCGCTTAAATCTCTACCCGCAACTAAATAAGGAACAATGCTAACACCACAGCCACGAGGATCTTCAGTAGTACATTGAGCTATAGGATTGTCCCAATGAGTTAGGACTTACCGGGATATTGACTCAAGAAACAAGTCTATCGGCAAAACGGAATGGCAATTTTTTCGGTCATTTACAATGATTTTAATTAGCAATTGTGCGCTTAAATCTCTACCCGCAACTAAATAAGGAACAATGCTAACACCACAGCCACGAGGATCTTCAGTAGTACATTGAGCTATAGGATTGTCCCAATGAGTTAGGACTTACCGGGATATTGACTCAAGAAGCAAGTCTATCGGGCAAAACGGAATGGCAATTTTTTCGGTCATTTACAATGATTTTAATTAGCAATTGTGCGCTTAAATCTCTACCCGCAACTAAATAAGGAACAATGCTAACACCACAGCCACGAGGACATCTTCAGTAGTACATTGAGCTATAGGATTGTCCCAATGAGTTAGGACTTACCGGGATATTGACTCAAGAACAAGTCTATCGGGCAAAACGGAATGGCAATTTTTCGGTCATTTACAATGATTTTAATTAGCAATTGTGCGCTTAAATCTCTACCCGCAACTAAATAAGGAACAATGCTAACACCACAGCCACGAGGATCTTCAGTAGTACATTGAGCTATAGGATTGTCCCAATGAGTTAGGACTTACCGGGATATTGACTCAAGAAGCAAGTCTATCGGGCAAAACGGAATGGCAATTTTTTCGGTCATTTACAATGATTTTAATTAGCAATTGTGCGCTTAAATCTCTACCCGCAACTAAATAAGGAACAATGCTAACACCACAGCCACGAGGGATCTCTCATCTTTTTT
>CM042160.1:41875480-41893118 GCA_023376005.1 Doryteuthis pealeii | reverse complement strand
GAGAGAGATACCTAGCCATGATTAAGGAGGCCCAGTCCTGCCATTATTTTACACATAGCCTGGAGGGAAAAGTAGTTGGATTCATAACTTTTCCGCAAAGGTAATTACCGGCTATGTAAACTGTAGATTTTGTCCAGGATTTAACTCGGGTTGAACGAGTCCTAGACTCTAACCATTACACCAAGTGCCACCAGTCACTTAAATGCCCCTATTCAGGGTCCATTAAGTATTTGGTATCTACATATATAAAAAAAGAATTCTGTGTGTTTGTTTGTATAAAAACCAAGTATACTTCCTTTTATAAAGTAAATTGGTGGAAACCAGCACACACACACACATATAATAGGCGAGCTTCAGATTGGCTCATATAACTATTACAGCAATTAATTCATTACATTTCTTTTTATGAGGTTGAATATATATTTTCACCATACAACAAATTTATATGCATAAACCAGAATCTGTTCTTGAGAACGAAACGCAAAAAATTCTCTGGGTACTTTGAGAAAAAAAACGGGATCATCTTATCCCAGCCAGGAGACCTGACCTAGTGTTGATAAACAAGAGAAAGAACTTGTCAACTGGTGGATTTTGCAGTCCTGGCAGATCACAGGGTGAAGCTGAAGGAAAACGAAAAGATGGACAAATACCTAGACCTTGCCAGAGAACAGAAAAAGTTATGGAACATGATAGTCAAAGTGATACCAATTGTAGTTGGTGCACTTGGAACGGTCCAAAAAACTTGGGGAAAAAAAGACTGAAATATCTGGAAATCAGAGGAAGAACTGAGACCATCCGGAATACTGCACTGCTGTAATCGGCTAGAATACTTAGAAGAGTCCTAGAGACCTGAGGAGACTTGTTGTCACTCAGACTCCAGTGAAATACCATCAGCTAACGCTGATGTGAAAAATTCAAAAGGAGTGAAAACAACAACAATAATAATAATAATAATAATAATAATAATAATAATAATGGAGATTGAATGAATTTCTGTCTGTAACAATAACTATGTTACAGCCTACATCACAATATTCTTGTGTTATATACACTTAAAATTTGAGTAAGCAATTTAAAAAAATAAAATTTTAGTAACAAGAAGTTAACTAAAAAGTATACAAATAAAAAATACCTACGATTTTGTGTAAAATTTATGTGTAAAATATTCAAACTAATTATTTGATTAATAATTAATAAATGCAAGCAACATTTTATTTGAGAGGAAAAGAACTAAGTTTCCATTTCAAATTGTTTTATTTTTTTTACTCCTTTAATGAATTTGATTATTTTACTTACTTATGATACAAACCCTCTGACATTGAATTTTCAAATCCTACCTGCCTCAGGCAATACCTTTCAAGAATTAATTTTTATACCGCCCGGAGGGTGTTTTTGTTGCTAATATAATAATAATAATAATAATAATAATTAATAAACTGTACCAAATATCATTGAAAGATTTTTGGAGTCATGGGAATCAGTTTATACATTTTATCTATTTATTCTTTTATTTTTTGGTTAACTTGGGAGGGTGGAAAATATTGATTTAAATTGTCTTTTCACGGACGAACGATTTCAAACTGACTGACTTGTAACGCATCATGAGGTTCGATTCAGTGTGAAACATTTTAGAAAATAAACCCATTTTTCATCTCTTATTTTCGTGAAGGTTTTCATTGGTGGAATGAACATTGTAGATTGTGGATATGGGGTTGAATCTCAAAAGTGGTTGGAAGTTAATGGAAAATTATTTATTCAAAACACTTGCCCAGCTCATATGTTCACAAATTATTGATTCATATGAGAGAACAGACTGATACATCTGACTTTGTCGTAAAAATATGTGTATATGAGGTTAGGCTGAAAAGTTAATAGGCTGAAAGGTTTTATAGGCTGAAAAGTTCATAGGCTGAAAAGTTCATATGACGAGATCATATCTGCTGTTAGTGACTTTTTGACCAATGGGATCCAATCACCGCAATTGATACATCTGAATTTGTCTTTAAAAATCGGTATACAAGGATGGGCTGAAAATTTCATAGGCTGAAAAGGTTCTTAGGCTGAAAAGTTCATATGACGAGATCATATCTGCTGTTGGTGACTTTTTTGACCAATGGGATCCAATCACTGCAATTGATACATCTGAATTTGTCTTTAAAAATCGGTATACAAGGATGGGCTGAAAATTTCATAGGCTGAAAAGTTCATTGGCTGAAAAGTTCATATGACGAGATCATATCAGCTGTTGGTGACTTTTTTGACCAATGGGAAGCACTGCAATTGATACATCTGAATTTATCTTTAAAAAATGGGAATACAAGGGTGGGCTAAAAATTTCAAATGCTGAAAAATTCATATGATAAGATCATATCTGCTGCTGGTGACTTTTTTGACAAAAGGGATCCAAGCACTGCAATTGATATATCTGAATTCATCTTTAAAAATGGGTATATAAGGATGGGCTGAAAATTTCATAGGCTGAAAAATTCCTAGGCTGAAAAATTCATATGATGAGATCATATCTGCTGTTGGTGACTTTTTTGACAAAAGGGATCCAAGCACTACAATTGATACATCTGAATTCATCTTTAAAAATGGGTATATAAGGGTGGGCTGAAAATTTCATTGACTGAAAAGTTCATAGGCTGAAAAGTTCATAGGCTGAAAAGTACATATGATGATCTACTGTTGTTTCTATGATGATATCATGGTTACTGTTATTTTGTGACCAATGGGATCCAAGCACTGCAATTAATATATCTGAATTTGTCTTTAAAAATGGGAATACAAGGGTGGGCTGAAAATTTCATAGGCTGAAAAGTTTATATGATGATGTCATATAGGTTGCCGATGACTCTTTTGATCAATGGGATCCAAACACAGCAACACCGATGGAAGAAGTGTTTGGTTTGGTTTTGTTTTTGTTTTACGGCATATCAACCTCAGTGGGTCATTTAATGCCGATAAAGTTTTGAAATAAATCAATTCTTAATGGATGATACAATTTTTTTTATAAATACATTTTTCTATTTAACCCATAGATGGGGGGGGGAAGAAGTGTGTGGGTTGCAATGTGTTACTATACTGAAAAATAAGTCTCATACAGTATTTTGTGTAAAATTTATGCGTAAAATACTCAAAAATTAATAAATAATTAATAAATGCATGCAACATTTTATTTGTGGGAGGTGGGAGACAAAACTAAATTTCCATTTCAAATTGTTTTATTTTTTTTACTTCTTTAATAAATTTAATGATTTTATTTATTTATGATAATAACCCTCTGGCATTGAATTTTTAACTCCACCCTAGTCGGGCAATAGTTTTAAAGATAAATTTTTACACTGGCTGGAGGGTGTTTTTTTTGCTTGTTACATTAATTCATCTGTATAATAAGATATAGCAAATATATTAATGTTATAATTATGTAACTGCTACATGAGTAATATGTCATAATTTTTTACTTCTTTAAAAAATTTAATGATTATTCCTTCATACAAAATGGCAACAACACTAGAATAACAACATCCAAAATAAAATCTTCCTAATCAAACCCACTTTGGGAGGCTGGAAACCAACTTTAAGGAAGTCTAGAAAGGAACAAGTCATTGTGTCCCGATTACGCATTGGTCATACAAGATTAACGCACTCCTATATACTCAAACAAGATCAACTACCACAATGTGGAACATGTTAAACACCTTTGACAGTTAAAAACTTATTCATGGAATGCAGGTTTTTTGCTTCCATCAGAAACCGTTATTTTAAAGCAAACAATATGAAAGATCTGTTTGAAAATGTCAACATGGAGGATATTCTCTCCTTTTTGAGGGAAATAAAATTATACCATAGAATATAGACATGAAACAAATCAATACCATAAACATAATCCCCAATAATGCTAACACATTGTTAAAACCAATTACTAAAGTATAAATATAAATACATGATATGTATAACTTCCTAACCGTTAGGTATGACATAACCCCAGATATGTTGATATGCCGTTAAAATTCAATAAACAAACAAAAACAAACAGACTTATTTTATGATACAAACCCTCTGCCACTCCCCTTAAGCAATATCTTTCAAAAATTAATTTTTACACTGCCCAAAAGGGTGTTTTTTTAATTTTTTGCTAGTACTAATAACAAAAACAGAAAATATCAGTTTCTACTTTGGGATCTAACAACAAATGAACGGCATTGTTTCTTTGAATTCAACTTGTGTTAAACGACTGTATATCAGCGTTTGAAAAATTTTGCAACCACCCACACCCTAACCCTAGGAAAAAAAAACAAACAACAACACGCAAGTCAATAGGCAGATAGTTAATTAATGAGAGGATCTAATGAGTTGGATAGGAAGGAAAAAGGCTGATGAGGTCGAGGAAGTAGAGGGTAGGGCAGTGAGAGGGCGCATGCGGGGATTGGTGGTGTTAAATAATCACCAGTGTCCATTAGGTTGACTGTAACTTTGGTCTGGACTTGCGCCTCTCCTAAATTATCTCCCTTGATAACAATATGTGCAGCAGTCTGTGCGTAATATGATTTGACTTTGTTTGTTTCGACCCCCCCCTTTTTTTTTCTAATGGAGAGAAATAACTTTTCACCAAGCTGAACATAAAAGCCAGGATGGATCAAAGATGGTGATTCCTATATAATGTTCGAACTCAACAAAAATTATCAGTTTTTGTTTTCCTTTTAGGATTTTTTTTCTAGTGTGCATTTTTTTTTTTTTTTTTTTTTTTTGGTCATTTAAGTAAAGAGAGAGAGAGAGAGAGAGAGGAGAGAGAGGGAGAGGGGGGAAGAGAGAAAGATGTCGAAGAAAATAAATGTAATTATATAGAGGGGTAAATGGAAGAGTTGAAAGAAAGAAAGAAAGAAAGAAAGAAAGAAAGAAGTGGACAAACAACTAGAAAGAAATGGACGAATAATTAGAAGAAAGAAAGAAAGAACGAAAGATAGAGAGAGCGAGGGAGGGTGAGAGAGAGAGAGAGAGGAGAGAGAGGAGAGAGAGAGAGAGAGAGGGGGAAGCAGAAAGAGAGAAAGAAGTATAATAAATAAATGTAATTATATAGAGGGTGAATGGAAAGAGTTGAAAGTAAGAAAGAAAGAAGAAAAAGAAGGGGAAAATAACAAAAGAAAGAAAGAAAGAAATGGACGGATAAATTAGAAAGAAAGAAAGAAAGAACGAAAGATAGAGAGAGCGGGGACGGTGAGTGAGAGAGAGAGAGAAGAGAAAGAGAGAGAGAGAGAGAGGGTGATGGAGAGGGAAGCAGAAAAGTGAGAAAGAAGTAGAAGAAATAAATGTAATTATATAGAGGGGTGAATGGAAAGAGTTGAAAGAAAGAAAGAAAGAAAGAATGAATGAAAGAAAGAAAGAAAGAAAGAAACAACCAGAAAGAATGAAAGAAATGGACGAATAATTAGAAAGAAAGCAAGAAAGAAAGAACGAAAGATTGAGAAAGCGAAAGACGGTGAGTGAGAGAGAGGGTGAGTGAGAGAGAGAGAGAGAGAGAGAGAGAGAGAGAGAGAGAGAGGGAGAGAGAGAGAGAGAGATAGGAAGCAGAAAAAGGAAAGAAGTAGAAGAAAATAAATGTAATTATATAGAGGGGTGAATGGAAAGAAAGAAAGAAAGAAAGAAAGAAAGAAGAAAGAATGAAAGGAACAACCAAACAAAAATGTGTTATCAAACAAAAGGATGTAATATCAAAAATGAATAAATTAGTAAAGAATTAGAAAGAGAGAAAGAAAGAAAGAAAGAAAGGAACAAACAATCAGAAAGAAAGAAAGAAATGGATGAATAATTAGAAAGAAAGAAAGAAACAAATAATCACGAGAGGCAGAAAGAGAGAAAGAAGTAGAATAAATAAATGTAATTATATAGAGGGGTGAATGGAAAGAGTTGAAAGAAAGAAAGAAAGAAAGAAAGAAAGAATGAAAGAAAGAAAGAAAGAAAGAAGGGGACAAACAACCAGAAAGAAAGAAAGAAATGGACGAATAATTAGAAAGAAAGAACGAAAGATAGAGAGAGCGAAAGATGGTGAGTCAGAGAGAGACAGTGAGTGAGTGAGAGAGAGAGTGAGAAAGAGAGAGAGAGAGACGTTGAGTTAGTGAGTGAGTGAGAGAGATAGGGAAGCAGAATGAGAGTAAGAAGTAGAAGAAATAAATGTAATTATATAGAGGGATGAATTGAAAGAGTTGAAAGAAAGAAAGAAAAGAAAGAAAAAGAAAGAAAGAAGGGGACAAACAACCAGAAAGAAAGAAAGAAATGGATGAATAATTAGAAAGAAAAGAAAGAAGAAAGAAAAGAAGGATAGAGAGCGAAAGATGGTGAGTGCGAGAGAGACGGTGAGTGAGAGAGAGAGATAGAGAGAGAAAGTGAGTGAGTGAGTGGGAGAGATAGGGAAGCAGAAAGAGAGAAAGAAGTAGAAGAAATAAATGTAATTATATAGAGGGATGAATTGAAAGAAAGAAAGAAAGAAAGAAAGAAAGAAAGACAGAAAGAATGAAAGGAACAACCAAACAAAAATGTGTTATCAAATAAAAGGATGTAATATCAAAAATAAATAAATTAGTAAAGAATTAGAAAGAAAGAAAGAAAGAATGAAAGAAAGGAACAAACAATCAGAAAGAAAGAAAGAAATGGACGTATAATTAGAAAGAAAGAAAGAAACAAATAATCACAAAGAAATGGACAAATAATTAGAAAGAAAGAAAGAAAGAAAGAGAGAAGATGGTGAATGAGTGATAGAGAGAGAGAAAGTGAGTGATAGAGAGAGAGAGAGAGGAGAGAGAGGGGGGTGATGGAGAGGGAGCAGAAAGAGAGAAAGAAGTTGAAGAAATAAACGTAATCATATATTGGGGTGAATGGAAAGAGTTGAAAGAAAGAAAGAAAGAAAAAATGAAAGAAAGAAAGAAAGAAAGAAAGAAAGAAGGGGACAACTAAACCAACATTAATTAACCAAGAATTAACAATGCGATTAAAAAGTAAAAAAGAAAAGATTAACAATTAGAAAGAAAGAAAAAAAAGAAAAGAAGAAAGAAAGAAAAAAAGATAGAAAGAAAGAAAGTGTCAATATATATATATATAAAATTCCCAGCTAAATAAAGTCATTTCCTTGAATTTCCTTGTTATTTGTGCCTGGCCATCCACACATGCAGAGATTTTTTAATTTTTTATAGCAGGGTGGAAGGTAACACTAACATATTCCCATAGGATTAACCCTTTGTTGCCTTGTAGGATTTCTAATGATTTATAAGGATTTAAAAAAATACAATTTTCTTTGTTGTTCCTTATGGAAGCAGGAGGGTTAATATAGGCCTCTTTGCAAGCGGAATGCAACAGCAGTGACTTTAACACAATTTCTACTGGTCGGCTTTCTTTTTTTTTAAAAACGCCAATAATAAGAATATACACTTGCAGTCACACACACTCTCACACACACATACTCTGGCAAGTCCCAACCCCTTTTTATCATATGGATGCTAGAAGGCGGTGGCTGCGGGTCTTCATGTCCTGGGAATGACGTTAAACTCTATCTGATGGTGAGGTTCCAGTTTTGGAGGTTTGGGGAATGTGGAGCACCCCTTCATCACCATTGCTCCCTGGTCCACTCTGACCCGGAGAGGTAGTACCTGTTAGGGTCCCATCTATGGGTTAAATAGAAAAAATGTATTACTAAATAAATTGTATTATCCATTAAGAATTGATTTATTTCAAAACTTTATCGCATTAAATGACCCACTGAGGTTGATATGCCGTAAAACAAAACAACCCAAACCAAAACACACACTCACACACACATGTATATATATACAAGCTAGGATAGCATTGCCATGACATATATATATGTATCTATATACAAGGTGTGTCATAAAAGTATCGAGAAATGAACAACGAATGGAACGTTAATTTTTTCAGAATACAAGGTGTATCAGAAAGTACAAAAAATGTCGTTACTAATTTGCTTTAGAAGCATTGTTGAGTAAAGTATATTAGTATTTATATTTTTTTTTTGCTTGAAGGCAATTACAACACGTATATTGTATAAAATTTGATAATTATTGAAAATAATCATGACAAGCAAACTTGGTAAACATTGTGTCCCACGTAGAACATTGTACAGCTGTTTCAACTTTATTAAGTCTCATCAGTGATGTATACGAATTGTAAATGCATTCAAGCACAAAAATATAAATAATATATATATATATATATATATATATATATATATATATATATATATATATACACACACACACATATATATGTCATGTCCGCACTACTGTTACACTCACAAACACACACATATATATATATCAATAGATTCAGTGTTTCAGTCTATTTTCTTCAAAAGTCCCACTGATAATGAATCAATTGGGTTTCTATCTCTGCTGTAAGTAGCTTATAAAATGTCTAGCCACACTGAAGAGACGTGATACATTGAAACATCAAGATGTCATATTTATATATATGTATTATATACCTATGTATATATATATTATATATATATATATATATATATATATATACATATATATCCTTTTTGGATGATATATATATTATTAAAAATCATTTATATATATTATTAAAAAAATTATATATGTATATACATATATGTATTTATTTATGAATTTATATAATTTATATACATATATGTATTTATAAATGAATATATATATCAACAAAAAAGTCACACACATATTATACATATATATATATATATATATATATATATATATATATATATATATAACAACTCAAATATTAACATATGAATTTATAAGAATATTGGCAGAAGATTCATTCTAATTTGAAAATATGCATCTGACTTATGAAAACTTGGATAAAGTTAGTAAATTATTTCTTTTTCAAAAGAATTTTTTTTTTTAAGTGCGGATATTTGACACAGAAAAATCATCTAAATATGAGTGAAGTAAAAAAAAGCAAAAAAAAAAAATGATATATAAATGTTATCCTGAAAATAATAATAACCAGGATTTTCAAATTGTTGCGACCAAATTCATTTTTATTTTTTTAAAGGAAGAGCACCTCGAAGAAATGGGATTTAAAAAATATTTTTTTACATTTTTTAATTATAAGAAAATTTTTTATATATTACCTTAAGGTCCAGTTATATTTGGTGAAAATTCAATTTGAAATATTTGGCAAAATGAATATATAGGATTTTTTTTTTAAGTACTTAAGTCCCTTGGGCATCTGCATTGACATATAAACACTGTTCATCATAAGTTAGCAATTTAGAAAGATTTGAATTCTGGATCTCTGGGGAGTATGGAGTACTTTTCATTGCCATTACTCTCAGGTCCACTCTGATCCGAAGAGGTAGTACCTATTAGGGTTGTTATTCATCGATACATATACACACATCCACATTCATCGATACATGTACACACATCCACATTCATCGATACATACACACATCCACATTCATCGATACATATACACACATCCATATTCATCGATACATATACACACATCCAAACATCATTCCCAATCTGATTATATTTCAAATAATAAATGAATTTCTGTCCCAAATTGAACCAGTGGGCCTTTACCGAGAAGAAAGTAAGCGACTTGACAGGATAACTGTTTTCCCATTCAAAGGAAGCAAGTATGGGATTTCATCGGCTACAATATATTTGGTCTGAGCGCTTGTCCAGTGGAATTGGATCCTTGGTAAAGAGTCCTCCGATAATGAATCCTTTAGGTCTTCTGGTAAAGAGTCCTCAGTTCTTTTGTCAATGGTCGTAAATTCCTTGATTGTAAGTGAACTGTGGCAAGTATCCATGTTTAAGTAATGTATCAACCATGCAGTATGGCTTGTTGATTGGCTGGAGGAGTAAACCATGTGACCTAGGCTAGTCTATAAATCCAGGTGAGGAATTAGAGCGCACCTTATATCACCAAATATGAAGCGCGTGGTGTAATGGTTAACGTCATGGGAAATGGACTCGTCGCCCCGAGTTCAAATCCTGGACATGGTAATTGCATTTCATTTAGTGCTAATAACCTTGGGAAAGGTATGAATCCTACTCTCCCTCCAGCTATAGACAAATTGCAGGGAAGACGGGGGTCTTTAACCATGGCTTGGTAACCAGTCTAGGAGAAGGAAAACGCTGAATTCAAACCTGTTAAACTCAGCTTAATAAATTGACCTTGTATCATATCCTGCTTGCGCGGAGGAGTTGGTAAATATATATATCACCAAATATTCCAACAAGGGTCCTATCTAATTGATCAAAAAATGATTTTGAAAAAAGTCTTAAAAATGACCTAAAAAAAGAAAATTGAATACACAACATGAATGAATAAAATAGAAATATCTTTGGCATAAAATAACCCAACAAGGGTTGAGATGCCGTAAAATCCAACCTTTAGGTTCTTTTGGCATTTACATTGATGTATAAAAACTGTTCCTGATAAGTTTGAAATTTGGAAAGATTTGAATTCCTAAGCTTTGGGGAGTACCTCTTAATTGCTATTACTCCCAGGTCCACCCTGACCTGGAGTGGTAGTACCCATTAGGGTCCCTTTAATAGATTAAATAAATCAAAAAATGATTTTTTTTTTAATTCTTAAAAATGAGCTTAAAAAAGAAAATTGAATATGCAACAAGAATGAATAAAACAAAAATATCTTTGGTATAAAATATCCCAACAAGAGTTGACATGCCTTAAAATCCAACCAACCAATCAATCAACTTTTAGGTCCTTTCGGCATTTGCATTGACATATAAACACTGTTCCTGATAAGTTTTCAATTTGGAAAGATTTGAATTCTGGAGTTTTGGGGAATATGGAGTACTGCTTCATTGACATTACTTCCAGGTCCACCCTGACCAGGAGTGGTAGTACCTGTTAGGGTTCCATCTATGGATCAAATAGTTAAAAAAAAGACTTGGAAAAAGTGTTATAAAGTGAGTTTTCAAAAATTGAATACCCAACAAGAATGAATAAAACAAAATGTCTTCGGCATAGAATAATCCAACTAGGGTTGACATGCCGTAAAATCCAATGACCAACCAAAAATGAATAAAACAAAATGTCTTCGGCATAGAATAATCCAATTGTTGATATGCTGTAAAATCCAACCAACCAAACACCCTGTCGGCTGGGGTGTTAGAATGTACCAACTGCACCTCTGCAGAGGGGTAAGACTCCCCCAAATGGGGCCACCCATTGACCGTGAATGGCGACCCGTAATGCTTAGTAGGGCAGACTAGGCTCTTTAACCTTGGTTAGGCAACCAGTCTAGGAGAAGGAAAAAGTTTTTCTTAAATGATGAAAAAAAAATTTTAACAGAAACAGGAAATCAAATAATGCTGTCTACTCAGCAAGATGCAATTTAGAGTATATATATATATTTTTTTTGCATTGAGGCTCACCAACCTTGTATTCATGATTTTAAAAAAAGCATCAGAATGTATTGAACAAGAGAGTACAATTATTCGATACTCCTATTGGGGCTTTTTCTAATTAGCATCAACTGGTGGTCTTTCCCTGGAAGCAAAACCTCAAAATTTTTTGCTTAAGAAATTGGCCTTGTGTCACATCCTGCTCATGCAGAGGGGTTGGTAAATATATATATTAGTTTATTTTAAATCTTAATTCAGGCCCATAGTAGAGATAAATGTTGTTTTGGGCGGAAGCCAAACAAAATTTAGAATTTGGCCTTAAGTTATCAAAGGCCGCCAACCTGGTTAGCAGAAAGTAGATTTGAAATTGCCAGTACCTCTAGATTGGAAGAAAGTAGTTCTTCGAGATTGGAAGAAAGTGGTAATGCTTTGAAATAATAGAGAATTGTCTTTATCTTCTTTTTTTTAAAGTCTGCAGGGAAAATATAGATTCATTAATGAAGGAAAAAGATAAAACCCTGTAAAAATATTACAAGTGGTAAAAATTTTGGGGGTGGGCATTCCCCCACCCCTGGTCACCCCTAGCTGCTATGACCCTGTTAATCAAAGTTGGTTAGTTGATTTTATCTTGCCAAAGTTTGTTTGCAGTATTATTAGTGGTATTATTATTTGCGGTATTATTAATCAATATCAATGAGAGAGCTGTTATATATATATATATATATATATATATATATATATATATATATATATATATATATATGTACCAAATTTTCTTGGTACCTTTTACCTGTATGATGGGATATTTCAAAGCTCACTATTTAACTCAGAACTCATTCTACTCAAATAAAGTCCTCACGCAGTGATTTTTCAAGTGACTTGTGTGAGAGCTGCTGCCAGCATCTTATGGTAGGATCACAGTAGTGGGAGAGTTGCTGTGAGCAGCTTAAAATAGACAAATTGTTAAGAGAAATACAATCAGTATTTTGGAGTAAATTTTGTTAAAAATATTGGTAAAATGATATGAACCACAAAGTATATTTTGGTAAAGACTATAGTCAGAAATGCTCGCAGCTTTCAGCTGCTGATTATTTAATAAATGAAATAGCAAGCCAATATGCCTAGCAGTTTTGCTCAGAGTGAATATGTTATTTTATTTTTTGTTTCATTACAGATAGTTTTTGAAGAGTAACATAAACCAAAAAAAAAAAACTCAGTAATGTAAATATGTATTATGATTTTAATAATATAAGGTTTTTCAAATATGTAATTTTCTATTTCTATTTTCTGATGCAAAAACAATCTCCTAGGTCTAGTGCTAGTGAAAAGGGGATAGACTCCCTCGCTGTATGGCTGATACTGACCTTAGGTATCCCCAGTGACTTTACTTACTTACTTATTGTAATCTGGGTCCTTCTGCTCAATTATAATGAACTAACCATCAGTTAAATTGCTGTTTTCTATTTGTTTTATTTTTTAATTATTTTTGCTCAAAAAGCAATATCTGGTGAGACTGATGTATATATATATATATATATATATATATTATATATATATATAATAAATTAATGACTTGAAGGCAATTACAATGCATATAAAAAATAAAAACAAAAAGATGTTATTTTTGTCTTATCGATTTCAAAGAAAAACTTTATCTTCAGAGACAGTTATCAGAAATGTATGTGCTTCAGTCTTTTTTTGTGTGGTTATATTTTTTTTGTCCTCTTTTTTATTTCTCCTCCTTTCTTTTTTCTTTATGTTATGAATGAAATGGGTGAATAACTGTAATTTTATATTTTTGGAATATCTGTTGAGAATGAATGTTTGAACCCCTATGCGCGTATATGTATCCAATATTGTCTGGTTATCTTCCGGTGAATATTGCAACAATGTAGCCATGTTGAATTCAAAATAAAAACGGTCACATAGAAAAATTCATATACTTAGCTTTTATTTTTATTTTTATTTTTTCTCTAATTTTTTTTTTCAGTTGTAAACTAAAATAATATATATATATATACTTTTGTCATTGATTGTTTTAATTCTATAGTTCCCTCTGGACATACATACATACACACCAACTGCGCTTTATTTATAGATCAACCTCTATTCCTCCTTTTAGCCTTGACTGGGCCAAAATCTTGCTACATGTTTATAAAAAGTTATGCTTGGAGATCAATGATTAAAAACAGAAAATGCTAAGTTCTATGTTAAATTCATAAAAATATGTTTCATTTTCTCTAAGATCATAACATCTTATTATAATGGAGATTGTGTGTTTGTCTGTCTGTAACCAAAATTATATTAATACTCAAGTCACAATTCCCTTAGTTATTTATGTCACATTCTCCATGATTTTATCTTTTGTTTTAAACCTCAAATATTGATAAAATTGTTTTACATCATAAATACTGTTGACCATATGTACATGCTAACAACATGCAATTGTATTTATATATACAACAAAATAGCGGTTTACAGTGTGAACAGGAAGGCTAATTTGCATATTGATATTAAAAATTTGATTTTAATAAATATGTGCTTGGTATTATTGATTATGAATATGAGCAAAAACCCTATTGATAAATCTTAAAGAAATCCATTAACAAGAAGAAATAGCTGTAATTTTATTCTTTACTTCCTATTCTAACTATAGTTAGTATACTTTATCTTTCATTGCTAAATTTTCCTAATTTAACTATTTATTCAAATTAGGAAGTGAAGAATAAAATTACAGTTATTTCTTTTTGTTAATGGATTTCTTTTAAGATTTCTTCTTGAGATTTATATATATATATATATCATATTCATTAAGATAAAACCAAACAATTAGAAATCAATAATACTAAGCATATATTTATTAAAATCAAATCTTTAAGATCAATATGCAAATTAGCCTTCCCGTTAACACCATAAATCACTATTTTGTTGTATATATAAATACAATTGCCTGTTATTAATATGCAGATATGATCAACAGTGTTAATAATATAAGACAATTTTATTGATAATTGAGGTTTAAATAAAAATGAAATTATGGAGAATACAATGTTAATAATTAAAGGGAATTGTGACTTAGTAGTAATATAGTTTTGGTTACAGACAGACAAAGACACAATCTCCATTATAATAAGATAAGATATGCACTATATTGTACAGGATGACCCAAAAAAACTAACTTAAAAAAAAATCAGACCTGTTTTTTTTTTGTTACCCTATATATATATATATATATACCTTCAAAAAGGAAAGGAGACATCTCCACACTTGACGGTAAGCCTCTCAAAATGGTGGAACAGTTCACATACCTAGGTAGTAATATCTCATCCACAGAGAGCGATATCAATACACAAATAGGAAAGGCATGGTTAACAAATTATCAGTCATATGGAAATCCGATCTTGCGGACAAGCTAAAGTGACAATTCTTCCAGGCTGTGGTTATATCATTACTGCTGTATGGATGCACCACCTGGACCCTAACGAAGTGCCTTGAAAATAAGCTAGATGGGACCTGCACAAGAATGCTGCGTGCACTCTTAAACAAGTCGTGGAAACAGCACCCAACAAGGAGGCAACTGTATGGCCACTTGCCCCCCATCTCCCAAACCATACGAGTAAGACGGACTAGGCATGCGGGACACTGCTGGAGAAGTAAGGACGAGCTTATAAATGACATACTCCTGTGGAAGCCAAAACATGGGCTAGCTAGTGTGGGCCGCCCAGCCAGGACCTATATTGACCAACTATGTGTGGATGCTGGATGCTGCACAGAGGAGCTCCCGGGGGCAATGAATGATAGGGAGGGTTGGCGTGAGATTGTCATGGATGTCTGTGCTACTTGTGCGACATGATGATTATATATATATATATATATATATATAGCTAGTAATGAGTACTAATCGATTACAGACAGACAAATACAAAATCTCCATTATAAGATGTTTGTTATTAAATTGGTAGAAATAATTCTTATAAAACTCATTGCTATTACTAAATACTTGTAGTTGACCCTCAGACACTGCTTCTAGTACCTATATGATAGAAACCAGGAGGTTCCTAGTTCAATACTGGACCTCGCCAACACAGCGTATGAGTAGCACAGGGATCTGTGCGGTAAAGTAAGAAGCTGATGGTAGATGTGGCTTTCCATCTCAGATGCTAAAATAATCTACATAGTCTAGCGCTAGTGAACAACAGGTGGTCTCAGTGTGGGTGGATCTTATCTCTCTGCTATGGCACAGCCAACAGGACGGCAAAGCCCAGTTGGTAGAGTGTTCGGCTAGAAACGAGGTTCCTCGTTCGATACCGGCCCTTGCCAACACAGCGTATGAGTAGCACAGGGGTCTGTGTGGTAAAGTAAGAAGCTGATGGTAGTGTGGCTTTCCATCTCAGATGCTAAAATAATCTACATAGTCTAGCGCTAGTGAACAACAGGTGGTCTCAGTGGGGGTGGATCTTATCTCTCTGCTATGGCACAGCCAACAGGACGGCAAAGCCCAGTTGGTAGAGTGTTTGGCTAGAAACCACGAGGTTCCTCGTTCGATACCGGCCCTTGCCAACACAGCGTATGAGTTGCACAGGGATCTGTGTGGTAAAGTAAGAAGCTGATAGTAGGTGTGGCGCTCCACCACAGATGCTAAAATAATCTCCTTGGTCTAGCGCTAGTGAACAACAGGGGATTGCGTATGAGCAAAGTAAGGAGAGAGATGCTAAAATCTCCTTGTCTAGCACTAGTGAACAACAGGCTTATCTCTCTGCTGAGGCACAGCCAACAGGACTGCCGTTTCATAAACACAAAGCCTATGAGTAGTCCAGGGATCTGTGCGGTAAAGTAAGGAGCTGATGGTAGGTGTGGCGCTCCACCTCAGATGCTAAAATAATCTCCTTGGTCTAGCGCTAGTGAAAAGGGGATGGACTCTCTTGCTGATTGGCTGATACCGACTTTAGGCCACCTTTACTTTTTTTTTTACTTTGGTTCTGCAAATGAGATCCAGGAATTTCTAAATTAGTAAAGCCTGCAATGGATGCCGCTGAACCATAAATGTTAAGAATTGGTAAACCATGATGTAATATCCCTGGGGAAATCGTCTGCAGAAAAATACCCGTAGGCAAAGAAATGGTTCTTCTTCTTCTTTTTCTTCTCTTGGCCATCTATTACATCATACATCACTGCATATGCACAAATAGAAAGCATAATGAAAACAAAAAACAAAAAAAAAAAAAAAAAAAAAAAGAATGCAAAAATGAAATGCCAAAAATTTTAAGTGGAAAACTGTTGTTCATATCTGGTTTAATAGTTTCAAATTTCGAAAAAAAAAAAAAAAAAAAAAAGCGCCGTTGGGTATAGGCTTCGGATTGAGATGGTAGAGAGGATACACATCAGTACCTACACTATCTCTCTATATCTCTTTCTTTCTCACAGTTTCTCTCATTGTCACTATCTGTCTATCTCTCTCTCTTTCTCTCTATCTCTGTATCTGTCTTTGTCTCTGTCTGTCTGTCTGTCTGTCTGTCTCTCTCTCTCTCTCTCTATATATATATATATATGTGTGTATGTATGTATATAATCTCAGCCTCTCCCTCTCCTTATACCAGTCTCTCTTTCATTCTGTCTGTTTATCTCTCACTCTCTCTCTCTCTCTCTCTTTCTCTCATTGTCACTATCTGTCTATCTCTCTCTCTTTCTCTCTATCTCTGTCTCTGTCTTTGTCTCTGTCTGTCTGTCTGTCTGTCTCTCTCTCTATATATATATATATATATATGTGTGTGTATGTGTATGTATGTATATAATCTTAGCCTCTCCCTCTCCTTATACCAGTCTCTCTTTCATTCTGTCTGTTTATCTCTCACACACTCTCTCTTTCTCTCTTTCTCTCTTCTCTCTCTCTATATATATATATATATATATAATACGTGGGAATGTATGTATATAATCTCAGCCTCTCCATCTCCTTAGTCCAGTCTCTCTTTCATTCTGTCTGTCTGTCTGTGTCTCTCTCTTTCACTCTATCTCCCCTCTTTCTTTATATATATATATATATATATATATAATATATATATCCCCTCTCTCTCTCTCTCTCTCTCTCTCTCTCTCTCTCTCTCTCTCTCCATCTAACACTCTCTCTTTCATTCTGTCTGTCTCTTTCTCTGCCTCTCTCTTTCTCTGCCTCTCTCTTTTACTCTTATCACTCACTGTCTATCTCTCTCTTTCTCTTTAAAGTTCTCCTTCTCCTTCTACCTGTCTTTCTTCCTC
>CM042160.1:41842980-41865480 GCA_023376005.1 Doryteuthis pealeii | reverse complement strand
AGAAAGAAATTTAGGAAGAAAGAAAGAAAGACAGAAATAAAGAAATATCGAAAGTAAGAAAAAAAAGAAAAAAAAGAGGAAGAATTACAAAAAGAAAAAAAAGAAAGAAAGGAAGAAAAAGAAAGACAAAAAGAAAGAAATATAGAAAGAAGAAAGAGAGAAAGAGAGAAGAATAGAAAAAAATGATAGAAAGTAAGGAAGGAAAGAGAAAGAAAAATACAAAGAAAAACAGGAAAAAGAATAAAGAAAGAAAAAAGAAAGAAAGACAAAAAGGAAAGATAAAAAGTAAGAAAGAAAAAAGAAAGAAAAGAAAAAGAAACTAAGAAAGAAAGAGAAAGAGAAACAGAAAGAAAAAAGGAAGAAGAAATAGAAATAGATAAAATAAGTGAAGAAATAAATGAAAGTAAGAAAGAAAGACAAAAAGAAAGATAGAAAGTAAGGAAGAAAAGAAAGGAAGCAAGAAAAAAGAAAGACAAAAACAAAGGAATATAGAAAGAAAGAAAGAAGAACTGAAAGGAAAAAAAGACAAAAAGAAAAAAAAACATAGAAAGAAAGAAAGGAAGAAAAAAGAAAGTAAAAAGAAAGAAAGAAAGAAAAAAAAAACTGAGAAAGAAAGAGAAACAGAAAGAAGAAAAAAAGGAAGAAGAAATAAATAAAATAAGTGAAGAAATAAATAAAAGAAAGAAAGAAAGAAAAACAAAAAAGAAAGTAAGAAAAAAAAGAAGGAAAGAAAAAAGAAAGAAAGAAATAAGAAAGAGAGAAAGAAAGAAAAACACAAAGAATAAAGAAAAAGAAAGAAAAAGTAACCAAATTAAGTGAGGTATTTTCATTTTTTACTTTGGGTGTCTGTTACCTGTCGATACAGTTCAAGTGCTAAGCGCTTGTTGAGTCAGATTTCCTTCCTTATATGTAATACTTAAATTTACAAGCGTCTGGTTGAATAACTGAAGTATGGATGACCAAAAATTATAAACAGTGTAATCCCTACATTTAACACCCAGTCTTTTAATTTTTACCCATGGGACATGTTCAAAGACTATTGAAACTGGGCTGAATAAAAGTACGTTAAAAAATTATCAAAACTGAGGCTGTATTTACCAAGACAGAAATGAATAATGAAAGAAATATTAATTTTCTTCAAATATGAATAGAAAGAGCAATGAAGGAAATATTAAATTTTCTTCAAAATATGATAGAAATGAACAATGAAGGAAATATTAATTTTCTTCAAAATTTGAGGTACGTTAAAAGATTATCAAGACTGAGGCTGTATTTACCAAGACAGAAATGAATAATGAAGGAAATATTAATTTTCTTCAAAATATGATAGAAATGAACAATGAAGGAAATATTAATTTTCTTCAAAATATGAGGTATGTTAAAAATTATCAAGACTGAGGCTGTATTTACCAAGACAGAAATGAATAATGAAGGAAATATTAATTTTCTTCAAAGTATGATAGAAATGAACAATGAAGGAAATATTAATTTTCTTAAAATTTGAGGTACGTTAAAAGAATTATCAAGACTGAGGCTGTATTTACCAAGACAGAAATGAATAATGAAGGAAATATTAATTTTCTTCAAAATATGATAGAAATGAGCAATGAAGGAAATATTAATTTTCTTCAAAATATGATAGAAATGAACAATGAAGGAAATATTAATTTTCTTCAAAATATGAGGTATGTTAAAAGATTATCAAGACTGAGGCTGTATTTACCAAGACAGAAATGATCAATGGAGGAAATATTAAATTTCTTCAAAATATGAGGTATTGCTAAAAAATTATAAAAACTGAGGCTTATTTACCAAGCACAGAATGAACAATGAAGGAAATATTGATTTTTACACATATCGCTACGTAAAACTCCTAAGACTGAGCTGTATTTACCAAGACAGAAATGAAATTGAAGGAAACATTAATTTTTTTCAAAATATGAGGTACGTTAAAAGATTTTAAAGACGAGGCTGTATTTACCAAGACAGAAATGAATAATAAAGGAAATATTAATTTTCTTCAAAATATGAGGTATGTTAAAAAAATTATCAAGACTGAACGTGTATTTACCAAGACAGAAATGAATAATAAAGGAAAACATTAATTTTCTTCAAAATATGAGGTATGTTAAAAAATTATCAAGACTGAGGCTGTATTTTACCAAGACAGAAAATGAATAATGAAGAAAATTTATTATTTCTTTCAAAATATGAGGTATGTTAAAAAATTATCTCAAGACTGAGGCTGTATTTATCAAAACAGAAATGAATAATGAAGGAAATATAATTTTCCTTCAAAATATGAGGTATGTTAAAAAATTATCAAGACTGAGGCTGTATTTATCAGACAAGAAATGAACAATGAAGGAAACATTAATTTTTCAAAGTATGATAGAAATGAACAATGGAGGAAATATTAATTTTCTTCAAAATTATGAGATATGTTAAAAAATTATCAAGACTGAGGCTGTATCTTATCAAACAGAAATGAATAAATGAAGAAATATTTAATTTTCTTCACAATATGAGGTAGGTTAAAAAATTATCAAACTGAGGCTGTATTTACCAAGACAGAAATGGAAATATTAAATTTTCTTTAAAATATGAGATGAGTTCAAAGAGTATCGAGACTTTAAGCAGTATTTACTTGGATAGAAATGAACAATGAAGGAAACATTCATATGCGGTTCCTAGGCAGATGCTCTACTAACTGAGCTAAACCGGGACCCGATTGTTGTTAAGAATAATTAAATAAAAAATCTGATCCTGACTGCTTTTGTAATTTTCTTTAACCATTGTCACTGTCTTGTCTAGACAGCTAGAAATCACACCCTTTAGCATATAAGTTAGCTTCATCTGTATATTGAATATATATACTTATATATAATATATATATATATATCTATATATATAATCAAAAATCCAGAGAAGAAATCTTCCTTACACACAAGAGTTTTATTTTAAAAAAAGAACAAGTCGCATTTGAGAGCTCAATGTGTGCTCTTAATGTTAGAGTTCAACAGATAAATATATAAGCTAAAGAAATAACAAAAGACTTAGAGATTAGCTTATAGTCTATTTCAGGGAGCTTAGACAAAATATGTCTAAATCTCCCAACTCATCAGATACGAGATGATCTATTCACATCTGAAAGGTTCGGGAGAGTTAGGATCACTTTGTCTAAGCTTCCTGGAAATAGACATATAATGCTAAATCTCTAAGTCTTTGTTATTTCTTATTTATATAATATTATATATATATATATTATATATTATATATATATATAATGTTGGGAAGAATATGAGCTTAATTGAAGTCAAAACCTAATTTTTTGAAGTTAATTCATTAATGAATTAATTATGGCGGGAGTTTTAACTACTTAATGTTAAGTGCTATTAGGTCAAAATTGTACATTTCAGAGATTGATTTTCTCGATGTTGTTTTAGCCCTACATTAAGTAGTTAAAATCCCGCCCTAATTAAGTCATGTAATGAATTAACTTTTCAAAAAAATTATGTGTTTGACTTTCAATTAAGCCACATGTGTCGTTCCCAGAATATTGTCGTGCGAAAAATTATCTATATTTGTTACGTTTATATAGTATATATATATAGTGCGTTGAACAATTAGAGGAAAAAATGCAGATAAAACAACACACCAACTAAATTCAAATCCCTCTATTTGTCAACCATATATATAAGTACACCAAACACGAAACACAAGACTCAATGACGACACAAGAGGGATGCTGTGTGTATTGATGATAAGGTAAAGGGAAGAATGGAAAACGGGTCCCATGCGTAGACACGAGTCATGTGGTAAAAAACTGTCCAATTATGCTTCAAAATGTGAAGCGTTTCTGATTGATGACAAATCACCTTAGGTGAGGCGTCCAAAACCATTGGGTAAACAGACTGTTAAATGCTATAGGTAAACTATAATAAACTATATATAATTATATATATATATATATATTTGGGAAAATATTGTGCTTAATTGAAGTCGTACCTAATTTGAAAATTAATTGATTAATATTTATATAATTAGGCAGGATTACCGTATCAAATGTAAGGCTAAAACAACAAATTGAGAAAAATCAATCTCTGTATGTACATTTCGGCCTACAGAGATTGATTTTTCTCAATTTGTTGTTAGCCTTCATTGAATAGATAATTCCACCTATATTCATTAATATTAGATAAATTAATTCTTCAAAAATTAGGTATAGACTCAATTTAAGAATTATTCTCCCGAAAATTGTCGGCTAAAAAAGCCATATGTGTATCAGAGAAACACATGTTGTGTTGATTACTTCTCTTTAGTATATATATGTAATATCATGATTCTATTACTATAATGAAAATGTGACTACGGTGATAATTGGCCCACAATGGTTGAGTGATACAAGTTTCACAATGGACAAGACAGCGATATAACAAACATAAAATTGCTCATAATAGTTAAGTAGAGCAATTTATTATTATAATGTTGTATAACACAGGAAAACGACTGAAGTTTCACATAAGGATTCTTCAGGTTAAATACTGAATTAATAAAGATAATTGATTAATCTGCAGCTGATGTATGCATGTTCATTTTGTGGTTATAAACCTCGTTAATGCGCTGTTATGAACACTGGGTTGTTATTTTGAAAATGAACGGAGCATGATTTTTTCATAAGGACTCAAATATAAAACATATGAAATCCTCTTTACAGTTAAACAGGATTTCTCATTAGTTATATTGATCCTTTTGGAGGAAAAAAAATCTCCATTTATTTTTCAAATAACATACTCAGCATTCATTTAACTGCGAATCTGTCATAACCACAAATACACGCATACAATTCCGGCTGCAATTAATTCCAATATCTTATTTAACTCCAGTGTATTTAACCTGAAGATCCTTATGTTGAAACTCGAGTAGTTATTCATGTGCTATACCATTAAATAATAATATATAATTAATTATAATATAATAAATATATATATAGATATATAATATATACTATATATATATTATAAGTTATATATATTGAATATGAGTATATATTGAAAAACAAAAGATGTTTACAACTGAATAAGGACTCATCAGGATGAAGCAAGTGTTGCAAACCGTTTCGGGGCCAAGAATCTCTCGACGTTTAAAAAAGCAACACCAAGCCCATCCTCACCATTCATTTTATTTTTAAATTAAAATTCATTTATTTTAAATAAAATTCATATTATTTTTAATATAGACAGCGGCATTTTTAATAAAGAAGAAAAAAGAAATGAAAGACAAAAAAGGAAAGGATAAAAAGTAAGAAAAGAAAAAAGAAAGAAAAGAAAAAGAAAACTAAGAAAGAAAGAGAAAGAGAAACAGAAAAGAAAAAAGGAAGAAGAAATAATAAAAATAAGTGAGAAATAAAATGAAAGTAGAGAAGAAAGACAAAAAGAAAGATAGAAAGTAAGGAAGAAAAGAAAGGAAGCAAGAAAAAGAAAGACAAAACAAGGAATATAGAAAGAAAGGAAAGAAGAATGAAAGGAAAAAAAGAACAAAAAGAAAAAAACATAGAAAGAAAGAGAAGAAAAGAAGAGTAAAAGAAAGAAGAAAAGAAAAAAGAAACTGAGAAAGAAAAGAAAACAGAAAGAGAAAAAAGGAAAGAAGAAATAAATAATAATGAAGGAAATAAATAAAGAAAGAAAGAAAGAAAAAAAAAAGAAAAGTAAGAAAAAAAAGAAAGGAAAGAATAAAAGAAAAGAAAAGAATAGAAAAGAGAGAAAGAAAGAAAAAACAAAAGATATAAGAAAGAAAGAGAAAAGTAACCAAAATTTAAGTGGGTATTTTCATTTTTTACTTTGGGTGTCTGTTCCTGTCGATACAGTTCAAAGTGCTAAGCGCTTGTTGAGTCAGATTTCCTTCTTATATGTAATATTAAATTACAAGCGTCTGGTTGAAATAATGAAGTAGTGGATGACCAAAAATTATAAACCAGTGTAACCCTACATTTAAACACCCAATTCTTATTAATTTTTACCATGGGACATGTTCAAAGCATATTTGAAACTGGTGCTGAATAAAGTACGGCGTTAAATAAATACTAAAAACTGAGGACTGTATTTACCACCAAGACCAGAAATGAATAATGAACAGAATAATTAATTCTTCAAAATATGATAGAAATGAGCAATGAAGGGAAATATTAATTTTCTTCAAATATGAATAGAAATGACAATTGAAGAAATATTTATTTTCTTCAAATTTGAGGATACGTGGTATTAAAAGATATCAAAGACTGGAGGCTGGTATATTACAACCGCAGACAGAAAATGAATATGAAGGAAATATTAATTTTCTTGCAAATAAATGATATAGAATGAACAATGAAGGAACAATATATAATTTTCTTCTTAAAAATATGAGGTATGGTTAAAAAAAATTCTCGACTCCATGATGAGGCTGTATTTACCAAAGACAGAATGAATAATGGAAGGAAATATTGAATCTTTCACTCTTCAAAGGTAGATAAGAAATGAACAATGAAGGAAAATATAATTTTCTCAAAAAATTTGAGGTACGTTAAAAGAGAATTTCAAGACTGGGCTGTATTTTAACCAAAGAAACAGAATGAATAATGAAGGGGAAAATAATTAATTCTTTTCAAAATATGGAATAGAAATGAGCAATGGGGAAATATTAATTTTCTTCAAATATGATTAGATAATGAAGCAATGAAGGAAATATTTAATTTTCTTCAAAATATGAGGGTATGTTAAAAGATTATCAAAGACTGAGGCCTGTATTACCAAAGACAAAATGATCCAATGGAGGAAATATTAAATTTCTTCAAAATATGAGGTATTGCTAAAAAATTATAAAAAAACTGAGGCTGTATTTACCAAGACAGAAATGAACAATGAAGGAAATATTAATTTTTTTCAAAATATGAGGTAACGTTAAAAATTTATCAAAGCACTGAGGCTGTATTTAACCAAAGACAGAAAATAATATTGAAGGAAACATTAATTTTTTTTCAAAATATGAGGTACTGTTAAAAGATTATAAAGACTGAGGCTGTATTTAACGCAAGACAGAAAAATGAATAATAAGGAAATATTAATTTTCTTCAAAATATGAGGTATGTTAAAAAAATTTATCAAGACTGAGGCTGTATTTAACGAAGACAGAAATGAATACATAAAGGAAACATTAATTTTTCTTCAAAATATGAGGTATGTTAAAAAATTATCAAGACTGAGGCTGTATTTACCAAAGACAGGAAATAAAATTGAAGGAAATATTATTTTCTTCCAAATATGAGGTATGTTAAAAAATTATCAAATAGACTGAGGCTGTAATTATCAAAACAGAAATGAAATAATGAAGGAAATATAATTTTCCTTCAAAATATGAGGTATGGTTAAAAAAAATTATCAAGACTGAGGCTGATTTATCAGAGACAGAATGAAAATGAAGGAAAACATTAATTATTTTTTCAAAAGTATGATAGAAATGAAGCAATGGAGGAAATATTAAATTTTCTTCAAAATTGAGGGTATGTTAAAAAAAAAAATTATCAAAGACTGAGGCTGTATTTTATATTCAAAAACAGAAAAGAATAATGAAAGGAAATATTTATTTTCTTCACAATATGAAGGTAGGTTAAAAAATTATCAAAACTGAGGCTTGTATTTTACCACGACAAGAAATGGAAATATAATTTCTTTAAAATATGAGAATGAGGTTCAAAAGAAGTATCGAGACTAAGCAGTATTTACTTTGGATAGAAATGAACAATGAAGGAAACATTCATTGCGGTTCCTAGGCAGATGCTCTAACTACTGAGCTAAACCCGGGACCCGATGTTTGTTAAATAGATAAAATAAAAATCTAATCCTGACTGTTTGTGATTTTCTTTTTAAGAACCTTTCATTTCAATTTTTAAGTAGATTATTTGACTTCTGGATGGAACCCAACGCCTATTTCACTCAGGGTCAAGTGGACCTGGGAGTAATGGAAACAAATTAATGGTTTACAACCACAAGATTCAGAATGGTACCTCAATAAATGAGCTGAATGATCACTAAGATTTACGATTTTTGTGGGCCTATTCGTTACGCTCTTCGCAAGCAAGAGCATCATCTTAGCGGGAGATCTCGTGTTAAGCAAATGCGGATGCTCTTAGTGAAGAAGCTTTGGTTGTTCCTTGGTGTTCTTAATGTTGGGTATGATACTTTGGTTGTTTCTTGGTGTTCCTCAATGTTGGGTTGATCTTTGGTTGTTCCTTGGTGTCCATTAATGTTGGTGTATGGTCCCCTTTCGTTGTTCCTACGGTGTTCTCAGTGTGGGCATGATCCCTTGGTTGTTCTGTGGTGTCTTGAAAAGTGTTGAGTGTTAGGTCTTTTGGGCTTGTTCTCTCGGTGTTCCTCAGTGTTGGGTATTGGTCATTTGGTTGTTCTTCGTGTTCCTCAGGTGTGTGGTAATGGATGCTGTTGGTTGTTTTCTTGGTGTGTTCCTTAATGTTTGGGGTTATGGTACTTTTGGGTTGTTTCTCGGTGTTACCTCAGTGTTGGGTATGTCCTTTGGTTGTTGTCTTTGGTTGTTCCTTCAGTGTTGGATATAATCTCTGGTTGTAGGTCCGTTAGACAACGTGCAAATGATAACGGCTATCAGTATCAGAGCGGATGAAATGGAGTTAACTATCAACATATTCGGGCTGATTGGATTGGCTTGGAGTGACTTGTTTAGGTGTATTAATGTTGTTAAGTAGTGTGGATTACAAGCATGTATTGTTCGAAGATAGTTGTTCTGGTATATAATATAGAGAAGACATATTCTCAAGAGGATCACCCGCATTGGGTAAAACAGTGAAGATGAAATAATAAAGGATTCAAAGAAGAAAGAAGAAGGAAGAAAGGAGAAGAGGAAAAAGAAGAATATACTGGTAATTTTCACTTAAGAACACATTTTATGATATTTTTGTGTAAAGCATTGGAAGTTTGTATTGTTTTGAAATAGTGTTCTTATATGATTGTGTGTATTGCACAGAGATGTTCAAAATGGTACCGTTCTTGTTTCAAAGTGAAAATCAGTTGGCTAAATTCCTAGAATAAAATTATCTGATAATGAACTTAAATTGTTATTAAGAACACATTTGTATGATATTTTTTGATATTTAAAGCATGCGTGTTATTGTTCTTCCGTGAAGACGTTTTCAAGATTCGTTTATTTTGCACGGAGACTTTCAAACTGTCAGCTTACAGGCTTGTTTCAAAGTGAAAAGTCAAGGGGAGGTTACTCTAATTGCCTTATTTGCTAGAATTTTGGACAGACTGAAAGGTGAAAATTACCAGTAGGGATATATGTGTTATGTAATCTTGATCTCTCGGCAGTGGGGGATGCAGTTGACAAGAAGATCTTGGTTGATGGGTATGCATACGTTTCATAAGTGACATGCACAATTTGGAACGTGAACATTTTTTTGTACGTGGGTAAGTGGTGGGGGTGGGGAGTACAAAGTAGCAGCTGAGAATATTGTTGATGAAATGACAAATTGATGATGATGATGATGAAATGATGGGCTGTAAATTTGGGGAAGTTTGACAGTAACATGTAAGCCGAGTGCTTGTGTAGGTGAAGTTTAGTGAGGGCCATTGGCAAAACACCCGCGACACGCCGCATTGGTAAAAAGGTGAAGATGAAATATAAAGGATTCAAGAGATAAGAAGAAGATAAGGAAGAAAGAGAGAGAAGGAAGAAAAGAAAGATATAAAAAGAATGGAAAAAGAAAGAAAGAGAAAAAGAAGGTAGAAAAAAGAAGAAAGAAAAAGAAAGAAGAAGGCAGAAAGTAAGAAAGTAAAGAAGAAAAAAGGAAGAAGGAATGAAGAAAGAGAGACAGAAAGAAAGAAAAACAGAAAGAATAAAAAAGAAGAAAATTGGAGAGAAGAGAAAGAAAGAAGAAAAAGAAAGAAAAAGAGAAAAAGAAATAAAGACAAAGAAAGAATGAAAGAGAAAAGAAAGAATAATGGAAAAAAATAAGAAACACAAAAAGAAGAATAGAAAATAGAAAAGAGGGAAGAAAAGAGAAAGAAAGAAGAAGATAGAACGTATGAAAGAAGAAAAGAAGAAAAGAAGAAAAGTGAATAGTAAAGTGACAAACAGAAAAATAAAAGAAAAATTTAGGGAAGAAAGAAAGAAAGAGCAGAAATAAAGAAATATGAAAGTAAGAAAAAAAGAAAAAAGAGGAAGAAGTAGCAAAAGAATAAAAAGAATGAAAGGAAGAAAAGAAAGACAAAAAGAAAGAAATATAGAGAAGAGAAAGAGAGATGAGAGAAGAATGAGAAAAATTGAGTAGAAAGTTACAGGGAAGGAAGAGAGGTGATAATGGAAATACAAGAAAAAGGAAAAAGAATTAAGAGGAAATGAAAAAGTAAGAGAGACGAAAAGATGGAAAGAGTAAAAGTAAGAATAGAAAAAGAAGAATACAGATAAAGGAAACTGAAGAAAGAAAGGTGGTTAGGGTCGGTGCTGAGTTCTTGAGTGAGAAGAGAAGACAGAAAGAAAAAGGTTAAGTAGATAGATATAGATATAAGTGGAAGAATAAATGAAAGTAAGAAAGAAAGACAAAAAGAAAGATTAGAAAGTAGGGAGAAAAGAAGGATGAGCAAGAAAATAAGAAAGACAAAAACAAGGATATGATATTAGAAGAAAGAAAGGAAGAACTGAAAGGATAAAAAAGAACAAGAAAAATAAGACATAGAAAGAGAAGAACAGGAAGAAAAAAGAAAGTAAAAGAAAGAAAGAAAGAAGAAAAGAACTGAGAAAGAAGAGAAACAGAAAGAGAAAAAGGACAGAAGAATAAATAAATCTAGTAGTGAAGGAAATAAATAAAGAGAAAGGAAGAAGAAAAGAAAAATAAAAAGAAAGTAGAAAAAATGATAGGAAAGAAAAAAGAAGAAGAAATAGAAGAGAGAAGAAAGAAAACAACAAGAATAAGAAAAAGAAGAAAAAGTACATGAAAATTAGAGATGAGGTATTTGTATTTTTTACGTTTGGGTGTCTGATTACTGTCGATACAGTTCAAGTGCTAAGCGCTTTGTTGAGTTCAGATTTCCTTCTTATATGTAATTACTTAAATTTACAAGCGTCTGGTTGAATAACTGAAGTATGGATGACAAAAATATAAACAGTGTAATCTACATTTAACCCAGTCTTTTTATTTTTACTCATGGGACATGTTAATCAGACTGATTGGAGACTGGGGCTGTATAAAGTTACGTTGTAAGGAAGATTATCAAAAATGAGGGCGTGTATTTACTCAAGACAGGAAATGATAGATATGAAGAAATATTTCCATTTTCTTCAAAATATGAAATTAGAATGGGCAATGAAGGAAATATTAATTTTCGGTTCAAAATATGATAGGAATGAACAATGAAGAAATTAATATTTCTGTTCTTACAAAATTATTGGGTACGTTAAAAGATTATCAAGACTAGAAGGCTGGTATTTCCAAGACAGAAACTGAATATATGAAGGAAATAATTAATTTTCTTCCGAAAAATATGATAGAAGAATGGACAATGAATGGAATATTAATTTTTTCTTCAAAAATATTTGAGGTATCGTTAACAAAATTTCAAGACTGTGGGCTGTATTTACCTAGACAAGAAATGAATGATGAAGGAAATATTAATTTTTTGCTCAAAGTTTATGATAGAATGAACAATGAAGTGGAAATATTAATTTTCTTCAAAATTTGAGGTACGTTAAGAGTTATCAAGACTGAGGCTGTATTTACCAAGACGAAATGAATAATGAAGGAAATATTTAATTTTCTTTCAAAATATGATAGAAAATGAACATGAAGGAAATATTATTTTTCTTCAAATATGATAGAATGCAATTGAAGGAAATATTAAATTTCTTTAAAATATGAGGTATGTTAAAAAGATTATCAAGACTGAGGGTGTTTTACGAAGGACAGAAATGATCAATGGAGGGAAATATTCAATTTCTTCAAAATATGAGGTATGCTAAAAAATATAAAAACTGAGGCTGTATTTACCAAGACAGAAATGACAATGAAGGGAAATATTAATTTTTTTCAAAATATGAGGTACGCTTGAAAAAAATTATCAAGACTGAGGCTGTATTTACCAGACAGAAATGATATTGAAGGAACATTAATTTTTTTTTCAAAATATGAGGTACGTTAAAGATTAAAGTACTGAGGCTGTATCCCTAAGACGAAATGAATAATAAAGGGAAATATTAATTTCTTCAAAATATGAGGTATGTTTAAAAATATGCAAGACTGAGGCTGTATTTACCAAGACAAGAATGAATAATAAAGGAAACATTAATTTTCTTCAAAATATGAGGTATGTTAAAAAATTATCAAGACTGAGGTGTTTTTACCAAGACAGAAATGAATAATGAAGGAAATATTAATTTTCTTCAAAATATGAGGTATGTTAAAAAATTATCAAGACTGAGGCTGTATTTATCAAAACAGAAATGAATAATGAAGGAAATATTAATTTTCTTTCAAAATATGAGGTATGTTAAAAAATTATCAAGACTGAGGCTGTATTTTATCAAGACAGAAATGAACAATGAAGAAACATTAATTTTTTTTCAAAGTATGATAGAAATGAACAATGGAGGAAATATTAATTTTCTTCAAAATATGAGGTATGTTAAAAAATTATCAGACTGAGGCTGTATTTATCAAAACAGAAATGAATAATGAAGGAAATATTAATTTTCTTCACAATATGAGGTAGGTTAAAAAATTATCAAAACTGAGGCTGTATTTACCAAGACAGAAATGGAAATATTAATTTTCTTTAAAATATGAGATGAGTTCAAAGAGTATCGAGACTTAAGCAGTATTTACTTGGATAGAAATGAACAATGAAGGAAACATTCATTGCGGTTCCTAGGCAGATGCTCTACTAACTGAGCTAAACCGGGACCCGATGTTGTTAAATAGATAAATAAAATCTATCCTGACTGGCTTTGTGATTTTCTTTAAATTGTCACTGTCTTGTCTAGACAGCTAGAAATCACCCCTTTATCATATAAGTTGCTCATCTGTATATTGAATATATATTATATATATATATATATATATATAATATATATAATAATCCAAAAGTCCAGAGAAGAAATCTTCCTTACAACACAAGAGTTTTATTTTTAAAAAAAGAACAAGTCGCAGTTTGAGAGCTCAATGTGTGCTCTTAATGTTAGAGTCACAGAGTAAATATATAAGTAAAGAAATAACAAAAGACTTAGAGATTTAGCTTTATAGTCTATTTCAGGGAGCTTAGACAAATAGTCTAAATCTCCCAACTCATCAGATACGAATGATCATTCACATCTGATAAGTCGGGGAGAGTTAGACACTTTGTCTAAGCTTCTGAAATAGACTATATGCTAAATCTCTAAGTCTTTTGTTATTTCTTTATTTATATATATATATATGTATATATATATATATATATATAATATATATATATATGTTTTGGGAGAATCTGAGCTTAATTGAAGTCAAACCTAATTTTTTTGAAAGTTTATTCATTAATGATTAATTAGGCGGGATTTAACTACTTAAATGTAAGGCTATTAGGTCAAAATGTACATTCAGAGATTGATTTTTCTCGATTTGTTTAGCCTTACATTTAAGTAGTTAAATCCCGCCTAATTAATCATTAATGAATTAACTTTCAAAAAAATTAGGTTTGACTTCAATTAAGCACATGTTCTCCCAAATATTGTCGGTGGAAAATAGCTATATTTGTTTACGTTTATATATATATATATATATGGTTGAAAATAGAGGAAAAATGCAGAAAAACAACACACCACTAAATTCAAATCCTCTATTTTTCAACCATATATATAAGTACACAAACACGAAACACAAGACTCAATGACGACAAATAGGGATGCTGGTGATTGATGAAAGGAAAGGGAAGAATGGAAAACGGGTCACGTAGACACGAGTCATGTGGGAAAAAACTGTCCAATTATTTTCAAAAGTGAACGTTTCTGATGATGACAAATCACCTAAAGGTGAGGCTCCAAAACCATTGGTAAAACAGACTGTTAAATGTATAGTAAACTATAATTAAATATATATATATATATATATATATATATATATTTGGGAAAATATGTGCTTAATTGAAGTCGTACCTAATTTTGAAAATTAATTGATTAATAATTAATGAATTAGGCAGGATTACCTATTCAAATGTAAGGCTAAACAAATTGAGAAAAATCAATCTCTGTATGTACATTTCGGCCTACAGAGATTGATTTTTCTCAATTTGTTTAGCCTTACATTTGAATAGATAATTCCACCTAATTCATTAATTATTAATTAATTAATTTTCAAAATTAGGTATGACTTCAATTAAGAATATATTCTCCCGAAAATTGTCGGCTAAAAAAGCCATATCAAAACACATTGTTTGTTTGATTACTTCTCTTATATATATATATATATATGATTATATATATGAAAATGGTGACTTACCGGTGAAATTGGCCACAATGGTTAGTTGATACAAGTTTCACAATGACAAGACAGCGATATAACAAATATAAAGTGCTCAAATAGTAAGTAGAGCAAATTTATTATTATAATGGTATACACAGGAATAACCTACTGAAGTTTCACCATAAGGATCTTCAGGGTTAAATACACTGAATTAATAAAGATATTGATTAATTGCAGCTGATTGTATGCATGTATTTTGTGGTTATAACCGTTAATTCGCTGTTAATGAACACTGGGTTGTTATTTTGAAAATGAACGGAGATGATTTTTTTTCAAAGGATCAAATATAAACATTATGGGAAATCCTCTTTACATTAAAGAGGATTTCATTATGTTTATATTTGATCCTTTGGGGAAAAAAAATCTCCATTTATTTTCAAAATAACATCTCAGCATTCATTAACTGCGAATCTGTCATAACCACTAAATACACGCATACAATCGGCTGCAATTAATCAATATCTTTATTAATTCAGTGTATTTAACCCTGAAGATCCTTATGGTGAAACTCGAGTAGGTTATTCATGTGTATACCATTATAATAATAATAATAATAATAATAATATATTATATATATATATATATATATATATATATATATATATATATATATATATATGAATATGATATAATGAAAAAACAAAAGATGTTTACAACTGAATAGGCTCATCAGGAGAGAAGTGTGCAAACCGTTTCGGGGCCAATCTCTCGACGGTTTAAAAAGCAACACCAGCCCATCCTCACCATTCATTTATTTTTAAATAAAATTCATTTATTTTTAAATAAAATTCATATTATTTTTAATATAGACAGCGCATTTTTTTTTTTTTATTAATTCAAACGTTTGACTGGCAGCGTTCTGTTTTTACTAATGGTCATTTTCCCGTCTTATTTTTGTTGATGACCGACCCACGTGCGGTCGATGCATTATAATGCGAAGGGTCCTCATATTAGTGAGGATGGGCCAGTGTTGCTTTTTAAAACTGTCGAGAGATTGGCCCCGAAACGGTTTTGCACACTTCTCTCCTGATGAGCCTATTCAGTTGTAAACATCTTTTGTTTTTTCCTTATATCATATTCATACTGTCGGATTAATTTCCATTTTATTTTCACACACACACATATATATATATATGTGTGTGTGTGTGTGTGTGTAGTTTTGAATTTAAGTTTTAAACTTTAAATTTCAAAATCAAAAAATTTAAAGATTCTGTCTCAATGCTTTTTGATCACCTTTGATATCCACATTAGTAATTTGATAATTGTTTTTTTTATTATTATTATTATTATCTTTCATTATATTTTAAACAAAAAAATGTTTTTTTCTCTTCAAAATCCAATTGGGTAATGATTAATTTGATTAATTTTCATCAAATTCAAATCCTGTATTTTCATAACGGCTACATTATTTTTGGAAGATTTTTAATTACAGAATCAAAATTTTTCTGACAGCCGACCTCAGCTATAGAATAATCAAATTTTTAGATGACAAAAATTTGACATTAAAAACCATTTGAAATCTTCTTTGAGTACGAAAAATAAATTTCATTTTTTATGAATCAGATTTTTCTGATATTAAAATCAAAATTGAATCTTCCAACATATTCTAATTATTAGCTTAAGATTAACTCTTAACATCCTGTTGAGAATTTTCTAAGTCCAGAGCCAAATTCCTATAAGGATTTATCAAAAAAATGGCTAAAAATGGCCTTTTCATTTCAAGTTACCTGTTATTTCCCTTAAATCAAAGACTGCTAAATATGTTTAATATTGCGTTTAAACAAAGGTTATTGTTTGGGGTGGATTAGGAAAATAAATGTGTTTTCCAGCTGGGTGGAATGAGATGGTATAGGACGTTAACAGTTAAGCTTGCCACCCTTAAGATTAAGCTAGTTTGGAGGGCACTTGAATGGGCCTTTGGCCGAACAATGACACTTCATGCATTGAGTTAATATCATTTTTTTTAATTAAACTTGAACAACATTTTGTAAACAATTAAGAGTTTTCATCAAAACAATGCTAGGTAATTTATGAGGAAGTGTGTCCCAGTCTCCTGCCTCAAAACTTGTTACCGGTGATTGCTGAAAAACCAACCCAGCTACGATTGAAGTCCGTAGCCGAGGCAGTGTCACTTGAAAGTAAACAACCAACTTGGGGCGTTTTTGTTTTTTTTTTGTTTTTTTTCGACATTCACTTACATATAAAAAAATCCAAAACGTTTATTTTTTTCGGTATTTTCATTTTATTTTAATATATTTATTTCTAACAATCAATTACAAGTATAAAAAATCAAGATATTTAGATATTCTTGTTTATTTAAACTAAAAACAAGACATTAAACAAACATAAATAAAAGAAAATCTGAGTATTTAGATATTCTTTTATATTTTATTAAAATAAAAAAAATCTATCTATCTATCTAGTCATCTTCATATCTATCTATTGCTTCGGCTACGGACTTCAATCGTAGCTGGGGTTGGTTTTTCACCACTCACCGTTAGCAAGTTTTGAGGCAGGAGACCGGGACGATCTTCCTCATAAATTACCCAATGCTAAATTTTGTTTATTTGGAACTTATTGGAAAACTGCATGATAAACAACATTTTTGGTTTTCCTATTCAAGATCTGTACAAATTGCAAGTTTTCATTCCCAACCCTAATGATTTGCTCACAGAATCACCCCAAATCCAAAATGGTATGATATGTTGGGCTACAGCCTCTAGGAGTAAAGTAGAAAAAAATGTTATATACTGAAATTCACAATATCTATGTATTTATGAGATGAGGCTTGATATGAATATCAATACCAGGGGACATAAATTAAAACTCCTTAAAAAACTTTGTAAAGCAAACGCAAGACAAAATTATTTTAGCAACAGAGTGGTGAATATATGGAATAAACTACCATCATCAATAGTGAATGCCCCATCTCTAAACTCCTTCAAGGCAAAGTTAGATAATCTGTGGAAAGATTATAAATATTCTGTGGAATTAAAATGAATGTTTATAAAGAACAGCTGACAGGTCTCAGACCTAATATACTAGCTGAAAGGATATTATTATTATTATTATTATGAATAATTTTGATATTTCAGACTATTGTACTCATCTTTATTGTGTATAAACACAACGTTCGGGCCACTGTAACCTTGGGTTCTGTTTAGGTGTTATTTTATTGATACGCCTGTAGAAAAGGCAGTAGACAATTTAATATCATTAGTGGGACCTGTGGATTATACCATATTATGATAATCTAATTATTACAACGTTTGATATGTTACTTAAAGAGCTATTGAAAATTTTCAATATGTAAAAGTATAATAATCTTATTTTAACTCTCTCACTCTCTCTCTCTCTACTCTCCCCCCCCCAAATACACACTCTTTTTTCTTTTCTTTCTTTTTCATCTTTTCATTATGTTCTATTGAAACAGATTACCGTTATCGCTTACGCGCTCACCTCCTCTCTCTCTCTTTCCGCTACACTCTTTCTTTCTATAGTTCTTTATTGTGATATCTTTCTGAGTAGCATGTCTTTTTTCTTACCTTTCTTTCTTTATGATGAAAATGGAATGGTCCATCATTTAGCTGACGTGACGAGATATAAATAAGAATTGGAATACCAGATAATCAGGATATACAGTTTTGCATTTAAATTTAAATTTAAAATAAGCCATCTTCAGATGATCACCCTGTGTTTAAATGTGGTTTTGGAGCTGAAATCATTACCACGAGTTCATGGGGGCTCCAAGCAGCATAAATGCCACTAGACAGCAGCTTGGATCCCCCTTGGTGATGATTTCAGCTCCAAAATCATGTTAGTATTTGAGGTAATCAATCTGAAGTTGACTTATTATAAGATAATTAAACAAAAACACCTAAACAGTGGCCTGAACATTGTGTTTATACACAATAAAGATGAGGATAACAGTTTAAAATATCAAAAATTATAAAAAAAACTGGAAGACCCTCTCATGATTAAGCTCCTGAATAGATTAGACTCGATGTCTAACTCTAAGGAGATCATGATATGCTGGATCCCAAGTCATATAGGAGTGAGGGGAAATGAAATAGCTGACCCTGCTACTAAATCGGCTCTAGATTTGATCCCCGACAATTTCAAGATACCATATATTAATTTGAAACCTAAAATTAATAGATTCCTTCATACAAAATGGCAACAACATCCACAATAAACTCTTCCTAATCAAACCTAATTTGGGAGGCTGGAGACCAACTTTAAGGAAGTCTAGAAAGGAACAAGTCATTGTGTCCCGATTACACATTGGTCATACAAGACTAACGCACTCCTATATACTCAAACAAGAACAACAACCACAATGTGCAACATGTCAAACACATTTGACTGTTAAACACTTATTCATAGAATGTAGGTTTTTTGCTCACATCAGAAACCGTTATGTTAAAGCAAACAATATGAAAGATCTGCTTGAAAATGTCAACATGGAGGATATTCTCTCTTTTTTTTAGGGAAATAAAATTATACCATAGAATATAGACATGAAACAATAATACATACAACATAATCCCCAATAATGCTAACACATTGTTAAAACCAATTTAAAAAGTATAATATAAATACATGATATGTATACTTCCTAACGCGCTAGGCATGACATAACCCCAGATGGGTTGATTATGCCGTTAAAATGAATAAACAATAAAAAATCAAATTATTCAGCAGAGAGTTGGTGGTGAGAAAAGTAAGATTCCATCAGATAAAACCAACACTTTCAATTTATTTTTCAGTTAATTCAAAATCTATTTCCAAGTTATAATGATAAGTTATAATAAGTTATAATAGTTGTTATTGTCCCAAAAAGTTTGTCTCAAAAAATCACATAAATTGTAGTAACTAAAACTGGGGAATCCAGAATTTCAGGTCCAGATTTAGACCTGGAAATTTTTTTATTTGCTCTCAGAATTGGTCTGGTTCCAAAATGGTATGATATGTTGGAATATGGGTTCTAGGAGTCAAGTTGAAAAAAAATTCACTCACTGACACACTGATATTTGCATTTAATATCAGAGATTTTTATCTCTTTAGGAAACTTTTAACTAGAAAAGTCTGATCATTCCTACTATTTGTAATAATAATAATAATAATAATAATTTTCAGTTAGTATATTAGGTCTGAGACCTGTCAGCTGTTCCTTATAAACATCCATCTTAATTCCACAGAATATTTATAACCTTTCCACAGATTATCTAACATTGCCTTAAAGGAGTTTAGAGATGGGACATTCACTATTGATGATGGTAGTTTATTCCATGTATTCACCACTCTGTTACTAAAATAATTTTGTCTTACATTTGCTTTATAATTTTTTAAATAGTTTTAATTTATGACCCCTGGTATTGATATTTTGAGCAATGTTTAGTAGGTCAAAGTTTGTTGAATAAAATCCATGTGTATATTTGTAGACTTTAATCATATCCCCTCTTGTACGTCGATAAACCAAACTTGGTAATACAATGTTCCAAAGTCTTTCTTCATACGAAAGGGTTTTTTAATCATTCACTACCTTAGTAGCTCTCCTTTGAACTCCCTCAATGAGGTTTATGTCCTTGATTAGTCTTGGACTCCAAACCACATTAGCAAATTCCAAATGAGGTCTTACCAATAATATTACATACCAGTAATATACCAGTAATATTCAAAAGGAAAAATTATTTTATTTATATTATCTACATGATTAGTACTATTATCCTTATCTTTATTGTTATAGTTTTGGTTTGGTTTGTTTTATGGCATATCAACCTCAGTGGGTCATTTAATGCCGATAAAGTTTTAAAAGAAATTCATTCTTAATGTATACTCAATTTTTTTTATAAATACATTTTTCTAGTTAACCCATTGATGGGACCCTAACAGGTACTACCACTCCGGGTCAGAGTGGACCAGGGAGCAAAAGGGGTGCTCCACATTCCCCAAAACTCCAAAACTGGAACCTCACCATCAAATAAAGTTTAACGTCATTCCCAGGACATGAAGACCCTCAGCCACTGCCTTCTAGCACCCATATGATAAAAAGGGTTGGGGCTTGACATAAGGGCAATAGGACTGGGACAATCATATAGGTGCTAGGGCTTGATGTGACCAGCCTAAGTAAGGGTCTAAGTGGAATGTTGCAGGTCATCGACTGCTCATCCACCAAGACTCTATCCTTAAGCATCACGGGTCGCCACCCACAGCCAACAGTTGGCCCCATTTAGGGGAGTCTTAACCCTCTGCAGAGGTGCAGTCGGTGCATTCTAATGCCCTACCAACAGGGCGGCTTTATTGTTGTAGTCAGTATCATTTGTTATTTATGCCTTATATATATATAATCTTATATATATATATATATATATATATATATATATATATATATGCCTTATATATATAATCTGAATATATAATGGGGAGAGAGAGACAGACAGACATCATCAGCCATCTTTTCTTGTTGGGCTTATTTCTCTTCAGGGCTTTCTGCTGGGGGTTGATCTCTGCTTTCTTCTTTGGGCTGGGTGTCTGTGCATTATGTTATTTAATCAATAAAGCAAGAGCTGTTTTTATCATAAGTATTTTAGGTTATTTCTTATAACTCCAACCTAATAAAAAGGGGAACCACTCTGATTGACTGATAAATTATTTATTTATCTATTGATCTACAAGGAAAAAGGAAGACTGGGTTAGGGTTAGGGGTTAGGGGTTAGGGTTAGTTTAATGGGAAAATAATGGGTAGATTAATTAACAGATAAATTTCATTCAGAATGGTTCCCCTTTTTTAGGTTGGAGTCATAGGAAATAACCGTCTTTTATTTCAACAACCCCAGCCCATATTCCGCAACGGATTGAGAGCGATATCTGATGATAGCGTCTGCTCTCGACCAAAATCTAGTCGCATCTGCCAACTAAACTAAAAACTAATTCTCACACCGCTAATGGTGCTCTTTTCAGAGAGGTGAAATTGGAGTCATCATCAGCCAATCATAACCCTAATGGTTATGGAAATTCCCCACTTAACTCTCTTCAATTTTAAATCTAACGAATCTTATTAAAAAAATATTCTTGCTACATAATTCATAAGCTGCCTATGAATTATGTAACATGATCACCTCTGTGTAGATTCTGGATGCTGTACAGAGCACCACCTGGGGACCAATAGGGGTGGTTAGCTCTGAAATCTCTGGTCCATTTGAAGCTAAACTAATTCTAATGTGTCTAATCACACGCTTTCCAAGGGGTCTAGGAAAAAGATTATTACTCATCAATAACTGTCGAGGTAACTTTCCACTGGACCCTGTTATTCTGAATCTAACGGACCTGATTCAAATATTCTTACTTCAGGTACATACATAATTCATAAACTGCCTCTGAATTATGTAACATGATCACCTCTGTGCAGATTCTGGATGCTGCACAGAGCACCACCCGGGGACCAATAGGGGTGGTTAGCTCTGAAATCTCTGGTCCATCTGAAGCTAAACTAATTCTAATGAGTCTAATCAGGCGTTTTCCGAGGGGTCAAGTAAAAGTTTATTACCCATCAATAACTGTTGAGGTAACTTTCCACTGGACCCTGTTAATCTGAAGATAACACACCCTGATTCAAATATTCTTACTACAGGCACATACATAATTCATAAGCTGCCTAGGAATTACATAACACATTCAGGGAATTTTGAACTGAGCCCTTTATTCAATCCATGAAGGGGAACTATTCTCTTTGGAGAATGCCTTGGAAAATAATTTTTAAACAAATCTATACATATATAAAGGGCAGTTATGTGTATGTATGTCCGTCTTTACATATATAAAGGGCAGTCGTGTGTATGTATGTCCGGAGGTAATCTATCTATCTATACATATATAAAGGGCAGTTGTGTGTATGTATGTCCGTCTATACATATATAAAGGGCAGTTATGTGTATGCGTATGTC
>CM042160.1:41830480-41840480 GCA_023376005.1 Doryteuthis pealeii | reverse complement strand
CTATCCCACTTCCATTTTGCCGATTATTTCTTGGCACTCTCTGACTTTTCCCTGCGGTATTTACGCATGGATTGGCGCAGTTTTTCACCTGCAATTCAACTTTCTTGTATTCACTTGATTCTTCTGTTTACATGCTCAAGTACGCCTGCCAGTTTCTGGTTGAAGCACCGAGTTAATCTTGACTCACACCTTCTGAATTCTTGATGGATAGACTAGCACCTTCGTTTTGACTTCATCTGTCTTTCTTGAATGCCAACACACATCTCCAATGCTGTCAATATCGCAATTACCTTCTTGTCATTTTATCCCCCCCCTCTTTTTTTTTTTTTTTCTTTTTCTTCTTTTAGTTTCACTTTCATTTTATTGAAAAGAAGTGGGACCAACAATCCTGTGGAGTTTGATTTGTTTGCACTTGGTTATAACTAGTAAATCTTTTCCAAAGTGCTTCTGCCTCATCCACACCGTTATCTCTATCCACTCGACCTCATTCTCTTGTGGAAATATCACTTACCGTAAGTTGTTCTGTCTTCATACGACATGAAGAATTAGAAAATACAATGTTTTTTTTTCTTTTTTCTTTTTTCTTTTTTTTTAGAATTTTTATTTTCATTTTTCAGTGTTTTTGATCTTTTGCGATATCTTTGCATTCAAGTGTGCATCGTAACATGTTTCTTTGGTGCATCTGAATTTTATCATTTTATTCTGTTGATCATTGGATTAAGTGCAACGACAAGAAAGGAGACTATGTTAAAAAATAAGCATTTATTTAGATTTTCATTTTATTTTATTAGGCTTGTTGATGCACATACCTAAGTGTGTAGAGACGTGTACATGTAAGATTTTATAATGCAATTCAGTCTTTTTTAACAAAATTTGGTTATTTCCTATAACTCCACCATAAACAAAGGGGGACCTCTCTTTACTAATAATTATTTATTTATTTATTGATCTACTAGGAAAAAAGAAGATGGGGTTAGGGTTAGGGGTTAGGGTTAGGGTTAGGGTTTAGGGTTAGGTTTTAAGGTTAGTTTAATGGGAAAATAAATAAATAATTTATCAGTCAAGAGTGTTTCCCCTTTGTTTATGTTGGAGTTATAGCCAAAATGTTATCATTTAACCCAAAATTTTATCATTTAAGATTTTAATTGATTTAATTAGGCTACAGACTTGTTGATTTTGGTTTGTTTGGTTTGGTTTGTTTTACGGCATATCAACCTCAGTGGGTCATTTAATGCCAATAAAGTTTTGAAATAAATCAATTCTTAATGGATAATACAATTTTTTTATAAATACATTTTTCTATTTAACCCATAGATGGGACCCTAACAGGTACTACCACTCCGGGTCAGAGTGGACCAGGGAGCAATGGTGATGAAGGGGTGCTCCACATTCCCCAAACCTCCAGAACTGGAACCTCACCATCAGATAGAGTTTAACGTCATTCCCAGGACATGTAGACCCGCAGCCACCGCCTTCTAGCACCCATATGATAAAAAGGGGTTGGGGCTTGCCATAAGGGCAATAGGGTTGGGAAAATCATATAGGTGCTAGGGCTTGACGTGACCAGCCGATTGATCGGAGGGGGCCTCTCTGACAGCCCGTCTAGCCCAAGATAGGGCCAAAATGGAGTATTGCATGTCATGAACTGCTCATCCGCCTGGGCTCTATCCTTAAGCATCACGGGTCGCCACCTACGGCCAACAGGTGGCCCCATTGGGGGAGTCTTACCCCTCTGCAGAGGTGCAGTCGGTGCATTCTAACACCCCAGCCGACAGGGTGGAGACTTTTTGATGCACCTACATAAGTATCTAGAGATGTGTACACCAAGTAAGATTTTATCAAACAATTCAGTTTTTTAGCAATAAGATTTTATTGTAGATTTTAATTAATCTTATTAGGCTGTAGATGTAGTGACACCTCTATATAAATATGTAGAGACATGTACACCATGTAAGATTTTATTATGCACATTAATTTTTTTAACAAAATTTTATCGTTTAAGAATTTAATTGATCTTCTAAGGCTACAGACATATTGATGCACCTACATAAATGTGTAGAGACATGTTCACTATACCAGATTTGGACCATATGACCTTTAGGCACCCCTTTTGCTTTGCTGATTCATAAGTACATTTTTTCATTTACACCGTCAACATCCGGTTGTTTGTTAGGGGTTAGGGTTAGGCGTTATGGTTAGGGGTTAGGGTTAGGAGTTAGGGGTTAGTTTTATAATTTAAAAAAAAAACTCGTTTGTTAACAAACAACCAGATGTTGACGGTGTAAATGAAAAAAATGTCCCTATGAAACGAGATCGCAAAAGGGGTGCCTAAAGATCATATGGTCCCCAGATTTTATAATAAAATTCAGTTTTTTTTTAATTATAAAATTTTAGATTTTCATTGATTGTATTAGGCTACAAACTTTTTGATGCACCTACATAAATGTGTAGAGACGTGTTCACTATACCAGATTTTATAATAAAATTCAGTTTTTTTTTAAATTATAAAATTTTAGATTTTAATTGATTTTATAAGGCTACAAACTTTTTCATGTACCTATGTAAATGTGTAGTGATGTCTACACCATGCAAGATTGTTCAGGTATTAAAAAATTGTTCAGGTATTAAAGAAAAAAACATTTTGTAGACATTGACAGTTCCGGA
Organism: Doryteuthis pealeii; assembly: GCA_023376005.1. Taxonomy (NCBI): domain Eukaryota; kingdom Metazoa; phylum Mollusca; class Cephalopoda; order Myopsida; family Loliginidae; genus Doryteuthis; species Doryteuthis pealeii. Next base: position 41,837,816 of record CM042160.1, on the reverse strand, counting down.
GAACAAGAAACCCCAGATAATCCAATATGGACATTAGAAGATAGACGACCTCAAGAAGATTGTGTTTGTCTGTCTGTAACCGAAACTATATCACTATACAAGTCACAATTCCCTTAGTTATTTAAGTTACATTCTCCATTAATTTTATATTTATTTAAACCTCAATTATTAATAAAATTTGTTTACATTATTAAAACTGTTGGCCATATCTAGATATTTACCATGTACCCCACGTGTACAGGTTAGGCACAAGGCCCTATTAAAGTGGGACAACCCACAAGCCGTGACTCGTGGGTGGCGGTTTCATGCAAGATTTTTTAAACAATTCATTTTTTTTTTCACAATAAAATTTTATAGTAAAAGATTTTAACTAATCTTATTAGTCTACAGATATATTGAGACATCCATAAAAATATGTAGAGACATGTACACCATGTAAGATTTTATTATGCAAATTCATTTTTTTAACAAAATTTTATCATTTAAGATTTTAATCAATTCCATAAAGCTACAGACTTTTTGATGCACCTATGTAAATGTGTAGTGATCTCTACACCATGTAAACATTTTTAAAAATAATTCAGTATTTTTTTCGCAATAAAATTTCATAGTAAAAGATTTTAATTAATCTTATTAGGCTACATATGTAATGATGCATCTAGCTAAGTGTGTAGAGATGTATACACCATGTAAGAATTGGTTATTTCCTATAACTCTAACATAAACAAAGGGGAACCACTCTTGACTGATAAATTATTTATTTATTTTCCCATTTATTTATTTTCCCATTTATTTATTTTCCCATTAAACCCAATCCCTAAACCCAAACCCTAACCCTAAACCCTAACCCTAACCCTAAACCAGTCTTCTTTTTTCCTAATAGATCAATAAATAAATAAATAATTTATCAGTCAAGAGTGGTTCCCCTTTGTTTATGTTAGACTTATAGGAAATAACCTAAGATTTTATAATGCAATTAAGTCTTTTTTTATCAAAAGATTTTATCGTTTAAGATTTTAATTGATTTTATAAGGCTACAGACATATTGATGCACCTACATAAATGTGTAGAAACGTGTTCACTATGTAAGATTTTATTATGCAATTCAATGTTTGTTTTTTTAAATAAAATTTTTATTATTTAAGATTTTCATTTTTATTTTATTAGGCCACAGAATTTTTTCTTTCTTTTCTTAATTGCATGTCAACCTTATTGGTTTATTTAATGCCAAGTCATCCCTGAATGACATTAGTGGTACTATTTAACCCAAAGTTGGGGGACTGAGACTAGAGACTTATTGAATTACTTATACTAGCAAATATATGCACCCTCCGGGTGCAAGTATTTAAGTTTTAATGTAATAATATTGTATTAAATTAGAAAGCTAATGAAACTAAATAAGAATACAGATAAAAAGATTTGAAACAGAGGGAGTCAACTGAAACTTACTCTTCATCACTCTCGTCTTTCATTGTTATTTTCTAATTTAAGTATTTAGTTAAAAGAGGAAGTAAAAAAAATTAAATGACAGTTATTTTATCTTGTAATGGGTTTCATTTAATTCATTGAAGAGATTTTAGCTTATATTCATTAAAATAAAAACCAAACAGTTAGAAATCAATAATACTAAGCACATATTTATTAATTCGATTTTTTAATATTAATATGCAAATTAGCCTTCCCGTTCACACTGTAAACCGCTATTTGTTGTAATTATAAATATAATTGCATGTTGTCAGTATGTAGACATAGTTAACAGTATTAATAATGTAAGACAATTTTATTAATAATTGAGGTTTAGATAAAAATAAAATCATGGAGAATGTGATGTCAATAACTAAAGGAATTGTGACTTGAGTAGGAATATAGTTTCGGTTACAGACAGAAAAACACACAATCTCCATTATAATAAGATAAGTGTGTATAGATGTGTACACTATGTCATATCTTATTATGCAATTCAATGTTTTTTTAACAATAAAATGTGAATGTGTAAGATTTTGATTAATTTTATTAGGCCACAGACTTATTGATGCTCCTCACCTACATAAGTGTGTATACAAGGGTGAATCAAAAAGTAATGCCATTTTGTTTAGGACAGGAACATATACCATACATCAAAATGAAGCTGGTCTTCTGTGGATCACATCCTTACTTCTCCACATAGGTGAATCAAAAAGTAATGCCATTTTGTTTAGGACAGGAACATATACCATACATCAAAATGAAGCTGGTCTTCTGTGGATCACATCCTTACTTCTCCACATAGGTGAATCAAAAAGTAATGCCATTTTGTTTAGGACAGGAACATATACCATACATCAAAATGAAGCTGGTCTTCTGTGGATCACATCCTTACTTCTCCACATAGGTGAATCAAAAAGTAATGCCATTTTGTTTAGGACAGGAACATATACCATACATCAAAATGAAGCTGGTCTTCTGTGGATCACATCCTTACTTCTCCACATAGGTGAATCAAAAAAGTAATGCCATTTTGTTTAGGACAGGAACATATACCATACATCAAAATGAAGCTGGTCTTCTGTGGATCACATCCTTACTTCTCCACATAGGTGAATCAAAAAGTAATGCCATTTTGTTTAGGACAGGAACATATACCATACATCAAAAATGAAGCTGGTCTTCTGTGGGTCACATCCTTACTTCTCCACATAGGTGAATCAAAAAGTAATGCCATTTTGTTTAGGACAGGAACATATACCATACATCAAAATGAAGCTGGTCTTCTGTGGGTCACATCCTTACTTCTCACATAGGTGAATCAAAAAGTAATGCCATTTTGTTTAGGACAGGAACATATACCATACATCAAAATGAAGCTGGTCTTCTGTGGATCACATCCTTACTTCTCCACATAGGTGAATCAAAAAGTAATGCCATTTTGTTTAGGACAGAACATATACCATACATCAAAATGAAGCTGGTCTTCTGTGGATCACATCCTTACTTCTCCACATAGGTGAATCAAAAAGTAATGCCATTTTGTTTAGGACAGAACATATACCATACATCAAAATGAAGCTGGTCTTCTGTGGATCACATCCTTACTTCTCCACATAGGTGAATCAAAAGTAATGCCATTTGTTTTAGGACAGGAACATATACCATACATCAAAATGAAGCTGGTCTTCTGTGGATCACATCCTTACTTCTCCACATAGGTGAATCAAAAAGTAATGCCATTTTGTTTAGGACAGGAACATATACCATACATCAAAATGAAGCTGGTCTTCTGTGGATCACATCCTTACTTCTCCACATAGGTGAATCAAAAAAATGCCATTTTAGACAGGAACATATACCATACATCAAAATGAAGCTGGTCTTCTGTGGATCACATCCTTACTTCTCCACATAGGTGAATCAAAAGTAATGCCATTTTGTTTTGGACAGGTATAATTACCAACACAGAAACATATATCATACATCAAAATGAAGCTGTTCCTCAGTGGATCACATCCCTACTTCTCCCCATTTGTGACTCACCTATTTGGAGAAGTAGGGATGTGATCCACAGAGGACCAGCTTCATTTTGATGTATTATATATGTTCTTGTGTTAGTAATTATACCTGTCCTAAACAAAATGGCATTACTCTTTGACTCACCCTTGTAAATGATGGGATAGGAAGAATGAGGCCTGGAAACAAATTAATAAATAAGATATGAAGTAAGTTAGAAAAAATAGAAAAGAACCACAATAGAAGCAAAGAGACGGACAGAGAAAAATGAAATAGTAGGCCAGACTGGGCTCTTTAACCTTGTGTTACGTACTGAGCTGACAGGTCTCAGACCTAATATACTAGCTGAAAAGGTATTATTATTATTATTACTAGCAAATATATGCACCCTCCGGGTGCAAGTATTTAAGTTTTAATATAATAAAATATCATATTGAATTAGAAAGGCTAATGAAACTGAATAAGAATGCAGAAAAAAAATGGAACAGAGGGGGTATGATTGAAAAATAGAACAACTGAAACTAACTCTTCCATCATTTTCCATTACTCCCGTCTTGTATTGGTAAATTTTCTTAATTTAACTATTTAGTTGAAATAGGAAGTAAAGAATAAAATAACAGTTATTTGTTCTTGTTAATGGATTTTTTAAAAGATTTTCATCGAGATTTTTGCTCATATTCAATAAGATAAAACCAAACAATTAGAAATCAATAATACTAAGCATATACTTATTAAAATCACATTTTTAGGATCAATATGCAAATTAGCCTTCCCGTTCACACTGTAAACCGCTATATTGTTGTATATATAAATACAATTGCATGTTATTAGCATGTAGATATGGTCAACCGTATTAATAATGTAAAACAATTTTATTAATAATTGAGGTTTAAATAAAATAAAGTCAGGGAGAATGTGATGTAAATAACAAAGGGAATTGTGGCTTGTATAGTAATATAGTTTCGGTTACAGACAGAAAAACACACAATCTCCATTATAATAAGATTATTATTATTATGTTATTTGGTTAATCCAAGTCTTGAACTCTCACCCTGTGTAGGTGACTACTTCAGCTAGTATATATATTTACCAACCCATTCCGCACAAGCAGGATGTGACACAAAGTCAATTTCTTAAGCGGTGTTTAACAGGTTTTAATTCAGAGTTTTCCTTCTCCTTCTCCGGTTGCCTAACCAAGCTTAAAGAGCCCAGTCTGCCCTGCTATTTATCCATAGCTGGAGTGAGAGTAGGATTCATACCTTTCCCAAGGGTATTAAAGCTAAGTGAAATGCAATTACCACATCCAGGATTTGAACTCGGGGTGATGAGTCCATTTCCCATCAGCTAGTATATGTGTGCTAATTAAGCCATTACTAATACTAGTACAAAATAAAAAAACGCCCTCTGGGCAATGTAAAAATAGATTTTTGAAATATGGCCTGAGTGAGGGGTGGGAGTAAAAAATTCAATATCAGCGAGTTTGTACCCTAAGTAAGTAAAAACGTCAAATTCATTAAAGGATTAAAAAATAAAACAATTTGAAATGTAAACTTTAAATATGTATTAAAATAAAACAAACTATATATAGATATATAGATATAATTATTAACTAATTAATTTTCAAAATTAGGTATGACTTCAATTAAGCACATATCCTCCAAAATTACCAAATTGATATAATGTTGTATACCCTTTCTTACTTCTTTACTTCTTACTTGCTTCTATATTTAAGACATCTATTCTTCTGGCCGGCTTTGGCTCTTCTATCATCTTGACTTGGTATATCTTCTAAGGTCTTCTGTTGCTATGTTCCTGCTGGCTGGTCATCCTGGATTCATTTCTTAGTCTTGTTACCAAGACATTCATCAACCACAAGAACATTTTACTTATATAAACTTTTATTTCCTTAACTATACGTTTCACGTAACTAAATATCTGACTAACATAGCACGCGTGAGTTCCAGTTTTAGGCAGAGCATAAAATGGCCGCTGCTCTGCCTGACATCTAACTGCAAACTGGCGACTCTGAAAAAGGTCCCACGTTACTTCACATATTTGGCGGGCTTCTGTAATTTTCCATAGAAGGACCCGTTCATGGTTTGAAAGGGTTCATCCCCTCAGAATTACAAGGGATTGACAATAATCTTATGCAACCGCATATATTATGTAACACTTGGTTCGGCAACCAGTCTTGGAGAAGGAAAACTCTGTATTCAAACCCATTAAACTCTGCTTAAGAAATCAACATTATGTCACATCCTACTCATGTGGAGGGGTTGGTAAATGTGTATATATATATATATATATATATATATATATATATATATATTTGGAGGATATGTGCTTAATTGAAGTCATACCTAATTTTGAAAATTAATTAGTTAATAATTAATGAATTTAGGCGGGCATATATGTTCAAATGTAAGGCTAAACAAATCAAGAAAATGTCAATCCCTGTATTTACATTTCGACCACATACAGGGATTGACATTTTCTCGATTTGTTTAGCCTTACATTTGAACATATATGCCCGCCTAAATTCATTAATTATTAACTAATTAATTTTCAAAATTAGGTATGACTTCAATTAAGCACATATTCTCCAAAAAATGTTGGCTAAAAGGCCATATAAAAAATAAACATATTGTTTGTTTACTTACTTTCATATATATATATATATATATATATATATATATATATATATATAGGGTGATCCAAAAAACAGGCTTTTTAAAAAAAGTCAGGCCTGTTTTTTGGGTCACCTTGTATATATATATATATATATATATATATATATATATAGAGGAAATTGTTTTTTTTTGTGCCACACCTACCATCAGCTCCTTACTTTACCACACAGATCCCTGTGCTACTCATACGCTGAGTTGGCGAGGGCTGGTATCAAACTAGGAACGACTAAGATAACCCTGCCCTAAAATATATATATATATATATATATATATATATATATATATATATATATATATATGTGTTTCTTTTTAATAGTATCTTTGAAACATTGTGTGTATGTGTAATATAAAGATTTTTGAAGGCAATTTACAATGCAATATGCGTTGAAAATTATATTTATTTAACTTTTTTTTATTAATTCTAAATATTTTCGGAAAATAAAATTCCATCATCAGAGTTATTGAAAGTACTAGGTGTTTTTTTTAATAGTACTTATCCCACAGCGATGTTGTAATCATCTGTTGTTTTAAGAAGTTGAGGAACGCCGTATATTTGAAATTTTTTTTTCTTTTTCGGTTACTTCTGTGATGTTAAATCGGTTATTTCCGTGATGTTAATTTGGTTCGGCTGCTTCTGCGCTCGTGGAGATTGTTCGAAATTCTTTTAATTTTTACTATAAATTTAGCCTCGCTCCGGCATAGTGAAATAAAGGTTTTTTTTTTTATAGTATCTTTGAAGCATTGTGTGTATGTGTAATATAAAGATTTTTGAAGGCAATTTACAATGCAATATGTGTTGAAAATTATATTTATTTAACTTTTCTTTTCTTTTTTTTCTTAATTCTTTTAATTAGATTTTATTGATTATTAAATTAATTTTAATTAAAAAAAAAAAAAAAAAGAAAAGTTAAATAAATATAATTTTCAACACATATTGCATTGTAAATTGCCTTAAAAAATCTTTATATTATATATACTAGTAAATATATGCACCCTCCGGGTGCAAGTATTTAAGTTTTAATGTAATAAAATATCATGTTAAATTAGAAAGGCTAATGAAACTGAATAAGAATTCAGATAAAAATATTTGGAACAGAGGGGGTATGATTGAAAAATAGAACAACTTTGAAACTAACTCTTCCATCATTTTCCCTTACTCCCGT
>CM042160.1:41810480-41825480 GCA_023376005.1 Doryteuthis pealeii | reverse complement strand
AAGTAAAAAGTAAGTTAATTCGGCCGGGCGGCCTAAAGTCGGTATCAGCCAGACCGCGAGGGGGTCTATCCCCTTTTCACTAATGCTAGACCAAGAAGATTGCTTTTTAGCGTCTGAGGTGGAGCGCAACACCTACCATCAGCTCCTCACTTTACTCACTCATACACTGAGTGGCGAGGGCTGGTATCGAACCAAGAACCTTGTGATTCCTAGCCGAACACTCTACCGACTGAGACCCCCTCAAAATGAGGTATCCTGGATATGACACTAAACTGCATCTGGTTTATTTAACCAAACCCCTCTGCCAGCCCTGTCGGTGGGGTGTAGAATATGCTAAATGTGTGCCCCACATGATTATTATTTCTGACTAGCAAATATATGCACCCGCGGGGTGCAATTATTTATCTTTAATGTAATAAAATATTATATTAAATTAGAAAGGCTAATGAAACTAAATAAGAAAGCAGATAAAAAGATTTGAAACGGAGATGGGTATAATCAAAAAATAGAACAATTGAAACATACTCTTCCATCACTCCCATCTTTCATTGCTAAATTTTCCTAACTTAACCATTTAGTTAAATTAGGAAGTAAAGAATAAAATTTCAGTTATTTTTTCTTGTTAATGGATTTCTTTTGGGATTTATCCCCAAGATTTTTGCTCATATTCATTAAGATAAATCCAAACAATTAGAAATCAATAATACTAAGCACATATCTATTTTTTAAATCTCGCAAAAAAAGAAATAACGAACATAAAGAGTTGCTACAAAGAAAAACATTCAAAGATCAAATTATCCGATTGGGAAAAAAATACTGTTATCTTGAAAAATAAGTAAAACAGTCTGTTTTTTACAACAGGGTTGACTTTGATATAGATATTTTTTAGCAGAATTCTATATTCATGGTCCTTTTACTAAAAGAATCCCTTTAAGAAACTTATAAAAATATTCAGATATAATTATTCAGACTCTTAACTTTATAAGAAAAAACGTAAAAATATTTCTCCTTATATATTTCAGAAAAAAACTTATTTTAAACATAATTTCATCATCAGGCAAATAATTACCAAAGTTTTCATAAAAGTTTAACCGTTAGTTGATTTTTCATAGAATTTTTTAAAAGGCCAGTAGTCAGAACTTGTTTTTGGCTACGTTAAATTTCAATTGATTTAACGGTGCAAAAATGTAAACATTGTTTTGTTCATAATTTTCCTTATTTCTGTCAGCTGAAAAAATTTTAAAAAATCATCAGGAGTTTTTTTTAATGTTTTTTTCTTTTAAATGGTTTAAAAATTTTCAAGATAATATTAATCTTTATGCAAGTTTTTATTGTGTTAAATATAGGGTGGTAAATTTGACAGGTCAAATTGGAGGTCTCTGTTGTTCGACTTTTTAATCCAAGCTATCCTGGCAAACTAACCCCATATAACTTAACAAATATGTAAATGATTCTTCTTCCAGTTATAAATTCTTCCTGTTGGCTGTGGGTGGTGACCTGTGATGTTGAAGACAGCATCCTAGTGGCTGAGCGGTCCATGACATGCAACACTCAACTTTGGTCTTCCCTTAGGCTTGACTGGTGGTTCTAAGAGGACGATCTCCGATCAATCAGCTGGTCATGTCAAGCCCTAGCACCTATATAATTCTTCTTTATACATTCTCCTCAATTGCTCTTATGGCAAACCCCAAACCTTTTTATTATATATTTACTAAAAGTGGTGGCTGTGGGTACCAGTGTGCTGGGTTTGATTTTAAACTGTATCTAGTAGTGTGGTTTAAATTCTGGAGCTCTGGGAAGTGTGGAGTACTCCTTCATTGCCGGTCCACACTGATCCAGGGTGGTAGTACTTGGTTAGAGTCCCATCTATGGGTTAAATTGATAAAAAAATGAGTTTAAAAAACGTTTTTAAAAAATTGAATACTGAACAAGAATGAATAAGACAAAAGCATCTTTGGCATAAAATTACCCTACAAGGGTTGACATGCCGTAAAATCCAATCAATCACCCAGTGAGGAGATGTCTCTATATTTGGCAACCTCCAACCTTTTTATCATACATGTACTTAAAGGCAGTGATTGAGGGTATTTGTGTTCTAGTTGTGTTCTAGGCGTGAAGTTCCTCCAATTGTGGAGATATGGCGAGTGTGGAGTACCCCTTCATCGCCATTATTCCCAGATCCACTCTGTCCCGGAGTGGTTGTACCTGTTAGGATCCCATCTAGGTGTTGAATAGATAGAAATGAAGTCTGAAATAAATGGGTTTAAAAATGAGTTTAAAAAAATTGAATACCAAACAAGAATGAATAAAACAAAAACGTCTTTGGCATAAAATAACCCAACAAGGGTTGACATGCCATAAAATACAACCAAACTTTTGCCGGGGTCCAGTGAGCTTTACCCACTAGACCAATAAATTAATTAACAGCATTAATCCCAGGGGGCTATCCCCCAGGCAATACCTGCCCCCTTGGTTTAAAAGGGAAGGGCTGGGTTTATTGCCCAGTGCCATAAGGCGCCTCCCATGAGGGGGAATGACGACGGGATCACGCATTTTTCACCCACCATCCCACGAGTCCCACTTTAATATGGCCTTGTGCCTGATCCGCAAACGTGGGGGCCGCGGTAAATACACATAAAATATAACTAACCAACAAACTAACCAAGTTATAAAAATAGAATAGATGATTTCACTCAAAAACTTGTTGAGTTAGATATTTATTTTCCCCCTCTATTTTTTTCCTATACCAAAATTACCAGGATTTTATTATTTCTACTGGAACGTTATAAAATCAAAATGGATATCATTAGCTGTTTTTCTTACAACCTCAACAGAATTGAAACTCCGTAACCAAGAAAAAATAAAATTTGGTTTGAAAATATACTGACTCCACAGAATTTCTCATAAAGTTGCATTCATATTTGGACTGCTACACATTCATATTTTTGGTGACAGAGTTTTAATGCTGTAGAGTTTGATGATGAATAATAATTAGGAACGTAATTAATAACGTGAATCATTTTTAAAGTTTGAGTATTTATTCAATAAATACACTCAAAATTTGAACATGCAACAATTAGATAGTCCTCATTGTTTATTTTAAACAAGTTTTAATAAATACATGACTGGTATTATATATCTATATATAATTTGTTTTATTTTAATACATATTTAAAGTTTACATTTCAAATTGTTTTATTTTTTAATCCTTTACTGAATTTGATGATTTTACTTACTTAGGGTACAAACTCTCTGACATTGAATTTTTTTACTCCCACCCCTCAGGCAATATGTTTCAAAAATCTATTTTTACATCGCCCGGAGGGTGTTTTTTAAATTTTGTACTAATCTATGATAATAGACATTGATTCTAAAAAAGAAAAAGAAAAAGAAAAAAATTTTTTGTAAGAATGAGAAAATATTTCGAGTTGTACCAAGGCAACGAAGCAAGTGACCAAGAGTCTAGCAAGTCACCGAGACAATCAGATTGTTAAGAGAAGTCCAGGAGTTCAAGTGGCTTCAACTGACCTTGGCCACAACTGACCAGCAGTAGCTAAGAGGGACTTCCTATCACGGAAATGGCAACTTAGCGAAGGAGGCCACCGTACAAGGATTTTCGGTTGAAATAAGTGTTCGGCAGTTTTTGACAAAACGACTTGTTTTGATTGGAGAATTTCCAGCGACCAATCGGGAGTTTAATGTGAGAATTTATGCAAATTAATTTTATTCATTATAAACAATTATTATTATATTATTATATACAATTATTATTATATTATTATATACAATTATTATTATATTATTATTGATTATTATTATATTGAAGAAAATAAATCAAAATATTTAAATAAAATAAAATCTAATAATTTAGATATAACCACTATGCGATAATTTAAATTAAAATATAAATGTGTGTATCAAACCCTCTATGTGAGTGATAAAATCTAATAATTCAGATATAACCACTATGCGATAATTTAAATTAAAATATAAATGTGTGTATCAAACCCTCTATGTGAGTGATAAAATCTAATAATTCAGATATAACCACTATGCGATAATTTAAATTAAAATATAAATGTGTGTATCAAACCCTCTATGTGGGTGATAAAATCTAATAATTTAGATATAACCACTATGCGATAATTTAAATTAAAAGATTATTAAATTATTATTATATTGAAGAAAATAAATTATATCATAAATAATAATAAATTATTAAAATATGAAAATAAATTATAAAGAAAATAAATTATATGAAGAAAATAAATAAATAAAAATCAATTATTATTATATTATTATATACAATTATTATTTGAGAATTTATGCAAATTAATTTTATCCAATGTAAATGTCCGAGTTAATCACGTGGTTGATAATTAGAAAGTGCGGAAAGAGTGGTCAGTAGAACAGATAGAGCATATGAAGGTTGCATAGAGTCACCGTACTATTTACACACACACACACACACACACACACACACACTCACTGGATGTTACAATGGATGGAAATGAATTAGTCATAGTGTATGCTCTTGTAGGTGCAAACAAATATATTCATGCAAAAATTTTTTATAAATCCCTAAGAGTGCTCAATGTATAATAACCAATATATTAATATACAGAGCAATATGTAACTTTCAAAGAAAGTTTTGCTTGTTAAGTTTTTCTTTCTTTGAAAGTTATATATATATATATATATATATATATATATATATATATATATATATATATATATATATATATATATATATATATATATATTATATATATATATATATATATTATGTTTTCATTCCACATTTTCTTACTCATATATATATATATATATATATATATATATATATATATGAAGGAAGGGTGGATGGGTTTAGGATCCGACGATATGCAGTAGATAGAAGGAAAGTGGTCAAGAAATGAACAACTCAAAACAAGTCACAGGTTGAAACGGTTTCGTCTTGATGACGTCTGTGAACACCGACGAAACCGTTTCACCCTGTGACTTGTTTTGAGTTGTTCATTTCTTGACCACTTTCCTTCTATCTACAGCATATATATATATATGTATATATATATATATATATATATATATATATATATATATATTCTCATCCACATACAGTCCTGTTTCCCTGTTTCACAGCTCATCAGTGTGACTAGACAAGGCAGACTACTTCTTGTTTTAGTTTATATTTATTTTCATTTGAACAATTTTGCTATTAATGGTTTCTTGCCCTGTAGCAGTCATCAGGCAACGAAAGTGTTTTGAAAATCATGCAAATAATATAAATATGGTCAAATGTGTACATTTGGTTAAATGTATATATATATATATATATATATATATAAATTAGAGGCATGTGGTGCCTTCAGCTCCTTACTTTAACACACAGATCCCTATGCTACTCATACGCTGAGTTGGTGAGGGCTGGTATCGAACATGGAACCTTGTGGTTGCTATTAGAACGCTCTACCGACTGATATATGTAAGCCATTCTTTTGTATATATATATATATATATATATATATATATATATATATATATATATATGCTCTCAACTTTCATGGTTGAGTACTGTAGGGGAGACATTAGTTGACCTTTCACCGTTTAGCGTAAAAGCAAATACTCGCCTGGTGTTTACAGACTGGAGTTCTCTGGTGATTGTAAAAACATACATCCTGTAAGTTTGTTTGTATCAATTAATTGTTTGCCCCTGGCTGACAGTTTTCGATAGCTGTGATGGTAAGGAGCTTGACGGACAAAAATTTTGTCGGGTTTCGCACCTGGCTAGAGGTAGCTGTTAAAATGTCGAGCCGCACTGATGAGAAGTAAACTTAGAAACACATGTCTGTGGAGGTCTGCTATATATCTATATATATAAAAGAATGTTTCTGGTATATATGTGTGGACTTATAATTCCGAAAAGAGACGTCATTCTTATTTGAAATCTCGCAGACACATTAATGTGTTTATAACTAAGAAACACACAAAATTTAGGTTCTTGATATGATATAATTCAATAATTAAACAAAAATCATCCAATTTCTAGAACTCTACACAGTAAGGAAAAAATAAAGTAAGGAAAATTAGGTTAAAAAGGAAATGAATTAGACTAATACATTTCACTTTAACTCAACAGTAAACTTATTTGAAATAAATTAATTCTTGATGGGTACTCTCTCTTTCACCCAGTTGTTCGTCTCTCTCTCTCTCTCTCTCTCTCTCTCTCTCTCTCTCTCTCTCTCTCTCTCTCTCTCTCTCTCTCTCAAATAAAATTGTTTTAAAACAAGTTTAGGATTACATTAAAAAAATATTTTAAATGTAAACAAAAAAGCATTTCCTAAAAAAACAAACATTGTAATATACAAATTCTCTGTGATTTTTAAAATTTTATAAGATATTTTTCTCTTATTCTCCCTCATACTCCTGATTTCTCCCTTTCTCACTGGTGTTCCTAATATATATATATATATATATATATATATATATATATATATATATATATATATGTCTTTGGGGACAAATGCCGCATCCCCAAAGACCTACTGTATGGCGAATTAGCGGAGGGTACCCGACCAGTAGGGCGACCATGCTTGCGCTTCAGGGATGTCTGTAAGAGAAGCATGAAGACATGCCACATAAACACCAACACATGGGAGGCTTGTGCAGTAGACCGTACGACCTGGCACCTCCTCGACAAACAAGTAACGAAAAGGAGTGAAAAAGAGAGGAAAGAAGCCGCCACAGAAAAGAGAGCTAAAAGGAAGGAGAGACAACAGCAATTCCAGCAAGCATCACTGTTTGTTTGCAGTCACTGCACCAGAGATTGCTATTCAAAAATTGGTCTGTTCAGCCACTTACGCAGTTGTTGATAAAAAAGAGGAAAAAGATTTTTTTAAATGGACACTACGCCATCGTCTTCAATAGACGGAAGGATGCCAGCAACAATGAATATATATATATATATATATATATATATATATATATATATATATATATAATATATATATATATATATATATATATATATATATATATTATATATTATATATATATATATATATATATATATATATATATATATATATATATATATATTATATATATATATTATATATGTATATATATATATATATATATATATATATATATATATATGAATATATATATATATATATATATATATATATATATATATATATATATATATATATATATATATATATATATATATATATATATATATATATATATATATATATATATATATATATATATATATGAATATATATATATATATATATATATATGAATATATATATATGAATATATATATATATGAATATATAATAAGGATAATCTACTGAGTCAGACGAACCTACTATTAGTTTCGCATAAAGCTCTTCAGGGCTAAAATCTGACTCTACTTAGGTATCGAGCACTTTTTACTTATTAGCTTTCTCCTAGCACTTATATGAATATATATATATCTTATATACATATATATACATATAAATTGTTTTTTCTTTTGGCCAAATACTATACCAATAGATTATTTTTTGTTGGTACGAATATCTTGGTCTTTTCTTTTTTTCAAAATTTTTTTTCTTCCTGGTTGATGTTTGGTAGTATATTTTTACAATCAAACTCTCTGCCGGGTTTTTTCTCTCCGCAAGGATCTACCAACACGCTTGGTATATTAAATTATATATGAATATATATATATATATATAATATATATATATATATATATATATATATATATATATATATATATATATATATAATAATATATATATATATATATATATATATATATATATGAGCCATTCATTTGTCAAGTATATATTTTTGGGCAAAGCTTAACCTGGTAGATATGCTGGTTGGTATTTAACAGTCGTGTCTTGGAGTGCAAACACTTAAGATTATTCTCTAATTGAACTACTATGAGGACAAAATATCTCTTTCGCTTTGTTTTTTTTTTTCATTTTTTCATCAGAGGAAGTTTCTAAGAATTGCTGATGGGATTGAACTCAGGGAATCTTTATGGTACCAACAGCAGCAGCAGTAGTGGCAGCAGAAGCAGCAGCAATAACTTTGAAATAAGAAAACAACAAAAAATGAGCCTAAAAGAGAATAATTCCAGCAAGTATGGAAGTGGAGACAAGTGCTCAAAGAACCATGATCATGAAGAGGATGATGAAGAAGAAAACGATGGAGGAGGAGGAGGAGGAGAGGGGGAGGATAAAGAGGGAAATAAAATGCAAAGAGAAGTAAAGAGAAAATAAAAGGAAGGAAGAGATATCAAAAAGAGGAAGTGAATACAGTGCAAAGAGAGGTAGAAAGGGAACAAAGTCTGAAGAGAGGTAGAAAGTGAATAAAGTCTAAAGAGAGGTAGAAAGTAAATAAAGTCTAAAGAGAGGTAGAAAGTAAATAAAGTGCAAAGAGAGGTAGAAAGTGAATAAAGTGCAAAGAGAGGTAGAAAGGGAATAAAGTCTAAAGAGAGGTAGAAAGTGAATAAAGTCTAAAGAGAGGTAGAAAGTAAATAAAGTAAAGAGAGGTAGAAAGTGAATAAAGTCTAAAGAGAGCTAGAAAGTAAATTAAATCTAAAGAGAGGTAGTAAGTGAATAAAGTGCAAAGAGGGGTAGAAAGTAAATAAAGTCTAAAGAGAGGTAGAAAGGGAATAACGTCTAAAGAGAGGTATAAAGTAAATAAAGTCTAAAGAGGAGTAGAAAGTAAATAAAGTCTAAAGAGAGGTAGAAAGTAAATAAAGTCTAAAGAGAGGAAGAAAGTAAATAGAGTCTAAAGAGAGGAAGAAAGTAAATAGAGTCTAAAGAGAGGTAGAAAGTAAATAGTCTAAAGAGAGGTAGAAAGTAAATAAAGTGCAAAGAGAGGTAGAAAGGGAATAACGTCTAAAGAGAGGTAGAAAGTAAATAAAGTCTAAAGAAGAGTAGAAAGTAAATAAAGTCTAAAGAGATGTAGAAAGTGAATAAAGTCTAAAGAGAGGTAGAAAGTAAATAAAGTCTAAAGAGAGGAAGAAAGTAAATAGAGTCTAAAGAGAGGAAGAAAGTAAACAGAGTCTAAAGAGAGGTAGAAAGTAAATAGTCTAAAGAGAGGTATAAAGTAAATGAAATCTAAAGAGAGGTAGAAAGTAAATAAAGTCTAAAGAGAGGTAGAAAGTAAATTAAATCTAAAGAGAGGTAGAAAGGGAATAACGTCTAAAGAGAGGAAGAAAGTAAATAAAGTCTAAAGAGATGTAGAAAGTGAATAAAGTCTCAAGAGAGGTAGAAAGTAAATAAAGTCTAAAGAGAGGAAGAAAGTAAATGAAGTCTAAGGAGAGGTAGAAAGTAAATAAAGTCTAAAGAGAGGTAGAAAGTAAATAAAGTCTAAAGAGAGGTAGAAAGTAAATTAAATCTAAAGAGATGTAGAAAGTGAATAAAGTCTAAAGAGAGGTAGAAAGTAAATAAAGTCTAAAGAGAGGTAGTAAGTGAATAAAGTCTAAAGAGAGGTAGTAAGTGAATAAAGTCTAAAGAGAGGTAGAAAGTAAATAAAGTGCAAAGAGATATAGAAAGAAAACTAAAAGGATGAGGAGGAGATATTAGAATACTGAAGTATTTTAACTTAAAAAAAAAATCTTCCGACTGTATATAAATCACTCATTCCATATTGGATACAACTTTCTTCACTGTTTATTCTATTTGTTTGTTTGTTTTGTTTTATGGCATATCAACCTCAATGGGTCATTTAATGCCAAATAGGTTTTGAAATAAATTAATCCTTGCTGGGTACTCAATCTTTTTCTTATAAACCCATTTTTTACCCATAGATGGGACCCTAACAGGTACTACCACTCCGGGCCAGAGTGGAGCTGGTTATGAAGGGGTATTTCACATGAAGGGGTATTTCACATGGAACTTCACCATCAAATAGAGTTTAATGTCATACCCAAGACAATAAGTCCCTCAGCCACCACCTTCTAGCATATATATGATAAAAAGGAAGGCACGTGGTCTAATGGTTAGAGTCTTGGGAAATGGACTCGTCGACCCAAGTTCAATTCCTGGACGAAGCTGTTGGCTTTTCACATGGCGCTAATACCCTTGGGAAATGTATGAATCCAATTCTCCCTCCAGTTATGGGTAAATAGTAGGGTAGACTGGGCTCTTGAACCATGGCTTGGTAACCAGTCTAGGAGAAGGAAAACTCTGAATTCAAACCTGTTAAACTCCGCTTAAAAAAATCGACCTTGTATCGCATCCTGCTCGTGCGGAGGGGTTGGTAAATATATATATGATAAAAATGGCAATAGGGTTGGGACAATCATATATTTGCTAGGGCTTGACGTGACCAGATGGTTGATTGGTGGGGGCCTCTCTGATTGCCCGTCTAGCCTAAGGACCCATTTGTACAGATGATGGATTAGCAGATTCGGAATACTTTTTTTTTTATTTGTCTGAATATTTGAGATGAGGCTTGATAATTTGAATCATTTGGATTTGTGTGGCTGTTGTCCTCATCTCTATTACTACATATATAACCTTTCTTCAAGTGTTTCTTGTTGAACTAAGGAACCTTCTTGTCGAACTCAGTAGCTCTCATGCCATAATCAGGAGCCTTTCACCGAACTTCAAACTGAAACCATTGTTCAATCCTTTCAGGTAGACAATTTTGCTAACCATGAACGGGTACAAGTGTTAAGCTATATTAAGTATTCTATGTTAATATCACCCAAGGTCAGAATTGAACCTGCAGCCTACAGATGATTGCCACTAAGAACTGTATTACCTCAACGCATATGTCCCTTGTGCGATGTGTCTAACTTTGAGAAGAAACACCTGAAAAAGGCCGGAGCACACATTAGCCGAAACCTTGTGTATATAACAATAAAGATGTGGACAACAAGAGGAGGATGAGGAGAAAGAGAGAGAGAGAGAGAGAGAGAGAGAGAGAGAGAGAGAGGGTATTATTTGGATTTTTAATCCAAATAATACATTCTCTCTCTCTCTCTCTCTCTCTCTCTATCTCTCTCTCTCTTTCTCTCTCCCCAATTTGATTTACCAATTATGTTTATAAATAATCCTTGCATCTAGGGAAAAGACATAAACCTTGAACAAACAAGAATTTTGAATCAAATTTGCCATTTATGCAACCTTTTCAGTGTTACATCAAAAACAATGTGAAAGAAAACATTTTTTAAATTAAAAAAAAAAACAACAAAAACATATATAAAGAAATTTTTTTTTATTAAATTTTAAAAAAGAAATTAATTCTTCATTCCTGCATGAACACATTTCCACATTCTCAATTCGGTAATATGTTTTTTTATATATGGAAAATATATCATTTTACAGATATGCAATTTTTAAAAAGTGTATGTGTGTGTTGTTGGCTGTCAACTCCTGTTCGAGTAAGATAATTTCCTATTTTTCCCCACTTTTTTTTATCATAGTTGGGTGCCAGTAGCATTTGACACTGTATCCTTGTGTTTTCTCAGATGACTCACCAGGCCAGCCCTGGAGAGACATACTCTTCCACATAAACTACATGTTGGAACTTCTCCACTTTGAATGTTGCTGGACTGAAAATTACTCTTTCTAATAGCCCGCTTCAATTTTTGGTGTCTAATTTGGTTGGACTCAAATTCTTCCACTTTTCAGCCAGGTATATTATAAGCTAGCTTCTCCCAGTCCTCTACACACACACACACACACACACACATATATATATATATATATACATATAATGGATGTCAACTTGTGTTCGAGTAAGACCATTTCCTGTTTTTTTTTTCTTTTTTTTAGCATCATAGTTAGGTGCCAGTAGCATTTGACACTCTATCCTTGTGTTTTCTCAGATGACTCACCAGGCCAGCCCCGGAGAGACATATTCTTCCACATAAACTACATGTTGGAACTTCTCCACTTTGAATGTTGCTGGGCTGAAAATTACCCTTTCTAATAGCCCGCTTCAATTTTTGGTGTTTAATTCGGTTGGACTCAAATTCTTCAGACAAGTAGATGGTGGCTCTCCAGCCAGGTCTATTACAAGCAGGCTTCTCCCAGTCCTCCTCAGCAATAGCAGTGTTCTTCAGAGTGTCCTTGAGGCAGTCCTTAAACCTCAATTTGGGTTTGCACTGACGACGTTTGCCAGTTGAGATTTTCCCGTAAAATAGTTGTTTTGGGATTCGGCAATCATTCATGCGAACTAGATGACCAGACCAGCGAAGACGTGATCTAAGGATCAAACTCTCAAGACTAGGCAGGTGACATCTTTCAGGTGTTGTGTGCATATATGTGCGTATAATATGTGTGCATGCATGCATGTGCATGTATGTGGGAGTATGAGAGAGAGAGAGAGAGAGAGAGAGAAGAGAGAGAGAGAGAGAGAGAGAATAGCTAGTTGGTTGGCTGGTTTTTATGGCATATAAACCATCGGGTTATTTTATGCCATAGACATTTTGTTTTATTTGTTCTTGCTGGGTATTCAATTTTTTTATATACATTTTTAAAAAATAATTTTTCATCGCTTTTAACCTATTATGAAAAGGGGTTAGACTCCCTCGCTGTCTGGCTGACACAGACTTTAGGCCACCCCGACGACTTTACTTTCTACCACTCCGAGCTAGAGTGAACCTGAGAGTAATGTCTTATTAAGGGGTACTCCACATTCCCCAGTGTTCCAGAATTGGAACTTCACCACTAGATGAAGTTTAATGTCATACCCAGTACACTAAGACCCCCGGCCACTGCCTTCTAGCACTTATCTCATAAAAAGGGTTGGGTGTTTCCCATAAAGACAATAGGGTCAAGACGACCATATACATACTAGGGTCTGGCGTGACTAGCCAATTGCATAACTCTGACTGACTGTCTAGCCTAAGTAAGGACCAACGTAGAGTGTTTCATGTCATGGACTGCTCAGCCACCAGGGTTCTGTCCTCATGGGTCACCACCTATGCCAAACAGGTGACCACATTAAGGGACTTCTACCCCTCTGCTGAGCTGCAGTCAGTGTATTCTTCTGCTACAGCCGACAAGGCGGGTGTTAGAGTTTGGGCTCTCAGACTTGGGCTTAAAACAAATGTGTACATCAAAAAATGATTAAGTTTCCATGTTCCTAACTTTACATAATGGCTCTTTTGTCTTATGTGTGGGTTCGTTTCTTCTTGCGCGAAACGTCCCTTCAATTCAGTACGTTGTGTTTAGGAATGTGTCTTACTTGTTAAGATAGCACATTATAAAATATTTTACAATGTGCTATCTTGCCAAGTCAGATACCTCATTTCTATCTCTGGTTAAAAACAACCCCGCAACTTCATGTCAACAAATGTTTATTTTGGCCGTGACAAAGAGAGATAGAAATGAGGTATCTGACTTGGCAAGATAGCACATTGTAAACTATTTTATAATGTGCTATCTTAACAAGTAAGACACATTCCTAAACACAACGTACTGATCATTGTGGGGGATACGAATGCTCAAATAGGCAATAAAGCAAAAGCGTCAGGGTGGCCTAAATCAGTATCAGCCAGACAGCGAGGGAGTTTATCCCCTTTTCACTAGCACTAGACCAATGAGATTTTTTTAGTATCTGAGTTGGAGCATCACATCTACTATCACCTCCTCAATTTACCGCACAGATCCCTGTGCTACTCATATGCTAAGTTAGCTAGGGCCAGTTTTGAACCCGGAACTTTTTGGTTCCTAGTCGGACGTTCCACAAACTGAGCTAAACCGGCAATTACAATAAGTTCAAATTTCACAACACCCCAAACAGAAACGGCGAAGTTCTAGCCGAGTTCGTTCTTGAGACAAGACTAATATGCTTAAATACCAAATCCCCAAAATAGAAGGATAAACTGTGGATCTACTCCTCCCTAATTAACACAAAAGCATAGTCGTTGCATAATCTATCTGGTAGCATTGATTATTGACAAACACCTGTAGAATAAGGGGCCATTGGCCTTCAAATCAGGACGTAAGCGGGCAGGTTTCTGTTGGAAAAATACCAGACCGTTGGTAAAGTCGGGAATCTCGCACGTCATCTGATTTGACTAGTTAGGTAATCAGTTGCAACCTAAATGGCAAACAGAACAAATGTGTTCTACTGAGGTTGAACTCAGTCACGCGGTGAAAATGGGCAATACAGAAATAAAGCTTTGATCAGAGAAACACAAAGTCTTGTTGATTGTTTGCATGACTTTAGAAGAAGACCAAACACACAGCACTAGACGATCATAGCCAAAAGAAGGAAGATGAAACATGGTGACTAGACGTAGTTGAAAGGAGAATGAAGAACAAACAAGTGAATTACGACTCTGTCTTGTCTGTCAGTCTGTCTGTCTGTTTGTCTCTCTATCACCCGAAGACTCTCTCTATCACTCTTGTTTATATACCCGCAATGGCTATATAACAGACTACATCCAAATAAATCCTTTTTAGCAGTCTGTTGCAGACGACGACTTTATAAGAATAAGATGTGTAGTTCTTATATGTTCAAAGGCTCAGAGTAACCTTCCAGTGAAGATACATATACAAATAAAATAATCTGAACAAAGAGTTACATATAACAACAAATACAGACTTTATTGCCTGAACACATGGACATAATATTATACAAGATACAATACAATGCAAAACAGATAGGACTAACGTCCTAAAGAAGTAAGAAAGAGTTCATGAAGAAATAAGTGAGTCACTTACTAATAGTTGGGGTGCAAAGCTTCCCCCCACTTAAGGGACAAAGACATCATGTGTCTATCCAATGTTTAGTGGTTTGGTTGGTTAGTTGGTTGGTTTTTTGGCATGTCAACCCATATGGATCTATTTGATGTGGAAATCAGTCTTTTTTTTTTCAATTCTTTTTTTATGGTAAATATTGTTGGCAATGCGTTTTTATAGTAAAAATCCTTGTCCAGTGCATTTTTATAGTAAAAATCGTTTCCAATGCATTTTTATAGTAAAAATCATTTCTAATGCATTTTTATAGTAAAAATCATTT
>CM042160.1:41785480-41805480 GCA_023376005.1 Doryteuthis pealeii | reverse complement strand
AATGATTTTTACTATAAAAAGTGCATTAGAAATGAATTTTACTATAAAAATGCATTAGAAATTATTTTCACTATAAAAATGCATTAGTAATGATTTTTACTATAAAAATGCATTAGAAATGAATTTTGCTATAAAAATGCATTGGAAACGATTGTTACTATAAAAATGCATTGGAAATGATTATTACTATAAAAATGCATTAAAAATTATTTTTACTATAAAAATGCATTAGAAATTATTTTTACTATAAAAATGCATTAGAAATTATTTTTACTATAAAAATGTATTAGAAATTATTTTTACTATAAAAATGCATTAAAAATTATTTTTAATATAAAAATGCATTAGAATGATTTGTATTATAAAAATGCATTGGAAATGATTTTTACTATAAAAATGCATTAGAAATGATTTTTACTATAAAAATGCATTAGAAATGATTTTTACTATAAAAATGCATTAGTAATGATTTTTACTATAAAAAATGCATTAGAAATGATTTTTACTATAAAAATGCATTAGAAATGATTTTTACAATAAAAATGCATTAGAAATTATTTTTACTATAAAAATGCGTTAGAAATTATTTTTAGTCCTAGGAAGAAAAATCACAACGATGGTTTCTACCTACGAAAATACAACCCCCCCCCAAAAAAAAAAGTAAAGAGTAGGTACCACCCAAATACGTCACGTGATCAGTTTAAAAATACACAAAGTATTAAAAATACAAATTTAAAAAATACAAAAAGTTCAATCGATTTTGCGCGATAAATGTAGACATGACGGGAAAAGTTACAAAAGGTTTGTAAAAGTTATTTTATTGTAAAAAAACAACTTTGTATAAAGAAATAAGGATAAGGAAAACTGCAATATTTGAAAACAAATTATCTACTCTTTACTTTTCTTTTTTTTTCTTTTTTTTTTTCTTTGTATTTTCGAATCATCGTTGTGAGTTTTCTTCCTAGGACTAAACGATTGCTTTTACCAATTACCACTAACCCTTAAAAATAAGATTTTAATATATTTATTGAACTGTATCGAAATTTATTTGGAAAAAAAAAAGATATTTTTTATTCTACGAAATTTAACGAAAACAGCTTTGTTTACTTGAAAGTGAAACAAAATTTTACTTTCATTTTTCTCACTTCCTCGTTTTAACAAGTCTGTCTGTGTGTAACGATTAGCAATCTAGTCTTGCAGATTCATTACAACTGAATACCGACTTTGATCCTCACTGGATGCCCCATACTTGCAGCCTTGTGTCCACTCCAGGCGGACTGGTTGAGTAAATAAATTGGATCTTCCATCGTAGTGTAATGGTTAGCAAGCCAGTTTCGCTGATCCATTACTACTGAATAGAAAGTTCGATCCCCCATACCTTGCGACCTTGAGTCACATTATACCCGTGGCGAACAAGTTGGGTAAATACTTACCTTGAAATTATGGCAACGTGTAGTCCCCAGAAAACTTTTAAATGCTTGCTCTTGGACTTATCTGAAAAGATCACAGAAACAGATTTTACAAAAATGAAATATTTCTATGGAGAGACTATTTCTAATTACAGAATTTCTATCAAGAAGGAACCCATTGAATTGTTTCAGGATTTGGAAAACCGAGGTATTTTATCCTGTAGTAATCTACAGGAACTGAAGACACTAATTTCGCACTGTACGGATAATAATGAAGTACTTCTTAAATATATAGAGGATTTTGAACAGGGAATTGATGGCGATATTTGCCCGGTTTTTCTACCGACCAATTCGACAAGTAAATTCAAGGCAGAAATCGATTTACTGTCCGATAATTTGAAATCATCCTGGAAGGCCTTCTTTCAAGTGTTGAAATATCCGGATAAGAGACGTTTTTCCCAGTTGGATAAATATCCCCGTGATATAAAAAAGGTTATTCGATACTGTCTTGAAGATTGGCTCTCGAGTCACAAGGACAAAACAGCCGAGACGATAAGGAGCGACTGGAAAAACGCCTTGAAAGAGATACAGCATGCCGATCTGGTTACCAAACTGGAGGATTTATTAAATAATGATAGACCGAATCCACAACCCATGGATTCAGCAGCGAAAAGTCCGACAACAAAAACAACAACAAAACAAAAAAAAAAGAAAAAAAAGTAAAAATAAATGAATAATTTTCTCATGACTGGAACTGAACCGGCAATTAAGAACTGGCCTTTTGAAAAAGAAAATAATGTTTCAAACCACAAAACATTCAGAGTTACATATCTAAAACAATAATAAAAAAGAATTTAACATGATTTATTTGAAATGATTTTTACTATAAAAATTCATTAGAAATTATTTTTACTATAAAAATGCATTAGTAATGATTTTTACTATAAAAATGCATTAGAAATGAATTTTACTATAAAAATGTATTGGAAATTATTTTTCCTATAAAAATGCATTAGTAATGATTTTTACTATAAAAATGTATTGGAAATGATTTTTACTATAAAAATGCGTTAGTAATGATTTTTACTATAAAAATGCATTAGTAATGATTTTTACTATAAAAATGCATTAGAAATTATTTTTACTATAAAAATGCATTATTTATTATTTATAATGATTTATTCCCCAATTTTTGTTATTCTTTTTCTATCAAATGATTGTCTTTATTACCGTCAAATATGTGTTAGCCGCTTGAATTGTTGCTTCCAATATATACACTTCGTATTTATGTCCTTTTCTCATGTCTTTTCGTAGGTACAAGAAGCAAAAGTTTTCTTCCTCAGACTAAACAATAATTTTTACCCATCACCAATAATACTTAAAAATGAAAATAAGATACATTTATTTAAAGAAATTCATTAAAAAAATATATTTATTTAACGAACTTTATTTTAAAATATGTTTTTTAGTATACGATATTGAACGTAAACGGATTTGTTTATTTGAAAGGAAAACTAACGTTTACTTTCACTTTTTTCACTTCCTAGTTTTAACATTACGTACCACCAATTTTACCCTGTGAAATTTAACCCCACTATATTTAACACAATGAAATATTGCAGAAAAATTAATATTTTCTTGAAAATGTTTTTCCATTCGAAAGAAAAAACATTAAACAAACTCTTGATGATTAAAAAAAAAATTTTCAGCTTACGGAAATAATGAAAATTATGATTGAAAAACAATGTTTTCATTTTTGTACTGTTTAATCAACTGAAATTTAACGTAGCTAAAAACAAGTTACGATAAGAGTTTTTTTTTTAATTCTATGAAAAATCAATTAATTGTCTGATTTTCACGAATATACATATATATATATATATATATATATATATATATATATATATATATATATATGTGTGTGTGTGTGTGTGTGTGTGTGTGTTGTGTGTTTGTGTGTGTGTGTATATATATAATATAGTTATAGGCAAATTTGTCATCTGCTAGGAATTTTATAAGCGAATTAGAAATAATTAAATCTATTATTTAAGGTCAAACTTTGTCTAAATCGATAAGTAGTAACATAATAACCATAATTAAAAAAAGAAAAATATCATTACATGTGCAGTTTATTTTTAATAGATTTAAAAGTATTTGTTTTGGTCAATTTCGACGATATCAGCCAGTCAGCCTCGTTTTCGATGTTTTTAAGTGCTTGTTTACAATTTTACTGTAACATTCGCGTTTGCAAAAAAAATTACCAAAAATCAGGTAATTATCCAATTTTAATGAAATTTTCAGTATTGATTTAACAATTAATGAATTTTATAATGCATCTGTTATTTTATTTCAAAACTTTAATTTAGTATTTTTGCTATGAAAAATTAATATATAAAATTCATTTAAAATATGAAAAGCCTGATGTTAAGTTTAAAATGTTATATTTTTAGATTCTAAAAATTAATATCTACTTAATGCAAACCTTATTTTTGTTGACGAAAGTAATAAGTTTTGAAGAAAAGCTCGATTGAAAATGTACCCCCTCAGAAAAAACATCGATGTATAATTTTTTCTTTTATAAAATAATAGCCAATTAAATAATTATCGAAATGAGTAAAAGGGAAATCTCAAAAAAATTAATTATTTATTATTTTTTGACATTTTATTTTTCGATTTTCGGTACTTATTTTCTCATAGAAAAGCCACCGTAAAACATCTTTTTTTTTCTATTCATAACTTCGGTCTTTTATCTCTTTATTCATACTGTAATTAGTATCAAGTAATGACCAACTCGAAACAATTTTACGCCCCCAGCATTTGATTAAATTAAGTGACCTTAAAAAATTTAGAAAGTTTTGAAATAAAATAAATAAGGCATTATAAAGATCGTTCTTCGATAAATAAACACTGAAAATTTCATTAAAATCCGATAATTCCCTGATTTTTGGTAAATTATTTTCTGTAGGGGGGCTAAAGTCATTTGGTCGAAAATGACTTTGAGGCTCTGTTTGCCAGTCCCTAATATAATATATATATATGTGTGTGTGTGTGTATGCGCACGCGAACGCGCGTGTGTGTGTCATTCCTTTTGAAGCTACACATTGGTCAACTCTGATTGACCTCTCACAAAGAGGGATTTGTGAACCTGCAGTTCCAGAAGATTTTTCCACAAATGAACTCTTAGAATCTCTACTGAATGGAACAGAACTGAAATTTCCAAAATTACTTGCCCTCTCACAAGGTGTGGAAAGAGCTGTTAAATTAACAACAGAAGCTTCACAGATTGTGTATGGACAGGAAGCAAGGCACAAGCACATTATAACCAAATCATTGTGTCACCAGATCAGACCTTCATTTTCCTCGAAAGGAAAATACACAGAACAATTCAGTTCTGTTGTTACATAATTTATATAGTTTAGGAGCTTTTAACACACTTTTCAATAAAAAATGCAAATTTAAAACATTGAATATATTTTCCATTCATTATACTAGCAAATATATGCACCCTCCGGGTGCAAGTATTTAAGTTTAAATGTAATAAAATATTAGATTAAATCAGAAAGGCTAATGAAACTAATTAAGAATTCAGATAAAAAGATTTGAAACGAAGGGGGTATAATCGGAAAATAGAATAACTGAAACTTACTCTTTCATCACTTCCGTTTATCAATGCTAAATTTTCCTAATTTAACTATTTAGTTAAAATAGGAAGTAAAGAATAAAATTACAGTTATTTCTTCTTGTTAATGAATTTCTTTTAGGATTTATTGAAGAGATTTTTACTCATATTCATTAAGATAAAACCAAACAATTAGAAATCAATAATACCAAGCACATTTTTATTAAAGTCAGTTTTTTTAATATCAAAATATGCAAATTAGCTTTACGTTTACACTGAAAACTGGTATTTTGTTGTATAAATAAATACAATTGCATGTTATTAGTATTTAAGCAAGGCCAACAGTATTAATAATGTCAAACAGTTTTATTATTAATTGAGGTTTAAATAGAAATAGAATCATGGAGAATGTGACGTAAATAACTAAGGGAATTGTGACTTGAGTAGTAATCTAGTTTCGGTTACAGACAGAAAAACACACAATCTCCATTATAATAAGATGTAATGAAAAATATCAATTTTATTTGAATTTATTATTGAAATAATCAATTCATATTTAATTCATATTCAAAATCCTTAATATGTAGAATTTGAGTATGCAACATTAAACGGTCCATATGGATGTCCAATCTGCCCTGCCAAATTTACACCCCCTATATTTAACACAATGAAACTTGAATAAAGGTTAATATTATCTTCAAAATGTTTAAACCATTCAAAAGAAGAAAAAAAAAACACTAAAAAAGCTTCTGATGATCTTTAAAAAAAAATTTCAGTTTACGGAAATAATGAAAATTATGAACAAAACAATGTTTACATTTTTGCACCATTAAATCAATTGAAATGTAACGTAGTCAAAAACAAGTTATGACTACCGGCTTTTAAAAGAAAATCTATGAAAAATCAACTAACAGTCAAATGTTCACGAAAATGTTGGTAATTATTTACCTGTTTATGAAATTATGTTTAAAATAGTTTTTTCCTTAAATAAAATTAGGGGAAATATTCTTTTTTTACGAGGTCTCCAATTCTCATTTTATTTTATGAAATCTGAAAAAATGAATCGATAAAAAAACTATTTTAGATTTTTTTTCTATAAAGATAAGTGTTTGAGTAATTATATCAGAAGATTTTTATAAGTTTTTATAAAAAATATCAGTATTAGGACATTTTTTCGTTAGTTTTTGTTTCCCGCACTACAAGTTTCTTTGTATTTTTTTTTTTGTAAGAAAATGAATTTTACATTTTTGGAAAGACAATTCAATGAGGGAACATATGTAAAAAGAGATAAATTCGATACTCATATTTTTTCGGCTGTAGAACGTCTTAGATTTTGAAACTTAAGTCTCGGAAATAAGCAATAATATATTCATCTTTTTTTTTTTTTTATCGTTAGCTTATTTTCTAAGCAAGGATATATTAAAAGTTCCAGTTGCCTACTATTTTATTTTTTTGTTTTATTCATTAATATATCAACACTGAAAATTTTATTAAATTCGGTTAATTCCCTGATTTTTTGGTATTTTTTTCCCTTTCGGCGGGGTGACATACGATGGTGAAATTTAAGTCCGTTAAGTTCCATTTAACCACCTAATTAATCGATTTTCATAAAATGTATTTTTAAAAAGGAATTGGATTTCGTATATGCAGAGATGCCGATAGGTAAAATCGTACCCATGCGTCCCAGTGCTTTTCTTTTTTCTTCCCTCACCATTTCAAGCAAACTATAAATACATTTCAATAGTTTCTTAGAAACGAATTACACAGGATAGTTTACAAGGTAGAAGTTAGAGGGCTTTAGCTGTTTCCCCAGATCATTAATAAAACCCCTACAATCTATTAAAAACTTTAGTTGGGACCCATAAATTTTCCCGGGAGACTCATTCAAAGCAAATATGTGCGTCCCAGGACGCACTAAATTTAAAAGCTATCAGCATCACTGTATATGTTTTTTTTTTAATATACTTCTTTTTTCAAACAACTATCCCAACATAGCTAAAAAATTAACCAGGGATGTGCAAACTCTATAAGGGGAGGTAATAACTTTTTTTAAAAAATACAGCTTTAGTTTTTAATATTTTCAAACTATTACCAAAAATCAGGGAATTGTCCGATTTTAATGAAATTTTCACTACTTAATTAATTGATCAATTAATCTTATAATGAATAGCTTATTTCATTAAAAAATTTTGAAAAAAAGTTTTGTTTTTTTATCAATTCAGAATGTAGAGGAGTTGACCTTTGTTCATTTGAAGCACAAATTTTCCGGTCCCCAATTTGTACATTTCTAGAAAGATCAAATATAAAAAATAAAAGAAATAAAAATTCAATACCCAAAAATAATCGAAGCTTGCACTATCTCTTTTTATTACTCAATTACACAAAGATCATGTTCTATGAAATATCCCCATTCTTGGCAAAGGTAATGCTAAAAGATTTCAACATCCAATATTTAAAAAAATAAAATAAAATAAAAAATCAACTATCTCTGGTTTTCATAATTACTACACAATTACACACATTTTTATTTAAATCCAAATTTTAAATTACTACACCCATGTATTTTTCAAACATTTACGTACTATTTAAAATTAAACAAATTAAAAATCTATCACATAACACATACAGTTAAATTACTTAATGTTATCTTTGATCTTTTTAAACTGAAATTTTTAATCATTTTAAAATCAAATTATTCAAAAGTTTTTCTTGTTATAAACAAGAAAAACTTTTACATTTTTGGAAAGACAATTCAATGAGGGAACATATGTAAAAAGAGATAAATTCGATACTCATATTTTTTCGGCTGTAGAACGTCTTAGATTTTGAAATTTAAGTCTCGGAAATAAGCAATAATATATTCATCTTTTTTTTTTATCGTTAGCTTATTTTCTAAGCAAGGATATATTAAAAGTTCCAGTTGCCTACTATTTTATTTTTTTGTTTTATTCATTAATATATCAACACTGAAAATTTTATTAAATTCGGTTAATTCCCTGATTTTTTGGTATTTTTTCCCCTTTCGGCGGGGTGACATACGATGGTGAAATTTAAGTCCGTTAAGTTCCATTTAACCACCTAATTAATCGATTTTCATAAAATGTATTTTTAAAAAGGAATCGGATTTCGTATATGCAGAGATGCCGATAGGTACGCATCAAAACATTTTAAACACACAAAATTTCTCAAACAAAAATTTTTTTTCACAACACTAACAATTTTATTATGAATAAGGAGGGGAAAAAAACAAAAAAAAAATTAAGTGAGGCTGGCTTTATAGTGTTTCGCAAGAACTTAGTTTTCTTTCGACCGTCTTTTACATTCTTGCTCCAACTATAAATTTATTTTCAAGCATACAAAATATATAGCATTTTTTTAACTACGAGTTTAAGTGGGAGGAGGGGGTTTAAACCCCCTCCTCCCACTTAAACTCGTAGTTAAAAAAAATGCTATATATTTTGTATGCTTGAAAATAAATTTATAGTTGGAGCAAGAATGTAAAAGACGGTCGAAAGAAAACTAAGTTCTTGCGAAACACTATAAAGCCAGCGTCACGTTTTTATTTTCAAATGGTCGACAGCATACATTGCAAGAAATAGTCAAAGAAAGAATGAAATAAAAAAAATCTACCCCAAACTCTCTAAAAGGTATGTGGATTTAAATTGGCAATTGTTTTCGAGTTACTATAAATGTATTTTAATTAAGAAATGTGTCTAGTTTTAATTCATATTTAGGAAATGTACTACAAAAAAAAAACAAAAAAAAAACATGTAAAAAATATGAATTTAAAGAAAAAAAAGAATACATAGAGAGAATATCTTCCTCCCATTAACATGGGATAGTACCTCTGGACTTTAATTAAGTTAAAACTTTGAATACCTAACATGCCCCCTCCCCCCCTCTCTCTCTACAAGAGATTTATACAGAAGTGCACATGCCATAAAAGAATGACATGCAGGAAGCCATGGGTAGCAGCGTGGTGGATGTGAGAAACGGCAGATGACCCCAAACTGGGACAATGGCGGTGCTCATATGATGCTGGGCGCAGGAACCCTAAACGGGTCAACGGCCAGGATCAAACAGTTCAGTTAGAAAACTACTGCTCCTCATCTCTAAGACTAGCGCCTTTGATGAGTCAACAGCCACCGATAGATATCTATGACATCGAAACAATCCAAAATCCAAAATCCCTATGAGAGAACGCAATATCGAAAAGACACACGGGATTGCCATCCCTGTTGATACAACAAAATGGGCGCGTTCTGTTGAGGCTCGAGCTCTGGCCCAATGTTCGAAAAATAAGCTACAGAGCCCCAATAACAACACATCCGCAAAACACATATTTCTCAGCACAAAAACACAACTCGCACACACTACGATGACCAGCGCTCTGGTCACAACATCTGAAAATACAGACACAGAAACGAAAAACAATACGAACCTACCTAAATGCAAAAAAAAAAATCTTAACCTAGCAACATTTAACGTTCGAACGCTAAGAACGATAAGCCAACTACCCGAGCTAATTGCATCCGCAGCCGAAAAAAATATAGACATCATATGCGTACAAGAACACAGATTTGAGCACAGTGATCTAAAAGTAAAATACCATGAATCTAGTAATGGCTGGACATTTGTCTCGGCATCAGCATGGAAAAACTCTGTTAAAGCCACCATAGGGGGCGTAGGAATACTTCTCAGCCCTCGAGCACAAAAATCAGTGAACAGCGTAGAAAAAATCCAACCGAGAATTATGAGTACTACGTTTAATGGCAATCCAAGCCTGACTGTAGTCTCGTGTTACAGCCCCACAAATATCAGCACTGAAAATGACATAGAAACGTTTTACAACCAGCTATCCTCCCTGTGTAGACACACTCCCAAACATAACGTACTTATCATTGGGGGAGACATGAACGCGCAGATAGGCAGAAACGAAAACAATACATTCTGCTTACCCGACACCCCAAACAGGAATGGCGAACTCCTAGCTGAGTTCTCACTTGAGAACCGGCTTGTATGTCTAAACACAAAATTCCAAAAGCGAAAAGGCAAATTATGGACATACACTTACCCAAATAACACAAAAGCGCAATTAGACTATATCCTAATAAATAGAAAATGCACAAACAGTGCTATGAACTGCGAAGCATACTCCTCTTTCGAAGGAGTATCCTCCGATCACAGAATAGTCACAGCAAACGCAAAAACAAAAGGCAAACTAGTAAATCGATACGATACGACTGGTCCTCTCTTGCCAACAGCGGCATACGCAATCGCTACTCGGTAACAGTTAGGAATAAATTTGACATCCTCCAGGAGACCTCAGCAACATACACTCCAAATGAGGAATACGAAAACTTTGTCAATGCCCACCTAGAAGCTGCAGCAGAATGCATACCGACCAAACAAAAAACAAAAAACAAACATGCTGTCCCCTGGGAGACAGAAGCAGTTAGAATAAAGAGGAGAGATATTAAAAAATCATCTCAAAACATTAAAAATAATCCAACACCAACAAAGAAAATCTTAAGAAATCACATGTAGAACTAACTGAAATATACAAAAAAGAACAGATAGAATACATACAAGAACAAATAAATAAAATCAGACAGGCAGTAGAAGACAGACAGTCGCGTTTAGCATGGCAAACTGTAAACGAAATTAGTGGCAAGAAAAGTAGCACTAGATCAAAGCTAAAGGCAAACAGCCCAAAAAATAAACTTCAAAAATTGCTGGGAACGGGGGGTTCCCAGCAATTTCTGGAAGTGGTCTTTCCATTTTTGAAGTCTATCTTAACCCATAGAAAATGACATACAAAAAATAACAAATGACGAACTAGACATTAAGCTAGGGGACTTTACGATGGAAGAACTTAATGAAGTACTAAGAAAGTTTAAAAATAGGAAGGCCGCGGGCCTCGACGAAGTACCATCTGAGGTCTGGAAAATAAGAACATTTGATGATATACTGCTTAGACTATGTAATGCAGTATACAGGCAAAATTCGATAGAAAAATGGACGAAGGGCTGCATTCTCCCATTCCCCAAAAAAGGCGACCTAGGAATTGCCAAGAATTACAGAGGCATTACTCTTACTGCCATAGCTGCCAAGATATATAATGCCCTACTCCTTAATCGCATCCGACCCGAAATAGAGAAAATCCTTAGAAAAACCCAAAATGGATTCCGCAGAAATCGATCTATAACCACACAGATCCTGACCATTCGCCGAATCATAGAAGGGGTCCGAGCGAAGAATCTCGAGGCAACACTACTATTTGTAGACTTCTCCAAAGCATTTGACTCCATACACAGAGGGAAAATGGAGCAAATACTGCTAACATATGGCCTACCCAAGGAAACAGTTAATGCCACAATAATGCTCTACCAAAATACAAAAGCAATGGTACGATCACCAGATGGCGACACAGACTTCTTTGACATTGTCGCCGGAGTCCTACAAGGGGGTACACTAGCGCCATATTTATTCATAATATGCCTAGACTACGTACTACGAACATCACTAGATCCCATGAAAGAAAAAGGCCTCATACTAAAAAAAGTCAAGAAGCAGGCGATATCCCGCACATACTATTACGGATGCGGACTATACTGATGACCTAGCACTACTCGCAAATACACCTGCACATGCCGAATCCTTGCTACACAGCCTAGAAAAGGCAACACGAAATGTCGGCCTATGCGTAAACTCTTATAAAACTGAGTTCATGTCTTTCAAAAACTAAAGCGACATCTCCACCATCGATGGCAAACTCCTAAACTCGTTAGAAAAATTTAGATACTTAGGCAGTAACATCTCCTCCACAGAAAACGACCTTAATGCACGTATAGGAAAGGCATGGGCTGCTATAAATAAATTATCGGTCATATGGAAATCCAATCTCACAGACAAGTTAAAGAGACAGTTCTTCCAGGCCGTTGTCGTGTCAGTGCTGCTGTATGGCTGCACCACCTGGACCCTAACGAAGCAACTAGATAATGAATTAGATGGGAGCTACATAAGAATGCTGCAGGTGATCCTGAACGAGACGTGGAAACAGCACCCCACGAGAAAGCAGCTGTACGGCCACCTGCCACATATCACCCAAACCATCCGAGTAAGACGGACAAGACACGCGGGACACTGCCGGAGAAGCAAGGACGAACTCATAAGCGACGTCCTCCTGTGGAAGTCAGCACATGGGCACGCCACTGTGGGCCGACCAGCAAAGACGTACATTGATCAGCTCTGTGCGGATAGAGGATGCTGCACAGAGGACCTCCTGAGAACGATGAGCGATAAGGACGGATGGAGAGAGTTTGTCATGGATATCCGTGCCAACAGCGCGACATGATGGTGATTATATATAAAAACTGTTTTACTACTACTACTACTACTACTACTACTGTGTTTTTGAGTTTTCACATCAGTGTTAGCTGATGGTCTTTCACTGGAGTCTGAGTGATAGCAAGTCTCCTCAGGTCTCCAGGACTCTTCTGAGTATTCTGGCAGATTGCAGCAGTGCAGTGTTCTGAATGGTTTCAATCCTTCCTCTGATATCCAAACTTTCCAAGCCCTTTTCTAATCCTTTTGGGACTGTTCCAAGTGCACCAACTACAATTGGTATCACTTTCACTTTCATATTCCATAACTTTTTCAGTTCTCTGGCAAGGTTCTGATATTTGTCTATTTTTTCATTTTCCTTTAACTTCTCCCTGTGATCTGCTGGCACTGCAAAATCCACCAGTTGACAAGTTCTTTTTTTTTTTTTTTATCAACACTAGGTCTGGCCTTCTTGCTGGGATAAGGTGATCCGTTTTTATCTCAAAGTCCCAGAGAATTTCATGCGTTTCGTTCTCAAGAACAGATTCTGGTTTATGCATATACCATTTTGTTGTGTGGTCAAAATTTAATTTTTTGGCATAATTCCCAGTGGATCACCTTCCCAACCCAGTCGTGTCTAGTTTTGTATTCTCGTTGTGCTAGTTTGCTACATTCGCAGAGTATATGGTTAACAGTCTCATCTCTATTACCGCAAAGTCTACATTTACTATTTTGTTGGGTCTTATCAATTTTCGCTTTATTATTATATTATATTATTATTATTATTATTATTATTATTATTATTATACAAAAATGTTAAATTACAAAAGTTTGAATTATTATTGACTTTTATTATAAGTTTTGAGAGTTACCTCCCCTATTTCCTTATTAACTCCCATTTGGTGAACTCCTTGGTGTTTCTAAGAGTATATAAGCTCTCAATAAACTGTAACATTATTCTAAATAGAATAAAGTTTTCTTAAACCTATCCGTGTTTTCGTTTTTCATTACAATTATATATAAAACATAGTTTTACTACAGTTATTATTTTGTCTCCTTTTGAGTTTTTTTTACATCAGCTTTAGTATTTCACTGGAGTCTGAGTGGCAACAAGTCTCCTCAGGTCTCCAAGACTCTCATGAGTATCCTAGCCGATTGCAGCAATGCAGTAATCTGGATGGAATCAACTCTTCCTCTGATTTCCAGATACTCCAGTTTTTTTTCGAGCTTTTTGGGACCGTTCCAAGTGCACCAACTACAGTTGGTATCACTTTAACTTTCACATTCCATACTTTAAAAAAAAATTATTATCATTTAATATATATATATATATATATATATATATATATATATATTAGCTATACCCAAAATGGGCCTAAAATGCGTTTTTGACTAAATGACTTTAGCCCCCGCCCCCAGGAAAATTTACCAAAAATCAGGGAATTATCGGATTTTTAATGAAATTTTCAGTGTTTATTTATCAATGAATGATCTTTATAATGCATTATTTATTCTATTTAAAAACTTTCTCATTTTTTTCAGGTCACTTAATTACCGAAAATCGAAAAATAAAATGTAAATTAATTTTTGGGAGATATCTTTTTTACTCATTTCGATAATTATTTAATTGGGTATTATCATATAAAAGAAAACATTATACATCGATATTTTTTCTGCTTAAAAATTTTCTATCGAGTTTTTCTTCAAAAAGTATACTTTGATTTAATAAAATAAGGTTTGCATTAAATAGATATTTATTCCTAGAATCTAAAAAATATAACATTTTAAACTTAACATCAGGCTTTTCATATTTTAAATGAATTTTATATATTAATTTTTCATAGCAAAAATACTAAATTAAAATTTTGAAATAAAATGACTGATGCATTGTAAAATTCATTAATTGATAAATCAACACTGAAAATTTCATTAAAATCGGATAATTACCTGATTTTTATGGTAATTTTTTTTTGCAATCGCGAATGTTACATTAAAATTGTAAACAAGCACTTAAATCCATTGAAAAGGAGACAGAATGGCGGATCGCGTCGAAATTGACCAAAACAAATGTAATTAAAAATAAACTGCATATGTAATGATATTTTTCTTTTTTTTTAATGATGGTCATTATGTTACTACTTATCGTTTTAGACAAAAGTTTGATCTTAAATAATAGATTTAATTAAATTTAATTCGTTTTTAAATACGTAGCAGACGATTTTTTGGGGGTTATACCTAATACATATTCTACATAATCTCCATTTTAGTCATTGCATATTTGTAGGCGTAGTGACAGATTTTTTATGCCCATGTTATACCAGTTCGCTGACATCCATGCATTATTCGCCATACACTTCTGTTAACTGGCATTGAATGTCAATGCCTTTGGTATTCAAAAACTGAATCACAACACGAACTTTAATAAATAAGATTTATTATTCTATGTATTAATGATTTTTACTATGAATTAAACATTATTATTCCTGAGAATATTGTGACATAGTTTCGGTTACTCAAAGGTAGACACCAAATCTCCATTATAATAACTAGCAAATATATGCACCCTCCGGGTGCAAGTATTTTAGTTAAATTTTATTATAAAATATCATATTAAATTAGAAAGGCTAATGAAACTGAATAAGAATGTAGATAAAAAGATTTTGAACAGAGGGGGTATGATTGAAAAATAGAACAACTTTGAAACTAACTCTTCCATCATTTTCCCTTACTCCCGTCTTTCATTGGTACATTTTCCTAATTTAACTGTTTAGTTAAAATAGGAAGTAAAGAATAATATTAGTTATTTCTTCTTGTTAAGGGATTTCTTTTAAGATTTATTGAAGAGATTTTTGCTCATATTCATTAAGATAAAACCAAACAATTAGAAATCAATAATACTAAGCATATATTTATTAAAATCAAATTTTTAAGATCAATATGCAAATAAGCCTTCCCATTCATACTGTATACCGCTATTTTGTTGTATATATAAATACAATTGCATGTTAATAGTATGTAGTTATGGTCAACATTATAAGTATTGTAAAACAATTTTATTAATAATTGAGGTATAAATAAAAATAAAATCATGGTAAATGTGCTGTAAATAACAAAGGGGATTGTGACTTGTATAATAATATAGTTTCGGTTACAGACAAACAAACCCACAATCTCCATTATAATAAGATATATATATATATGTGTGTGTCTGTGTGTGTGTGTTGAGCTTTCCTGAAATTTCTGGAAGTTTCTAGTAATCCGCCATTGATTGCCACATATGGAATCCCCCACTAGCGTCAGCCAAGGAATCACAAGGTTCCAGGTTCGATACCGACCTTCGCCAACTCAGCGTATGAGTAGCACTGGGATCTTTGCGGTAAAGTAAAGAGCTGATGGTAGGTGTTGTGTTCCACCTCAGATACAAAAAAAACAATCTCTTTAGTCAAACGCTAGAAAAAAGGGGATAGACACCCTTGCTGTCTGGTTGGTACCAACCTAGGCCACCCCGACGACTTTACTTACTTTCTTATGTCGTATAGCCATCGTCGTATATACCCAACATCGGGTATATAATCGAGAGACTCAGAGAGAGAGAGAGAGAGAGAGAGAGAGAGTGTTGAGACCTACTTGTTTGTTACTTCTTCCTTTACTGCTTCTGCTGAATCTGACTGTTTCATCTTTACTTCTACATCTTTGGCCGGTTGTCATCTTATCTAGTCTCTTCTAAGTTCTTCTAAGGGCTTCTTAAGGGCAAACTCTTTTCGTCATGCAATTAATTAACCACAAGACGTATTTTCTTGCACACGATTTATTTTCCCATAACTCATCGCGCGGAGCTGAGTCCAGCCGAAGTAGGACGTGTCTATCCTACTCACATCTCGGCTACAACTGACTAACTAGTCAATTCACGTCTACTTGCTGATTTGAAAGCGCTATTCTACAGGGTGTTGCCAATAATCTATGCTACCCATATATCATGCAACACTTATATATATATATATATATATATATATATATATATATATATATATGAGTATGAAAAGGTGGAATGAAAACATCACACAATGCTGTTAAAGAAGAAAACAATTTATATTATAATCATAGCTGATACTGATCAATATTTCGATTTTACAAAAATCATCATCAGAGCTCATTCACTCCGTAGTTGTTTGGGTCGGAGAAGAATGTCAAATCAATATATTGATTCAAGGTTTTACGTAGTAAAAAGGATCTTTTGATATCTTAGGGCAATTGTGTGAGTGCCATCAGCGTAGTTAAGGTAGTCTATATATATATATATATATATATATATATATATATATATATATTATATATATATATATCATCATCATCATCATCATGTCGCGCAGTCTGCACGGATATCCATGACAATCTCTCGCCAGCCTTCCCTATCATTCATTGCACCTGTGAGTTCTTCCTCGCTGCAGCCAGCATCTTTACATAGCTGGTCAATGTAGGTCCTTGCTGGGCGTCCCACACACTCGCATGTCCATGGAGAAGAGAGAGAGAGAGAGAGAGAGAGAGAGAGAGAGAGAGAGAGAGAGAGAGAGAGAGAGAGAGACAAAACCTTGAATCAATATATTGATAGGGATTACATCTCTTTCCAGCTTCACGTTTCTCCTATTTGACGCTAGGAGATACGAATGGTAATTACCTCCCATGTCTGCCAATAGCCAGTAGGTGGCGTGGGCAACAACATTATAAAAAGGGAGACACATTTTGTGTCTCGACAAGCAAGTCGCATACAACATGCGTCTCCCTGTCCACCATTGAACATAGACTTTGAGCCTTCAGTAACCTTGCATCGCAATTTCACAGGATAGGTTACAAAGTAGGAGTTCGACGGCTTTAGTTGTTTCCCGAGGTCATAAATAAAAACCCTACAATTTATTAAGAAACTTTAGTTGGGACCCATCAAATATACCGGGGACTCGTTCAAAGCAGATATGTGAGTCTCAGGACGTACTAAATAAAAAAAATGGGTATCAGCAGCACTGGATAAGGCATTTTGAATTACAACACAGAGCAAATACCTCGCTTCACTGATAAATGTTATTATTAACTCGAAGCTGCATTCGTGACATTTTAATGGAATAGACTCTGGTAATGTCAACATAGCAGTCTCCCATCATCTTATGGATCTTTAAATTATCATCATCATCATCATCATCATCATCATCAGGTCATGCTGGCAGCAAGGATATCCATGACTGTCATTTCACTGTAACGACTATAGATGCATCTTATACGCAATAATATATAATACTTAATAATTACACACAATAATATATAATACTTAATAATTACACACAATAATATATAATTAATACCACAATAATATATAATACTTAATAATTACACACAATAATATATAATACTTAATAATTACGCACAATAATATATAATACTTAATAATTACACACAATAATATATAATACTTAATAATTACACACAATAATATATAATACTTAATAATTACACACAATAATATATAATACTTAATAATTACGCACAATAATATATAATACTTAATAATTACACACAATAATATATAATACTTAATAATTACACGCAATAATATATAATACTTAATAATTACACACAATAATATATAATACTTAATAATATAATACACACACAATAATATATAATACTTAATAATTACACGCAATAATATATAATACTTAATAATTACACACAATGATATATAATACTTAATAATTACGCACAAATAATATATAATACTTAATAATTACACACAATAATATATAATATATAATACTTAATAATTACACGCAATAATATATAATACTTAATAATTATCAGTTTAAATCATAATAGTTATTAAAAAGTACTAACATAATATTTTTAATTCAGAGTTTTCTTTCTCCTAAATCTATGAAATTTATAGAAAATTCTGGATAATTCTGACTATAACAGTCGAGCATTCCTGAAATCTCTTAAAATTCTGGTTATGAATATTGAGCTTTTGTGAAATTTCTGGAAAAGTCGGGTTATAACTGTCGAACTTTTTTGAAATTTCTAGAAGATTCTGGCTAAAATTGCCGAGCTTTACTGAAATTCCTGAAAAATTCTGGCTATGACCATCGATCTTTCCAGAAATTTCGGAAATATTCTAGCTATAACTGTCGAGCTGTGCTGAAATTTCTGGATAATCTGGCTATAACAGTCGAGCGTTCTTGAAAGTTCTTGAAAATTTTGGTTTTGACTTTTGAGGTGTCCTGAAATTTCTGGAAAATTCTGGTTATAACCGTCGAGCTTTCTTAAAATTTCTAGAATATTCTGGTTATGACTTTTGAAATTTCCTGAAATTTCTGGAAAATTCTGGTTATGAATGTTGAGCTTTCCTGAAATTTCTGGAAATTTCTGGTTATAACTGTCGAGCTTTCTTGAAATTTGTAGACGATTATGGCTAAAACTGTCGAGCTTTCTTGAAATTTCTGAAAAAATTCTGGCTATGATCGGAAAACTTTCAGTGTGGCAAAAATTCTGATTCTATTTATTTTATCTTATTAAAACAAATAAAAAGTTAAAATAGTTTACAAGGCTTTAGCAGAATAATTACAATTTTGACAAATGTTTGGGTTTGGCTACCAAGATTTTACAAAATCTTTCAGCATCCGTTACATCATAGTGTAAGTCTAAGCCAATGCTGTTCTGTTACGGTTCCTGGTCTTCTGTTGTCTTAGATCAAGGCTCAACTAACAACAAAGGACTGAGAAAATCATTTGCATTCGACTGGAGGTATCAATAACAACTAGTCTCTTGTAACACGGTTCAGAAAATTAGTCTCAACTAAACTGACGTAGTTATTCGACGATCAGAAACTTGTCTTTCTAACTCAACTATAAGAAATGTCTATTATATAATAAATTCCTATGCACTTTTATAGTAAAGATAATTTGCGATGAATTTCTAAAGTAAAAATCATTGTCCAATGTATTTCTGTTGCGAAAATCATTTCCATGCATTTTTGTAGTAAAAATCATTGTCCAATGCATTTTTATAGTAAATTTTTTTTCCAATGCATTTTTATAGTAAAAATCATTTCCAATGCATTTTTATAGTAAAAATCATTCCCAATGCATTTTTAAAGCAAAAATCATTTCCAATGCATTTTTATAGCAAAAATCATTTCCAATGCATTTTTATAGCAAAAATCATTCCAATGCATTTTTAAAGCAAAGCAAAAATCATTTCCAATGCATTTTTATAGCAAAAATCATTTCCAATGCATTTTTATAGTAAAAATCATTCCCAATGCATTTTTAAAGCAAAAATCATTTCCAATGCATTTTATAGCAAAAATCATTTCCAATGCATTTTTATAGCAAAAATCATTTCCAATGCATTTTTATAGTAAATTTTTTTTGACAAATGTTTGGGTTTGGCTACCAAGATTTTACAAAATCTTTCAGCATCCGTTACATCATAGTGTAAGTCTAAGCCAATGCTGTTCTGTTACGGTTCCTGGTCTTCTGCAAGATGGACCAATTTACAAGAGAAATATCAATTAACAAGTCATATTTGATTAATCAAGGAATTAAGTTTTGCGAAAATAGAAAACTAATCTAGTATGGTAAATGATCTTTAAATGACCTGAT
>CM042160.1:41765480-41780480 GCA_023376005.1 Doryteuthis pealeii | reverse complement strand
ATGGACAAATATCTAGACCTTGCCAGAGAACTGAAAAAGTTATGGAATATGAAAGTGAAAGTGATACCAATTGTAGTTGGTGCAGTTGGAACGGTCCCAAAAGGATTAGAAAAGGGTTTGGAAAGTTTGGATATCAGAGGAAGGATTGAAACCATTCAGAACACTGCACTGCTGCAATCTGCCAGAATACTCAGAAGAGTCCTGGAGACCTGAGGAGACTTGCTGTCACTCAGACTCCAGTGAAATACCATCAGCTAACACTGGTGTGAAAACTCAAAACGAGTGGATGATAATAATAATAATAATAATAATAATAATAATAATAATAGGACTTTATTTGAATAGAATGAGTTCTGAGGTGAATATACAGTGAACTTTTAATTATCCCATCATACCGGTAAAAAAAGAATACCAAGAATATTTGGTATAGCTGTGGCGGGGGGTGGGTGCGGAATTTGGTTGGCAAAGAGTTAAAAACAGTAACAGTTGCATTAAGCTTGGGATATTCTGCTACAATTTTTCTTTTCATTATCTAGTAATATTCAATTGCTTTAAATCTTTGCTTCTTTAAACCGCTCACAGCGGTTCTCACACCACGAAACTGTCTATTCATACCACACCCGAGCAAAGTACAAAAACTGATAGTTAGTACATTATAATTGAGCAGAAGGACTCAGAATTCAGTTGGTAGAGTGTCCAACTAGGAACCACAAGGTTCCTGGTTCAATATCGTATGAGTAGCACAGGGATCTGTTGATGGTAAGTGTAGCGCTCTGCAATCTCCTTGATCTAACGCTAGTGAAAGGGGGATAGACTTCCTCGCTATCTGGCTGGCACTGACTTTAGGTCACCCTTGATGACTTATTTGAATAGAATAAGCTTTGAGGTGAATAGATGATGAACTATCATAGAGGTAAAAAGTACCAAGAAAATTTGTTACAGCCGACGGGGAAATTTGAAGAGAGAAGAAGAAGAAGAAGAAGAAGAAGAAGAAGAAATAAAGTAGATGAACATACAAAAAAGTGAATTTTACTCAATTCTTCTATTTTTTTAAAAGTAACTTAGAGTTAGGGTTAGGGTTAAGGTTATGGCTAGGGTTAGGTTTAAATTAAGTTTTAATATGAAATCAAGAAGAAGAAGAAGAAGAAGAAGTTAAATAAAAATAAGAGTAAATAACTTACAGTAGATTTGATGGGGGAATCAGTTTAAAATCTGAAATGAAACTAGATTTATTGGACAAATTTGGCGGTTTCAAGTTATCTAGAATCTTAAAAAAAAAAATCTTGCAACTGATTTTTAAATTTTTGCCGATCAAATTTCCCCGACGGCCGTATAAAATTTTCTTGGTATTTTTTACTTGTATAATGGGATATTTCAAAGTTCACTATCTAATCACCTCAGTTGATCATCTCTGTGCGAATTCTGGATGCTGCACAGAGGACCTCCCGGGGGCGATGACTGATAGCGACAGTTGGGGAGAGATTGTCATGCATATCCTTGCTGCCAGCACGACCTGAAGATGACGATGTTAAGTAAAACATATATATATATATATATATATATATATATATATATATATATATATAAAGTGTTGTTTGGGTCCAACGGGAGAAAAGTGAATATTTTATATAAAAGAAAATCCGCAAAAAGAATTTTGTTTTTCAAAAGATTTAAAATTTTTTTTATTTCAGCAACACGTGTTTTGGATCTTCTAGTATCTTCTTTAGACTTCGTTTAACCACTTTCTGATTACGTATATATATATATATATATATATATATATATATATATATATATATATATATATATAGGTAGTCCTTTGTTAGTATTGGGGAATTGGAAATAAAGTGCTCGATTACGTGTGCAAGAGGTTTATTTATCTATTTAATTATTATAGTATACAATACATTTAAGGTGATATTATTACCATTGGTTTCCAGGCAGCATGTTAGCTACCCTTCATCAAGACAACGCG
Source organism: Doryteuthis pealeii (assembly GCA_023376005.1). Taxonomy (NCBI): domain Eukaryota; kingdom Metazoa; phylum Mollusca; class Cephalopoda; order Myopsida; family Loliginidae; genus Doryteuthis; species Doryteuthis pealeii. The sequence continues at coordinate 41,778,505 of CM042160.1, read as the reverse complement.
CCTGTTTAAGAAACGTGCAGATATAAATGAAGGGACATTCTCTGTATTTTTTTAACAGGTGCGTTGTTTTGATGAAGAATTCTTAAACAGGCGCGTTATTTTGATGAAGGGTGGTTAACATGCTGCCTGGAAACCAATGGTAACAATGGCAGCTTAAATGTATTTAACACTATAATAAATAAATAAATAAGTAAGTACAGCTCTTACACACGCCATCGAGCACTTTATTTCCAATTCTCCAATACTAACAAAGGACTACCTAATGTCCGGACAATTATCGATTGGAAAACCCCAAATGACGAACTGGAATCGTGACAAACTTTTTTTGATATGGGGTAGACATCGAGGCCCTTGCGGAAGACAGTTATAGCGATGAGGACCAATTAACAGAAGTGGGGGCTGGCTACCCTTTCTCTTTTGATAGGGCAGGCCGATGGTAGCTGTAAGGAGTTTGATGTAAGGTGGAGTACCCCAGCCTAACTTGGTCTCTACACAGGCAGCACATAACGGACGTTACGGACACAACTACATTTGACCGACCTGTGTGACAGGGCTTGCCATCGTGGGCTGGCCGTCTTAGTCACGTATCGTCGCATACGTGAGGAAGAAGACATTCACATGTGATAGGGTCGATCAAACAAATCTCGATCCTTGGACCATCTGCTTGCGCACAACCAAACTACTTGTAGAAATGGCCTTATTCTGTGAAGAAATGGCAAGCACCATATATATATATATATATATATATATATTTATACTTGAAGGCACTTACAACGCATGTATCGCATAAAATTCGATACTTTTTCTTATAAAGTCGAAACAGTCTGTACGGTATTCTACACATCGAGCCATCCTTTGCTGGGATTACACTTGTCAAGTTCATTTTCTATAAGAAAAAGTATCGAATTTTATGCGATACATGCGTTGTAAGTGCCTTCAAGTAAAAATTTAATATATACTTTATTCAGCAACGTTTCTAAATAAACAAACATCCAAAAATCTTATATATATATATATATATATATATATATATATATATAAATATATATATATTATATATATATATATATATATATATATATATATAAATAAAAATAATAATTTGGGAAGAAATGCCATAGCTGTACTGCCTCAATTCAATTCTTTTGATAAAGAGGTATTACCTCGAAAATTCAAGAAATAATAAAAATACAGGTCAACACACAACACCATTGTTACCGTATTATTATTTTTTTTTTTTATTCCAAACTGCATTGTGATAGCCTTCTAAATCAACCTCCTAACCCCCCCCACACATATATATATATATATATATATATATATATATATATATATATTTTGGAGTAAATGTGCTTAATTGAAGTCGTACCTAATTTTGAAAGTTAATTAATTAATAATTAATAAATTAGGCGGGCATACCTATTTTAAATGTAAGGCTAAACAAATTCAAACATTTAAAATAGGTATGCCCGCCCAATTAATTAATTATTAATTAATTAACTTTCAAAATTACAACTTCAATTAAGCACATATACTCCAAAAAATTGTCGGCTAAAAAAAGCCATATCAAAACACATCGCTTGTGTATTTACTTCTCATATATATATATATATATATATATATATATATATATATATATAATATATATATATATATAACAAGATTTGGCATTAAATAACCTACAAGGGTTGATATGCCAATAAACCAAACAACCAATCTTTCTCAAACACTAAGAAGATGGCGATTGAAAGTCAATGTGCGATACGTTATTTTTGGGGATTAAAAAAAAAATGAAGCAAATATCTGAAACTGACACCATTGGATGGGGAATCTAAGTATTGCATTTCTATGTAATTTTCTGTAGATTACTGAAGAAATAACGGAAAATGTCTTTATTGAAGTAGTCTATCCAAGCACCGGAAGACGTTATCTATTATTTTGTGGGTGCTGTTGAAACTGGCTGGCGGGGGGTGGGGGGATCGAGCAAATTGGATGGAATCATTCAAAATGTCAACTCAGAAAAACTAAATGACCATTTCCTTCAAGAAAAAGAAGACAAAAAAACCAAAAAAACAAAACAAACAAACAAAAAAAAAAAAAACAACAAAAAACACAGAATTAAAATAAAAATAAAAATAATACCGAATTAAAAAAAGAAGAAAGAAAGGGATATCTTAAAGATGGATTAATATCTTTTCTGTGAAGCTGAACCGGAAGTGGCCCGACAAACAACTAATTAAAAAAGATAACTGTGAACAAGAGAGAAGATCACTCTGGCACATTAAAATCTGACAAATCTGGGAAACAAACATCCTCGTCGCTAATTTCTCATGTTTTTACATCTTATTATAATGGAGATAGGGCCAGTTTAGCTCAGTCGGTAGAGCGTTTGGCTAGAAACCACAAGGTTCCTACTTCGATACCAGCCCTCGCCAACTCAGCATATGAGTAGCACAGGGGTCTGTGCCGTAAAGTAAGGAGCTGATGGTAGGTGTGGCGCTCCACCCCAGACGCAAAAACAATCTCCTTGGTCTAGCGCTATTGAAAAGGGGATATAATCCCTCGCTGATTGGCTGATACCGACTTTAGGCCACCCCGACGACTTTACTTTTTATAATGGAGATTGTGTTTCTGTCTGTTTGTCTGTCTGTAACCGAACCTATATCACTACACAAGTCACAATTCCCTTTGTTATTTACGTCGCATTCTCCATGGTTTTGTTTTTATAATGGCTGGGTTTGTTTTACGGCATATCAACCTCGGTGGATCATCTAATCATAAGCTGCAACTCGTAGATTAAATTATCTGAAACCTTCCCTTTCTTAGAAACCTTACAAAATGATTTTAATGTTTTTTTTTTCCGGCACTATATATTTTAAAAAATGTATTCGCTTTGCAAACTCACTTTTCCCTAATCTCAGTTATCTACCCAGAGCTCAATTGGTAACACGACGGGTCCTAGTATATATATATATATTTACTAATCCCTCCTCACGATCAGGATGTGACACAAGGTCAATTTCTTAAGCAGAGTTCAACAGGTTTGAATTCAGAGTTTTCCTTCTCCTAGACCGGTTGCCTAATCAAGGTTAAAGAGCCCAGTCTGCCCTACTATTTATCCATAGCTGGAGGGAGAGTAGGATTCATACCTTTCCCAAGGGTATTAGCGCTAAGTGAAATGCAGTTTTTTTCAAAGTATATTAATGGATGTGGAGGCTGGAACATATAACCCTTGATGATGGCACTTCGGGATGTGAACTTCGGTGGACAAATCCACGAATTCCATCCAAATATAAAAAAGTTGACCAGAAAGCTTGAAAAGATCACCAATAAAATCGTTAAACAGAAGGCCTACCTTTTGTTTAATTCCACATGTATAAATGAAAGAATTCTGCCCAAATACACACACACACACACACACATATATATATTATATATATATATATATATATATATATATATGACATTTTTGTCCAAACTTGGACTTTCTACACCAGACAAGAGGAAATACATAAAAAAGATCCAGGAGTAAGCTCTAACCGCATCAGCGTGGATATGGCAATCCTACATTATGACATCAAACCGACAAAGTCTGGTGGTATCGTGATATACTGCTGGAGCGCTCTGGGTTAGTGGTAATGATGCTTCGGCTCCGAAACCATGCCTGAACCCAGAGTCATCATCTGATGAAGGCTTTGTCGGTTGCAATGCTACTGTGTAAATAGCAGTCGTCGTATGAAGATTATACACGGGTCCTGCTAGTGTGAATATTATCGTGGAATAATGACAATGAGTCATCTTCGAATTTCAAACAATGAAAGAAAGCAGCCATTGCTGCAAGCAGAGAAGAAAGTGTTATCCCAGCGAAGATAAGGTTCGTATTGTCAAGCGTTGGCTCATTAGACAGTTTTAAAAAAAAATCAATTTTAAACATTCCGATAAGGCTTGCAAACAAAATGCCAGCTCATAGACAGTGGGGATACATACAGCCCGGGTCACAAACGTAGGCCACCCAGGTCGGCGGGGTGGCCTAAAGTCGGTATCAGCCAGACAGCGAGGGAGTCTATCCCCTGTTCACTAGCGCTAGACAATGGAGATTGTTTTAGCGTCTGAGGTGGAGCACCGTGCCTACCATCAGCTCGTCATTTTACCGCACAGATCCATGTGCTACTCATACGCTGAGTCGGCGAGGGCCGGTGTCGAACCCGGAACCTTGTGAATCCTAGGCGGATACTTTTCTGCTAATACTTTTATGTACGTGTAAAATATTCAGTGTTTTAGAAACATAAACGTGAATTTCTCACGGGTACATTACTCGAGAATTATCAAGGAGATTAAACTTTATCCCCTTTGTTCTCAGTGTTGAGTCATCTATGCTTTGAGTAGAATCAAATAGAATCCATCTAATATTCTCTCTCTCTCTCTCTCTCTCTCTCTCTCTCTCTGTCACTGTCTCTATCTCTGTCTCCGTCTGTCTGTCTCACTCACTCACTCACTCACTCACTCATTCTCTCTTTCTTTCTTTTTTCCTTCAACCTTTCAATCCATTACATTGAAACAAATTAGGATTATCTCATCCCCCTATCTTTTCTCTCTCTCTCTCTCTCTCTCTCTCTCTCTCTCTTCTTCTCTCTCTTTTACCAGTCTTTTGTTTCTTTTTTCTTTCCATTTACAGTCTTTTCTCACTCTCTTTCTTTCTTTCTTTCTTTCTTTCTTTCTTTTTCTTTTTCTTCTTTCTTTTTCTTTCTTTTTCCAGTCTTTTCTTTCTTTCTTTCTTTCTTTCTTTCTTTCTTTCTTTTCTTTCTTTTTTCTCTTTTCTTCTTTCTTTCTTTTTTTCTTTCTTTTTCCAGTCTTTGTTTTCTTTCTTTCTCTCTTTCTTTTTTTTCCTTCTTTCTTTGTTTCTCTTTTCTTCTTTCTTTCTTTTTCCTTCAACCTTTCAATCCATTCCATTGAAACAGATTAGGTTTATCGCATCCCCCTATCTTTTCTCCCCCCCACTCTCTCTCTCTCTCTCTCTCTCTCTCTCTTTCTTTCTCTTTCTTTCGTACGTATTGAGCACTTTATATTTGTTATATCGCTGTCTTATCATTGTGAAACTTGTATCAACTAACCATTGTGGCCAATTTCACCGGTAAGTCACCATTTTCATATAAAATCATATATATATATATATATATATATGTGTGTGTGTGTGTGTGTGTGTATATATATATATAATAAATGAAGGAAAAAACTTTAAACTTGCTTCATAACAATAATTTATTTCAACCGCATTACTGTCCTTCCATTCACTGGCACTAGTCACATTGCGGTCTGCCTGCATCAGCTTGGTTAAACCAAGTCATGGAAAGATCCTAACTACAGGATATATATATATATATATATATATATATATATATATATATATATATATATACATATGATTATTTGCAAAAAAAGGATGACTTCGAGATTGAATAATACAATATGAGTTAATATGCCATGAAACCAACCAACCAACCAACCAGTTGCACATCTAATCATCAACAGGATGGTTTCTCTGCCGTGTGCTAAGAAACAGGTGTTAAGTTACAAAAATATTCCTGCTTACCTGGCAATGTGCAGAACTCTTGTTGGCAGCCTTAGCACGAACTTGGTTTCCTTTGCCAATATAAAGCGATTTGTTCACTGGCCCAAATGATTTTGAAATGCACACGCAGGAAAGGGGCAAACATTAGAGGGTCGACATGTGTCGTACGGGACACGTAGAGCACACACACACACACAACACACACACACACACACACACACACACATATGGCACAACACATCGCACATCCATTTATGGACGCGCGTGGCATAATGGTTAGAGTCCTGGAAAATGGACTCGTCGACCCGGGTTCAAATCCTGGATGTGATAATTGCATTTCACTTAGCGCTAAAACCCTTGGGAAATGTATGAATCCTACTCTCCCTCCAGCTGTGGGTAAATAGTAGGACCGACTGGGATCTTCAACCTTGGTTAGGCAACCGGTCTAGGAGAAGGAAAACTCTGAATTTAAACCTGTTAAACTCCGCTTAAGAAATTGACCTTGTGTCCCAACTTGCTCGTGCGGAGGGGTTGGTAAATATATATATATATATGGAGACGCGTGGCATAATGGTTAGAGTTGTAGGAAATTGACTCGTCGACAAGAGTTCAAATCCTGGACGAGACTGTTTCACATAGTGCTTGGGAACTACCCTGCTTCCAGCTATGGGTTAATAGTAGGCTGGATTGGGCTATTTAATTATGGCTAGGTAACCAGTCTAGGAGAAAGAAAACTCTGAGTTCACACCTGTTAAACTCCGCTTAAGATATTGATCTTGTGTCACATCCTGCACGTGCAGAGGGGTTTGGTAAATACATATATATGCGTGGTCTAATGGTTAGAGACGTGGAAAATGGACTCGTCGACCTGAGTTTAATTCCTGGACGAAGCTGTTGGCTTTTCACATGGCGCTAATACCCTTGGGAAAGGTATGAATCCAATTCTCCCTCCAGCTATGGGCAAATAGCAGGGATTACTGGGTTCTTTAACCATGGCTAGGTAACCAGTCTAAGAGAAGGAAAATTCTGAATTCAAACCTGTTAACTCCGCTTAAAAAATTGACCTTGTGTCGCATCCAGCTCGTGCGGAGGGGTTTGGTAAATACATATATATATGCGTGTGCATGAAAAAGTGCGTCTGTATTTTTTGTCTCGTTCATGCATGTATGTGTTGGTTGGATGGGTGGTTAGAACGAAACCGAAGAGGAAAAAGAAAGGAAGAAAGAAAAATGAAAGAGCTGAATGAAAAAAAGAGAAAATAATAAAGAAAGAAAGCTGAAAAAGAAAAAAAGCCCAAAAATGAATAAGAAAAAAAAAAGAAAGAAAGAGATAAAAAAAATCAAATGATGAACTAAAAAAATCCAACAAAGAAAAATTTGAGTGAAAATAAAGATATGAAAAGACGAAAGAAGACGGAAAAAGAAATAGCACCCCCCCAAAAAAAAAAACCCCAACAAAATGGACGAAAAAGATTTGGCGGGAAGAAAAGAAAACTTTGTTTCTAATGAAAAGATTTGTTTGTTGATTGCAAAATTGAACAATTTGAAATCTTGGTTGAGAACGCAGCAATCAATCATAAAAGGTTGAAATGAAATTGGTAAATAATTGTGGTCCGATTTTGCCAAATAATTGTGGTCCGATTTTCCCCCATTAGCCAGAACATCGAAGCAGTGACCAAAAAAAAAAGTGGATAGAGTCAAAGAAAGAATCAGAAAGGAATGAACAATTAGCACAGATGAACAAACACATATAGACAAATCTTGATTTCTATTTGTTCATTCTGAGAATTTACGTTCAGCAGATTTAAACAAATGTGGAGGTAAAATTTGACGGCAAATCTACATGAATTGCAATTCGAATTGATTCCGCTCCCGCTCTATTCTCCAGACCTGGCCCCCAGTGACTACTGGCTTTTTGCAGACCTCAAAAAATTGCTCAAGGGAAAGATTTGGCTCCAATGAAGAAGTGATATCAGAAACTGAGGCGTTTTGGTAAAAAATTTCGGACCATACAACCTTTAGGCACCCCTTTTTAATCTCGATTAAGAAAGGACGTTTTTCATTTACACCGTCAATATCCGGTTGTTTGTTAGGGATTATGGTTAGGGATTAGGGTTAGGGGTTAGTTTTATAATTTTTTTAAATCTAAAAATCGTCTGTTAAAACAACCGGACATGTAAATGAAAAACATGTCCTTTCTTAATCGAGATCAAAAAGGGGTGCCTAACAGTCATATGGTCCAAAATTTCATACAACAAAGTTACACTGCTTAACCATGACACGTAAGAAAAAAAAATAACAGCACAAAGACATAAACACGCTGGAACAGTTGTTCAGTCTCCAGAGTGAAAATCCGGCTATTTTGAACAAAAAAAAAACTCCAAAAAAACGGGAATAAATTATGTCTCTTTAGTCTTCCGTAAAGAAAGAATAGTCTTAATTAACTATTTCACACTTAATAAAAGTCGGTGGCCTAAAGCCAATCAACGAGGGAGTCTATTCCCTTTTCACTAGCGCTAGACCAATGAGATTATTTTAGCGTCTGGAGTGGAGCGCCACACCTACCATCAGCTCCTCACTTTACCGCACAGATCCCTGTGCTACTCATAAACTGAGTTGGCGAGGGCCGGTATCGAAGCAGGAACCTTGCAATTTTATTCGAACGTTCTACCGACTGTTTAGTTGCAATATCAATGTCTTAAGAGACGATGCACTAATATAGTTCACAATCATTTTAAACATTATCTTAAATAGATATGTAACGTTATTTTTTTCTACAGATTTTAAAGCTGTATTTACCAAGATCGTAATGAAGAATGAATGGGTCGTTAATTTTTCAGAATACAAGGAGTGTCAAAAACTACCGAAAATCTCGATACGTTTTTGACACACCTTATATATATATATATATATATATATATATATATATATATATATATATATGCGTTAAGGTATGAGTAGTGGCTTACCGGTAGGTACGGGTACGATCGTTGGGAGCGCACCGTATCTAGGGGTTAAGACCGTGAAAAACAAATACAAAGTGCTCAATATAATGTAGAGCAAAATTTATTTAAGAAATGGATATAAAGTAACCTACTCGAGTTTCATCATCTGAATCGTCAGGATTACATCCGCTGAATTAATCGAGTTTTCGATTAATATCAGTTGGTACTACGTATGGCTGTTGAAACGGGTCTTCTTTTAGAAGACCCGTTTCACCAGCCATACGTGGTACCAACTGATATTAATCGAAAACTCGATTAATTCAGCGGATGTAATCCTGACGATTCAGATGATGAAACTCGAGTAGGTTACTTTATATCCATTTCTTAAATATATATATATATATATATATATATATATATATATAATATAGAGAGAGAGAGAGAGAGAGGCAGACAGACAAATAGACAGAGAGAGTGGTTGTAAGAAATGATTCTATTTGGGATCTTCTAAATCTTACTGTACAACAATACTGTATGTTCTTGTAGGTGCAAACATATATTCATACAAGGATTTTTATAAATCCCTCAAGAGAGCTCAATGTATAATAATCAATAAATTAGATTATATACAGACCAATATCTAACTTTCAAAGATAGAAAAACTTAAACCGTCATCCCGTAATAATTTTCATTTCAACCAGAAATTCAAACATTATCTTAAATAGATATGTTTGACCCATAATGGAACCCTAGCAGGTAGAACCACTCCAGGTCAGAGTGCAAACAAATATGTAAATGTTATATTAATACAAAAACTTTTTTTCTTCTTCTTCTTCCTATTTCCAGGCTTCGTGTAATGGTCGACGATTCAAATCTGAAAGGTCATAGCTTAAGGGTGTGTAATAGATGTTATTAAAGCTGCAAATAAGCTCATGTTTCCATGGAAACTCTTGTGACCTTCGGTAATAAACCAAAACTCATCCAACTTCCTGGTATTGTAGTTACAAATGGTTACGACGGCTAATCAGCCTTTTAGGAAAGTGGAGAGGGTTCCGCTAATTGATCTAGAAAGTTCCGGAGAACTGTGACAATTTGGTGTGTTTGTTTTCTTGTTCTTTTTCTTTTTCTTTTTTTTTTTTTTGGTGGGATGTTTTTTTCCCTATCATACATTACATTCTGAATATTTATATAACACTAAAATTCTCTCTCTCCCCCCCTCTCTCTCTCTCTCTCTACCTCTATCTCACACACACACACACACACACACACTCTCTCTCTCCTCTCTCTCTCTTCTATATATATATATATATATATATATATATATATATATGTATCTGTCTATCTATCTCCCGGTCTCTATCTATCTATTTCTCTTTCTCTCTCTCTCTCTCTCTCTATATATATATATATATAATATATATATATATATATTATATATATCACTCTCTAACTCTCTCTCTGCCTATATATATATATAATATATATATATATATATGTATATTGGTTTGGAGGTTGGTTTTGAAGGCTATCACTTGCATTGTGATAGCCTTCAAAACCAACCCCCAAACCAATATATACACACTGCTTCAAACAAATTATAAAACCCTTATAATATATATATATATATATATATATATATATATATATATATATATATATAATATATATATATATATATATATATATTATATATATATATATATAAACTTTCAAAGAAAGAAAAACTTAAACTGTTTGTAAAGTTAAAAACTTAACAAACGGTTTGTTAAGTTTTTTTTCTTTCTTTGAAAGTTGAATATTGGTCTGTATTTAATCTAATTTATTGATTATTATACATTGAGCTCTCTTTAAGGATTTATAAAAATCCTTGTATGAATATATGTTTGCACTTACAAGAGCTTACAGTATGGTTGATCAGTGAGATTTCGAAGATCCAAAATAGAATTATACCTTACTTACCAGTCATTTGGATTACCTTACATATATATATATATATATATATTATATATATGTGTGTGTGTGTGTGTGTGTGTGTGTGTGTGTGTGTGTGGTGTGTGTGTGGGGCAGCATTCTTTCATTTATACATGTAGAATTAAACAAAAGGCACGTCTCATGTTCAACAATTTTATTAACAATCTTTTCAAGCTTTCTTGCCAACTTTTTTTTACATTTGGATGGAATCCGTAGATTAGTCCACCAAAGTTCTTATCCCAAGTACTTTCGGCACTTCGTGGTGCCATCATTAGGGGTGATGTGTTTAGGTTTCAGTTTTCTTTTCTCACTACTACTAACCTGAAAAAACTGGAACATAAACACATCACCCCTGATGATAGCACTCCGAAGTGCCGAAAGTATTTGGAATAAGAACTTTGTTGGACTAACCTACAGATTCCACCCAAATGTAAAAAAGTTGGTCAGAAAGCTCGAAAAGATCGTTAATGAAATTGTTAAAGAGGAGGTGTGTCTTTTGTTTAATTCTACATGTATATATATATATATTATATATATATATATATATATATATATAGTCATATACACAACTCCCATGACCCCCCCCCACACACACACATATATAGGAGCATTAAAAAACAACCCACCTCATAGAGGTTCTTCATTGGACAAATGGACTTGCTACTACTAACACACTCGTCTACCCGGATTTTAATAGCATGTCAAACCCGAAAAAACACTTCAATTTTTATAGTTCTTCTATAATGCTCCCTTTGAAAAAAATCTATAAACAATTTCTTCAAATAAGAAATTTTCTCCTGACGATGACCTAAGGTCGAAACTAGTTGAGAATAAACAACATATAAGAAATATTCCCGCTTGTCTTATTACTTTTTGTTCATACTATATATATATATATATATATATATATATATATATATAGAGAGAGAGAGAGAGAGAGAGAGAGAGAGAGAGAGAGTTTTCTATATTTATAAATAAAGTGCACTCGATATCAGTGAATGTGCATTTATATCTAAGTTAGCGCATATCTAATATATATTCTTGAGTACCAGTTGAAAAATATCGCCAACAGATTGAGCTTAGAATAAATTTCAGTTATTTCATGTTTTAGTGACCCCAATTAACGGAATAAAGGGGAATCACTCTTGACTGATAAATTATTTATTTATTTATTAATCTACTAGGAAAAAAGAAGACGGGTTTAGGGTTTAGGGTTTAGGGTTAGTTTAATGGGAAAATGAATAAATAATTTATCAGTCAAGAGTGATTCCCATTTGTTTATGTTGGAGTTATAGGAAATAACCGGAATAAAGGTTAGATAATTTCTGAGATAGGGAAAAGCTTTGGAGACAAAACAACTTTTCAGCCATAAATGATCTATTAATAATGAATATTCAGTCTCTGTTTGTCTGTAACCGAAAATACGTCACTGCTGACGTCACATTACCCGAAATCGTCAATAAATAGAATAACGAAAAATTAATATTAACAAACTAAATAAAAGCTGTTCCTTGAATCTTTTGCATTGTAATAATGACAATTCAAATTAATAAAATATATTTTATTTAAATAAATAAACTGTATAAAATATTTAAAAAATTAAAAGATTATATTATTACATTAAATGGAAAAAACATTTGCGAAATGTGTAAACAACTTTAAGAAAATTTTTTTTTTACTCTCACGCTTTTTTCAGTGACAAAGATAAATAAATATTACAAACCACTAAAATCCCCATATCCATAGTTGACTCCTTGTGCACTCTAAACGTATAGTAGTGGTTAGCAAGGTGAACACATAGGCAATTGTAACTGAAATGACTTTTTTCTAACTGGACATCTAGCAATTTTATCATTATGCAAGACTAAGCTCAGTTTACCACACTAATATCATGGGAAATACGTCACCCGCCGTGATGTAATGTTTAGCAAGCTTATTACAATCTTATGGGCCATCCCTTAGGCTTTAAGCACGGGCCCTTGTCCAGCGGAAATCCTCGATAAAGTATCCTTTGGTTCTCCTTAGTATCGTAAGTTCCTCCTCAATGATTGCAAGTGAACTGTGGCAAGTATCAGTGTTTAAGTAGTGAATCAGCCACGCATTATGGCTGTTGATTGACCGGAGGAATAAACCAAGTGGCCTCGGCTAGTCTATAAATTTAGGTGGGGAATTGTAGCACACCTTATATCACAAATAATCTTGGGCACCTCACGTGGTGTAATGGTTAGCAAGCTAGATTAGCAGACCATTGTTAGTGAGTTCGATTCTCACTGGGTGCCCCATAATTCTGGCCTTGTGCTATATCTAAGCAAAGCTTAGTAAATAACTATATCACAAATAATCTTGGGCACCTCACGTGGTGTAATGGTTGGCAAGCTAGATTAGCAGACCATTGTTAGTGAGTTCGATTCTCACTGGGTGCCCCATAATTCTGGCCTTGTGCCACATCTAAGCTTAGCTTAGTTAATAACTATATCACAAATAATCTTGGGCACCTCACGTGGTGTAATGGTTAGCAAGCTCGCTTCGCAAACCATTGTT
>CM042160.1:41700480-41757980 GCA_023376005.1 Doryteuthis pealeii | reverse complement strand
GTAACGGCTTATAAGCATTTGCAGCCTAAAGAATAATTATCAATAAATAAGAACCAATTTGTACTTCTTATTGACAGAGCTCTAAAGATTTGGGATTAGGGGAGGGAGGGCATGAGCGCGGGAAGAAAGAAAAATTGAATGAGAGAAAAAAGAAAGAAAAAAAAATGAATGAAAAAAAAAAGGAAAGAAAAAAATCTCATCATTTTAGTTTTCCACTTCATTCTCTGATTTTTCGTTTTTTTTTTAAATTTTCTTTTTTTTCTTTGCTTTCTTTTTTTTTTTTTTTTTTACTGCTAAAGAAAACTTGGCAGCCATCTTTGAACCGTCTCTTTTTTTTATATATGAAATTTATTTGTTTATAAAGTAGAACAGACTGTAGAATCAGGAAGGAAAAAGTTATTGCTCGTGCCTTTGAAAAATTATGATTTTTAAGATTTCTTATTCTTTATTTGTCTGATTTTTTGAGATGCGGCTTGATATGTATAATCTTTTACACATAATAATTATTCATACTGTTACCATTTTTGTCACCATTTTTAAGATGCAGGTGAGAGCACTTTACAGTTGAGATCCTTGGCGTTCCTCAATGTTAGGTAGAATCCTTTGGTTGTTCCTTGGTGTTCCTTAGTGTTCGGTAGAATCCTTTGGTTCATTGGTGTTCATTAGTGTTCCTTAGTGTTCGGTAGAATCCTTTGGTTGTTCCTTGGTGTTCCTTAGTGTTCGGTAGAATCCTTTGGTTGTTCCTCAGTGTTCCTTAGTGTTCGGTAGAATCCTTTGGTTGATCCTAGGGTGTTCCTTAGTGTTCGGTAGAATCCTTTGGTTGTTCATTAGTGTTCCTTAATGTTAGGTAGAATTCTTTGGTTGTTCCTTGGTGTTCCTTAATGTTAGGTAGAATTCTTTGGTTGTTCCTTGGTGTTCCTTAATGTTAGGTAGAATAATGTTAGGTAGAATTCTTTGGTTGTTCCTTGGTGTTCCTTAATGTTAGGTAGAATCCTTTGGTTGATCCTCGGTGTTCCTTAGTGTTCGGTAGAATCCTTTGGTTGATCCTCGGTGTTCCTTAGTGTTCGGTAGAATCCTTTGGTTGTTCATTAGTGTCCCTTAATGTTATGTAGAATCCTTTGGTTGTTCCTTGGTATTCCTTAGTGTTCAGTAGAATCCTTTGGTTGTTCATTAGTGTCCCTTAATGTTATGTAGAATCCTTTGGTTGTTCCTTGGTATTCCTTAGTGTTCAGTAGAATCCTTTGGTTGTTCATTAGTGTTCCTTAATGTTAAGTAGAATCCTTTGATTGATCCTCTGTCTTTCTTAGAGTTCGGTAGAATCCTTTGGTTGAGTAGAGTTCTTGGTTGCAGATCAATTCGCCCGTGTCAAATACGTGCAAATGAACGGCTTTCAAGATCGGCGACTGAATAGTTAAGTAACCACGTATTCGAACTGTTTGAATCCATGCGCCCACGCAGAGTCTATAAGTTTAAGTGGTGGATTTCAGCACACATTATAACACAAAACAATCCAGCACATACTAATCTTAAATTTTGCACACATTATTTTTGGAGGTATTTTATCGTATTGTTACATTACGCTGTCTAATTTCGAATCGAGTGATAACGTGTTGATAGGAAGATTAATTGTATACTTATCTCATATTCTGTTCTACATGGAGAGGCTTGAATTTGGTTGCTGGGCCGATGCTGGAGTTGACTGGACGTTTTGAGTATGAAAACCAACTTGGAGTGCTGAGGGATAACTTGCCTTGTGCCATTTATGGTTGTTAGTAATAATAATACAAGGCCACTTCTTTTTCTCATGGGATTTTTATTTTTCTCAAGTCACAACTACCTTGGGCAAGAAGCTCACGTCTGACTCTCTTTGTATTGTCCCAGCCTCACTCTACTCTCTCATCTCTCATTTCTCCTCCCTCCCCCTTCGCCACATGACACCTAACGGTCAATAGAAAAATGTCACGTGGCATTATGATGATTCATCCTTAAACTTTTCCATTCTAATCTAACACGTAATTCTTATTTTTCCTCCTAAAATTGCTACATAATATAAGGGTATACAAAAACTGCCACCACGCCTACAAAAATGCCTCGACCGAAACGGCAATTATGTAAGAAAATAGATACATGAGAAAACTTTAAAATGATGTAAACATCATTGACAATTAAAAATAAACATTTCTCTGATTTCTAAATATTTTGGAGACCTTATCTTTGGGATTGTCCTCAAATATACATAATCACCAACCCCTCCGCACAGTACGTTATTTACGTCACATTCTCCATGATTTTATTTTTATTTCAACCTCAATTATTAATGAAATTGTTTTATATCATTAATACTGTTGACCATATATCTACATACTAATAACATGCAATTGTATTTATATATACAACAAAATAGCAGTTTACAGTATGAAAGGGAAGGCTAATTTGCATATTGATATCAAAAATTGATTTTGATAAATATCTGCTTAGTATTATTGATTTCTAATTGTTTGATTTCATCCTAATGAATATGATGAAAAAAGCTCTTCAATAAATCTTAAAATAAATCTATTAACAAGAAGAAATAACTGTCATTTTATTCTTTGTATCCTATATTAACTAAATAGTTGAATTAGGACAATTTAGCAATGAAAGCCGAGAGTAGTGGAAGAGTAAGTTTCAGTTGTTCTACTTTTCGATTATATTCTGTTTGAAATCTTTTTATCTGCATTCTTATTTAGTTTCATTAGCCTTTCTAATTTAATATAATATTTTATTACGTTAAAACTTAAATACTTGCACCCGGAGGAAGGGGCGTGTATTTGCTAATAAAGTTAATGATCTGATAATTATTTATTTTCTGTTTTGGTGAATACAGTTGAAGTCTTGATATTTTTTTGAACACGTCTCGTATTTTGGCTTTTGATTTGCAATGGTTTTGCACTTCGGTTTTGCCACAATGTTTTATCATCGTAGGAAATGGACTCAGCGACCCAAGTTCAAATCCTGGGTGAGGCTGTTTTGCATTTCACATAGCGCAAATCCCCTTTGCAAAGGTATGCATCCAACTATTCTCCGTCCAGCTATGGGTATACATTGGTGCATATCAAAGGGGCCGGGTTAGCTCAGTCGGTAGAGCGTTCGGCTAGAAACCACAAGGTTCCTAGTTCGATACCGGTCCTCGCCAACTCAGCGTATGAGTAGCACAGGGATCTGTGCGGTAAAATAAGAAGCTGATGGTAGGTGTGGCGCTCCACCTCAGACGCTAAAACAATCTCCTTGGTCTAGCGCTATTGAAAAGGGGATAGACTCCCTCGCTGACTGGCTGATACTGACTTTAGGCCACCCCGTCGACTTTACTTTTTGGCATATCATGTACCCTAATGGTTAGCAAGCTCGCTTAGCAGACCATTGTTAGTGAGTTCGATTCTCGCTAGGTGACTTGTGCCACATCTAAGCTAAGTTTTGTAAATAACTATATTAGGACAGATTGGACTCTTTAACACTGGCTAGGCAACCAGTCTAGGAGAAGGAAAACTCTGAATTCAGACTTGTTAAACTCCGCTTAAGAAATTGACCTTGTGTCGCATCCCGTTTGTGCGGTCATTATCGTAAGAAATGGACGCGAGTTCAAATCCTGGATGTGGCTGTTTGCATTTCGCATAGCGCTAATACACTTTGCAAATGTATGAATCCAACTATTCTCCCTCTAGCCATGAGTGAATAGAAGGTAGCGTGGCTTCTTTAAACCTGATTGGGCAACCAGTCTAGGAGAAGGAAAACATTAAATTAAAACCTGTTAAACTCTGCTTTAAGAAATTTACATTGTATCAGATCTCTCTTGTGCGGGGGGATTGGTAAATATATCAGTCACCCTACTGTAATATTGGGTTATCTTGTTGTTGTATAAAAATAAGCTCAATTTAGAGCCCTCACCCACCCCACCCCACCCCACCCAACACTATCTTACCAAACAAAAAAATAATTCTATCGGAATATTTATTTCAACTGCAACAGAAAAATCAAAGGTTACTCATTAATTCTTCAAAGGGAAACATTTCTAAATATTGATCAAAATTGTCATTAAAAATATTCTTTCTTTCTTTCTTTCTTTCTTTCTTTCTTTCTTTCTTTCTTCTGTTCTCTTCTTTCTTTCTTTCTTTCTTTCTTTCTTCTTCTTTCTTTTTCTTTCTTTCTTTGTATCCCCTCTTCTTTCTTTCTTTCTTTCTTTTTTCTTCTTTCTTTCTTTCTTTCTTTCTCTTTCTTTCTTTCTTCTTTCTTTCTTTCTTTCTTTCTTTCTTTCTTTCTTTGTATCTTTCTTTCTTTCTTTCTTCTTCTTTCTTTCTTTGTATCCCTTCTTCTTTCTTTTTCTTCTTTTTTCTTTGTATCCCCTCTTCTTTCTTTCTTTCTTTCTTTTTTCTTTGTATCCCCTCTTCTTTCTTTCTTTCTTTTTTTCTTTCTTCTTCTTCCTCTTTGTTCTTTCTTTCTTTCTTTCCGTTTTTCTTCTTCTTCTTCTTTTCTTTCTTTGTGTCCCCTCTTCTTTCTTCTCTCTTTCTTTCTTTCTTTCTTTCTTTCTTTGTATCCCCTTCTTTCTTTCTTTCTTTCTTTCTTTTTTCTTTGTATCCCCTTTCTTTCTTTCTTTCTTCTTTCTTCTCTTTCTTCTTTCTTCTTTTCTTGTTCTTTCTTTCTTCTTCCCGTTTTTCTTTCTCTCTTTCTTTCTTTCTTTCTTTCGTTCTTTGTCCCTCTTCTTTTTTCTCTTTTCTTTCTTTCTTTTCTTTTTTCTTTGTATCCCTCTTTCTTTCTTTCTTCTTTCTTCTTTCTTTCTTTCTTTCTTTCTTCTTTCTTTCTTCTTTCTTTCTTTCTTTCTTTCTTTCTTTGTGTCCCCTCTCTTTCTTTCTTCTCTTCTTTCTTTCTTTCTTTGTATCCCATCTTCTTCTTTCTTTCTTTCTTTCTTTCTTCTTCTTTCTTCTTCTTTATTTCTTTCTTTCTTTTCTTCCCCTTCTTTTTTCTTTCTTTTTCTTTCTGTCTCTTCTCTTCGTTCTTTCTTCTTTCTTCCCGTCTTCTTTCTTGTTTCTTACCCTCTTCTTCTTTTCTTTCTTTCTGTCTTTCTGTCTTTCTTTGTATTTCCTTTCTTTCTTTCTTCGTCTATCCTCTTTTTTCTTTCTTTCTTTCTTTCTTTTTTGTCTCCCCTTCTTTCTTTCTTTCTTTCCTTCCTTCCTTCTTTCTTCTTTTCTTTCTTTCATTCATTCTTTCTTTGTTTCCGTCTTTCTTTTATTTATTTTACAAAAGCAACAGAGACAGCTCAGTGGTTGCAACTCCGGACATGAGTTGTTTTAACTAGTTCTAAAAAGTAAATGGGCTCGTTATTCTGTGTCATGAAGGTTGTTCCAAAAGTAATGCCTCACATTGGTTTCTATGGAGACGAAGATTCCCTTTAAGAATTGGTTATGCACTGCACCATTCCCTAATGCCCCAATTCTGATGCAATTGTCAATGCACTTGCGATATATATATATATATTATATATATATATATATATATATATATATTATATATATATATATATATATATATATATATATATATATATATATATATATATATATATATATATATATATATATATATATATATATATATATATATCCGGAAGCGCGTGGTGTAATGGTTAAGTCATGGGAAATGAACTCGTCCCCCGAGTTCCAATTCTGGACGTGGTAATTGCATTTCACTTAGCGCTAATACCCTTGGGAAAGGTATGAATCCTACTCTCCCTCCAGCTATGGATAAATAGTAGGACAGACTGGGCTCTTTAACCTTGGTTAGGCAACCGGTCTAGGAGAAGGAAAACTCTAAACTTCAAACCAGTTAAACTCCGGTTAAGAAATTGACCTTGTGTCGCATCATGCTCGGGCGGAGGGGTTGGTAAATATATATATATATATATATATATATATATATATATATATATAATATCTTATATACGGAATCAGAAAGTGGTTAACCGAAGCATGGAGCAGATATTAGAAGATCCAAAACACGTGTTGGTATGGGCAGTTTTGCGACAAATCTAATTCAGCTTGACTTTAATCGAGACATCGTTAATAAGTAAGATGCTAATTAAGACTAGATAATGACTAATTCATAATCGTTGAGTATATAACTTAAATAACTAAGGAAATCATGATGTCAGTGGTGAGGCAATTTTGGTTATAGACAGAGAATTACATAATTTCCATCTATAACATATATAAAGGTCAGTGGTGTGTATTTGTATGTCTGGAGGAAACTTTGAAATAAAACAATTAACGACAAGTAAATTATATACACATTAAATAACACCAGGGCTTGGTTTTTGAGCAAAAATAATAGAGATTTGATTTATATCCGTGAAGATAATTAAAAAAATGAAATTTAAATGATAACAGCATGGATTTTTTTTTCATTTGATATTTTAGATAGTAGTCATTAACATTTCTTTTCAAAGTAGCTGGATCAATGCAAGGTCTATTTTTTTACATAGGGATTTAAATGGGGCATCCCACGAGGATTCAACTCACGATTCAGTAATAATGGATCTGCAGGACTAACTTTAAAAAATTTCCCCTCTACCCAGGCGACGCCGGGTAGCCGCTGTTAGTTTTATTATAATGGAGATTATGTAACTGTCTGTAACCAAACGAAATCCAGTTAATAAACAATGTCCGTGGATCCCGACTGAATCTCCAGAGAAAACAATAACTGATTCAGCATCTAACCATTTCTTAAGGAGAATCTTAGTTTCCATGGAAACCAACAGGAGGCATTACTTTTGGACCGCCTGTTATGATATAGAAATAGATAAGAGTATGGTGGGGGGTGTACCCATCATTTTTATTGCAATATTTTGATCAATATTTAGAAATGTTCCGCTTTTGAAGATTTAATAAGTGACCTTTGATCTTTCTGTTGCAGTTGAAATAGATCTTCCTGCACAATTATTTTCTTGGGGTGGAGGGTGTGGGGGTCAGGAAATTGATGTGACAGGCTTCAATAAAAAAAAGCACCAGTTAAAACTGAATAAAAAAAACGTAAGGAGTAATATCTTATTATAATAGAGATGCGGTGTCTGCCTGTAACTGAAACTACACCACTGCCTACGTCACAATACCCTGCACAATTATTTTTTCTGGGTGGTGAGGTGGGTGGAGATTTGGTGTCTGTTTGTAACCGAAACTACGTCACTGCTTACCTCACAATATCCTGCATGATTATTTTCTGGGGGTGGGTGGGTGGTATGAGGACAATTGATGTGACAGGCTTCAATGAAAAACCACCAGTTAAAACTGGGATGAAAAAAAAAAGAAACCGTAAGGAGTAAAATCTTATTATAATGGAGATTCGGCGTCTGTCTGTAACTGAAACTACATCACTGCTTACGTCACAATACCCTGCACAATTATTTTCTGGGTGGTGGTTAGGTGGAGATTCGGTGTCTGTTTGTAATCGAAACTATATCACTGCTTACGTCACAATACCTGCACAATTATTTTCTGTGTGTGTGTGGGGGGGGGGGGTTAAGAGAATTGATGTGACAGGCCTCAATGAAAAACCACTAAAACTGGTATGAATAAAAAGAAACCGTGAGGAGGAAAATCTTATTATAATAGAAATTCGGTGTCTGTCTGTAATTGAAACTACATTCCTACTAACGTCACAATAACCAGCACAATTATTTTTTGATGGAAGGTGGGTGGTGTGAGAGACTTGATGTGACAGGGTACAGTGAAAAAACCTCAGTTAAAACTGGTAGGGAAAAAAAACCACAAGGAGTAAAATCTTATCATAATGGAAATTTGGTGTGTCTGTCGGTAATTGACACTGCATCTCTGCTTACCTTACAATTACCCTTCACAATGGTGGTAGGTACGTGGTGTAAGAGACTTGATGTCATAGGCTTCAATGAAAAACCACCATCTATCTATCTATCTATCTATCTATCTGTCTATCTATCTATCTATACATATATAAAGGGCAGTTGTGTGTATGTGTATGTCCGGAGGAAACTTCGAAAATAAAACAATTAACGACAAAGTAAATATATATACACATTAAATATCACCAGGGTTTGGTTTTTGAGCCAAAATAATAGAGATTTGATTTATATTCGTGAAGATAATTAAAAAAAAATTTGAATGATAACAGCATGGATCCTTTTTTCATTTAATATTTTAGATAGTAGACATTAACATTTCTTTTCAGAGTAGCTGGATCAATGCAAGGTCTTTTTAAAATATTTTTTTTACATAGGGATTTAAATGGGGCATCCCACCAGAATTCAAATCACGATTAAGTAATAATGGATCTGCGGGACTAACTTTAAAAAAAACCTCTCTACCCAGGCGATGCCGGGTAGCCGCTGCTAGTATATATATATATATATATATATATATATATATTATATATATATTATATATATATATATATATATATATACTAACTGAGCAAGTTAAACATCTACCTTGGAGTCAATAATTTAATTTTTTTTCAAGCAAGCTATCCATCAATTTTAAATGACCCTATCCATTGGATGCTTGCATGCACTTTCACGCAATATCGTAGACACCATTTTATTTTTGTATCATCACAATTAAAATTAATACTTGATTAGGCTTAAGACGACCGAAGCATAAAATAGATTTGTGAAAACAAAAACAAAAAGCAACAGAAAAAAAAAATGAAATATCCAAGAACCAAAACGAAGTAAATATAGAACGAAAAAAAACAAAAACAAAGCCAAACAAACGTGCATTTGAGGAAAGATTTATTCTTCTCCATAAAATGGAAGCAGCCATGGCACGGCTCTTTATGCAAGAATAACTGAAGGTAAAAAAAAGTTTGATAAAAAAGACTTTCTTGAAATTGTTCTATCTATACAGTACACTTGATTGACTTTCCGGTCATTCATGTGTAACTTCTGCATATTACATGGATTTTCTTATATAAATTTGTAAACAATAGATTTATATATATATATATATATATGAATGTACGTTTATATATGAATGTATACACACACACACACACACACACATACACATACATATATATTATATATATATATATATATATATATATATATATATATATATATAGAATGAGAGAGAAGAGAGATAAATAACAAGGGGGAGATAGATAGATAGATAGATAGATAGAGAGAGAGAGAGAGAGAGAGAGAGAGAGTGAAAAAAAGAAAGACAGTTACATACATATATATAGATTTTCTAATACAGTTATATATATATATATATATATATATATATATATATATATATATATATATTATATATTTCTAATGTATTAATTTGAAAGCAATTACAATGCAAGTAAAAAATAAAAACAAAAGATGTTATTTTTTTGTCTTATCAATTTCAAAGTAAAACTTTATCTTCAGAGACGATTTTATATATATATATATATATATATATATATATATATATATATATATTCAAAAATATTTATCTTATACAACCTGACTTTTAATTGTCGCCGGTGATTATAAAGGCCTTCGTATTTTCATCCCCCCCCGCCATATTTCATTTTTGTAATAAAACTTTATTTTATTCTACTATCCCTCATCTTGCATGATCTCCCAACATACATATGATTCCTTTACTTTTGGTATTCTATAAATTTTGTTTTATTAAAAATTTATTCATATATGTATATATATATATAAGGTAAAATGGATATGAATCCGACAATATGTGTAGAAAGTTTTGTAGAAAAAACAACAAGATGTTTAAAGTTTTGCTGGCAGGAATCTGTTTCGACCATATGTGGTCTTTATCAAAGCAACATTGTAAACGGAAAAACGAAATAAATATATTATTAATCACGAGGCACAGAACGCTCTCGATCAGTACCGGAATTTTCAAATAATTTTTTAAAATGCGTATTTGATGTTAAAAATAAAATAAATTTTATTTTTAAAAAATATAAGCATTTTTATCATTAAAAAAGCTCAAAAGAGTTTGCAGTAAAGGTGTATACAAATATCAAAAAGTTCCGGAAAATGTACCGGTTACAAAAGGAAGTTCTGTGCACGGGGGTATCCTGTTCTCATTCCGCTAACCATAGCTGGTATAGAGGAGTTAAGCTGTGTTAATTATTATTCTATGTTACCGCTGCTCTTAACCAAGATTGAACCTGCAGTCTAGAGATAACTGTCACTTAGAACTGTCTTAACCTAACTCCTTTATCCACTAGGCAGTAACATAGAAAAATAATTAACACAACTCCTACCCCAGCTATGGTTAGCGGAATGAGAACAGGATACCCCCGTGGACTGAATAAAGGGTTAGGTTCAAAGTTCCGTGATGGCTCCCGATTACGACAAGAAGGTTCCCGACTACGACAAGAAAGTTCCCGAGTTCGAAAAGAAGGTTCCCGAGTCCGCGAAGGTTTCCGAGTCCGACAAGAAATACCTGAAGAAGGCCGGAGGGCATATCGGCCGAAACGTTGTACAGATAACAATAAAGATGAGAACAATAGTCCGAATAACGCAGATAGTACTAATCATCTAGCCTCATCTCAAACATTCAGAGAAATTGCTTTCAAAGACATATTCATATGTTTGAATATCCACCTGATCCCCCTAAGGTGGTGTGAGATAAAGACTTGTAAGTTTATTTTTCTAGGAAAACCAATCAACTCTAGCAAATGTTTTCTCAGAAATTGTACTAGACATCTATTTCCAGACTTATCTGATTAGCAAGCACAAAACCATGAAATGATTCTAGCACATTTAATATAACCGCATGTCGACAGCCGTGCACAGAAGAGAGGAGGAGTTGAGAGTGGGAGAGGTTAGGAGCCCGGATGAGACAAAGAGGCTGGTAAGAGACAACAGCAGTCAGAGATTTATAAACTGGAAAACGTCTTCAAAGATGAAGATGCAAGGAGAGGGATGATTGATGTATTTGCTGACAGCTATCATTGTTTATATATAATATATATATATATATATATATATATATAATGAATGAAGAATGAATGTGAAAAGTATTAGCATATGAAAGGTGCTCAATGTTGAAATAGCAGAGCACGTTTAAAAACAAATACTAAACATTATGGATTTAATGTCTCGTAACTAAAGTTTCATGCGTATTTGCAATCATCAGACGGTCAAAATATTAAGATTTTTAAAAACCGTTTTTTCTTTTTCAATCTTAACATTTTGATCGTCTGATGATTGTAAGTATATATATATATATATATATATATATATATATATATTATATATATTATAATAAAGAAATAACAAAAAGACTTAGAGATTTAGCTTTATAGTCTATTTCAGGGAGCTTAGAAAAGTGTCTAACTCTCCCGACTCATCAGATGTGAAGTTCGGGAGAGTTAGACACTTTGTCTAAGCTCCCTGAAATAGACTATAATGCTAAATCTCTAAGTCTTTTGTTATTTCTTTACTTATATATTTGCTCTGTGACTCTAACATTAAGAGCAAACATTGAGCTCTCAAATTGCGACAGGTTTTTTTAAAATAAAACTCTTGTGTCGTAAGGAAGATTTCTTCTCTGACTTTATTGGATTATATAACACACACGCGAGATGCCTTCAATGTTCCACAGCTTCTTCAGTTCTCTGGCAAGGTCTAAGTATTTGTCTATCTTTTCGCTTTTTTTCATTTTCACTCGGTGGTCGGCTGGGACAGTAAAATCCAGCGAGATGGCAGATCCTCTTTTTCTTGTCAATCAGTACTAGGTCCGGTCTCATGGCCGGGATTAGGTGATCCGTCTGTACCCGAAGTATTATTAATTATTATTATTATTATTATTATTATTATTATTATTATTATTAAACTTTTTCACATCGGCTTCTTTACTAGAGTCTCTAGTGACTACAAGTGGACACTTCTAATTATCCTAGCTGTTTTTTAGCAGTGCTGTGGTCTAAATCGACTCAATTCTTCCTGTAGTCTTCATTCTTTCTTCTTCTTCTTCTTTCTTCTTTCTTCTTCTTCTTCTTATTATTATTAATTATTATTATTATTATTTTTATTATTATTATATAAAAACTTTCAAAGCATCTAAGGTTTGTTTTATTCGTGAACTTAAATAAATTTTTTTTTCTTCAATCTAATTATAAAAACTAAAATTAAATATTCTCTTTTATTATGACTTCACCTTTTGTGTCTTTTGTGTACTCTCATTTTTATTGCCATTCCTTCAAGCTGTCATTTCATTCTGTCTGTTCAAATACTCAATTTTCATCACTATCTTACCAGGTTTCATATCTCTTCCGGCTTTTTTTTTCAATTTTATTTTCAATTTTTTTTTTCCAAATTTTTTTTTTTTTCAATTTTATTTTCCTCTCTCTCTCTCTCTCTCTCTCTCTCTCTCTCTCTCTCTCTCGTCCTGCTCTCTCTCTCTCTCTCGTCTTTTTTCAGTTTAAAAATCTTTGATGATGCTCAGATACTTTTCTAGAAGAGAAGCACATTATACCAAAAAAAAAAAAAAAAAAGAAAAGAAAAGAAAAAAAAAATTCGACGAAATGAAAGAGTGTGAGAGGGGGGGGGCCGAACGAGAAAAAAATTCTAAAATAACACTAATAATCTAACAAGAATAATTTGCATTCCACTTTTCAATACACACGACCACTTAGGCTATCTGGCACCATAACATCTGATTCAATCCCGAACACCCTCCTCTCCTCCTCCAGGTACCTCACCTTCCTCTCCTCGTCTCGATTCTATTTTGGGAAAGGTGGGGTCAGGGTTCAAAAAGCAGACCCCCGTTACACCCACTTTACTTTCAATAATTACTAATTAATGTTTTTAAATGTTCTTCTTCTGTTCTTGTTGATTGTTAGATCAATGTTGTGTCATCGCTGGTCTCGTTAAAGATTGTTCATTTTTCTCTTTTTATTAAGCTGACAAATTGCGTTCCACAAATGACGTCGATTATCATCATCTCATTGCCTCGCATTTACACCACATAGGCATTATTATCACTTACAGATATGTGTGGCGCTAAAACTTTTTATGAAAAAAAATATTTTGTTTTGTTTTGTTTGTTTTACGGCATATCAACCTCAGTAGGTCATTTAATGCCGTAAAGTTTTGAATATAATCAATTCTTAATGGATAATACAATTTTTTATAAATACATTTTCTATTTAACCCATTAGATGGGACCATAACAGGTAGTACCACTCCGGGTCAGAGTGGACCAGGGAGCAATGGTGATGAAGGGGTGCTCCACATTCCCCAAACCTCCAANAGAGAGAGATAACTGGAACCATCGCCATCAGATAAGAGTTTAACGTCATTCCCAGGACATGTAGACCCACAGCCACCGCCTTCTAGCACCCATATGATAAAAAGGGTTTGGGTCTTGCCATAAGGGCAATAGTGTTGGGAAAATCATATAGGTGCTAGGGCTTGACGTGACCAGCCGATTGATCGGAGGGGCCTCTCCGACCGCCCGTCTAGCCCAAGATAGGGCCAAAGTGGAGTATTGCATGTCATGAACTGCTCATCCACCTGGGCTTTATCCTTAAGCATCACGGGTCGCCACCCACGGCCAACAGGTGGCCCCATTCGGGGAGTCTTACCCCACTGCAGAGGTGCAGTCGGTGCATTCTAACGCCCCAGCCGACAGGGCGTGAAAAAATAGTTTAACAGTTTAAAATATGATGTTTACAAGAAAATAGGAATAGTGGATGAGACAATGGTATCATAGCAATCATTCAAGTGAATATATCCTATCGATATCAGGATTTAAAGTGTAGGTCTTTACGAGCACTTGAAAACAAAGACATCTGGGTTATTTTATGCTGAAGACATTTACAAGGTGTGCCAAAAAGTATCAAGATTTTTTGTACTTTTTTTTGAAGAAAACAGTTTAACAGTTTAAAATATGTTTACCAATTTCGGCTTGGTATTGCACAAAGGCAAATAACAAGAAAATAGGAATGCTGGATGTAACAATGGTATGGGTTATTTTATGCTGAAGATATATACAAGGTGTTAAAAAGTATCGAGATTTTTTTGTAATTTTTTACATACTCCTTGTATTCTGAAAAAAAACAAAAACATTTCATTCATTCTTAATTTCTATCTAGGTAGATATAGCTTTAAACTTGGTACTTTTTTGTCACACCTTGTATTGTGAAAAAAAATAATGAATGGCACTTGGTATTGTACATAGGCATTTATTATCAGTTACAGATATGTGTGGCGGTAAATCTTTTATGAAAAAAAAAACAGTTTAACAGTTTAGAATATGTTTACCAATTTCGGCTTGGTATTGCACAAAGGCAAATAACAAGAAAATGGGAATGGTGGATGTGACAATGGTTTGGGTTATTTTATGCTGAAGACATATACAAGGTGTGACAAAAAGTATCGAGATTTTTGGTAATTTTTTACATACTCCTTGTATTCTGAAAAAAAAAAACAACATTTCATTCATTCTTAATTTCTATCTAGGTAGATATAGCTTTAAACTTGGTACTTTTTTTACCAAACCTTGTATTCTGAAAAAAAAATTCCATTCATTCTTCATCTTTATCTTGTAAATACAGATTTTAAATTGGTACTTTTTTTTATACACCTTGGATGTGTGGATGTAACTATCGTGTGATAGCAATCATTCAAGTGAATATATCCTATCGATATCAGGATTTAAAGTGTGAGCCTTTACCTGCACTTAAAAACAAAGACCTAGAAGCACTGGATTTTATGGCACAAATATTTGGGTTATTTTATGCTGAAGACGTATACAAAGTGTGCCAAAAAGTATCGAGATTTTTTGTACTTTTACACATACCTTGTATTCTGAAAAAAAAAAAACATTCCATTAATTCTTAATTTCTATCTAGGTAAATACAGATTTAAACTTGCTACTTTTTTGACACACCTTGTATTCTGAAAAAAAAAGAATAAAACTTGGTAATTTCACAAAGCCATTTATTATCAGTTACAGATATGTGTGGCGGTAAATCTTTTATGAAAAAAAAACAGTTTAACAGTTTAAAATATGATGTTTACCAATTTCAGCTTGGTATTTACATACACCTTGTATTCTGAAAAAAGAAATTCCATTCATTCTTCATTTCTATCTTGGTAAATACAGCTTTAAACTTGGTACTTTTATGACACACCTGTTATTCTGAATAAAATTAATGAATGGGACTTAGTATTGCACATAGGCATTTATTATCACTTACAGATATGTGTGGCGGTAAATCTTTTATGAAAAAAACAACAGTTTAACAGTTTAAAATATGATGTTTACCAATTTCGGCTTGGTATTTCACAAAGGCAAATACCAAGAAAATTGGAATGGTGGATGTGACAATGGTTTGGGTTATTTTATGCTGAAGACATATACAAGGTGTGACAAAATGTATCGAGATTTTTTGTAATTTTTTAGACACGCCTTGTATTCTGAAAAAAAAAAACATTCCATTCATTCTTTATCTTTATCTTAGTAAATACAATTTAAACTTGGTACTTTTTTTTTTTACACAACGTGTATTCTGAAAAGAATTAATGAATGGAACATTATTTTTTCAGAATACAAGGTGTGTTAAAAAGTACAACAAATTTCAATACTTTTTACACACACCTTGTATTCGGAAAAAATAATGTTCCATTCATTCTTCATTTCTATCTTGGTAAATACTGCTTTAAACTTGGTACTTTTATGACACACCTTGTATTCTGAATAAAATTAATGAATGGGACTTGGTATTGCACAAAGCCAAATAACAAGAGAATATGAATGGAGAATGTGACGATGGTGGATAGCAATCATTCAAGTGAATATATCCTATCGATATCAGGATTTAAAGTGTGGACGTTTACCTACACTTAAAAACCAAAACCTAGAACCATTGGATTTTATGGCACAAACATTTGGGTTATTTTATCCTGAAGACATGTATATATTTATAACCCTTCCACATGAGTTGGATGTAACACAAAGTCAATTTCTAAAGTAGAGTTTAACAGATTTGAATTCAGAATTGTCCTTCTCCTAGACTAGTTGCCTTACTATAGTTAAAGAGCCCAGTCTACCCTAGCAATAATCAGGATTTTAAGTCTGGGATTTTACCTTCACTTGAAAACAAAGACCTAGAACCATTGGATTATAAGGCATATATACATTTGGGTCATTTCATATCGAAGACATACACAAGGTGTGTCAAAAAGTATCGAGATTTTTTGTTCTTTTTTACACACACCTTGTATTCTGAAAAAAGAAATTCCATTCATTCTTCATCTTTATCTTGGTAAATACAGCTTTAAACTTGGTACTTTTTTGATACACTTTGTATTCTGAATAAAATTAATGAATGGGACTTAGTATTGCACATAGGCATTTATTATCAGTTACAGATATGTGTGGCGGTAAATCTTTTATGAAAAAAAGTTTAACAGTTTAAAATATGATGTTTACCAATTTCAGCTTCGGTATCACAAAGGCAAATAACAAATATATATATATATATATATATATATATATATACCATCCCCTCCACATGAGTAGGATGCGACACAAGGTCAATTTCTTAAGCATAGTTTAACAGATTTGAATTCAGAGTTTTTCCTTCTGGTTACCTAGCCATGGTCAAAGAACCCAGTCTGCCTTGCTATTTACCCATAGCTGGTGGGAGAATTGGATTTATACATTTCCCAAGGGTATTAGTGCCATGTGAAATGTAAACAGCTTCGTCCAGGAATTGAACTAGCACCTATATGATAAAAATTGTTAGGGGTTGCCATAAGCATTGGGACAATCATATAGGTGCTAGGGCTTGACATGGCCAGCCAATTGATTGGAGGGGACCTCTCTGACAGTCCGTCTAGCCTAAGTAAGGGCTAAAGTGGAGTGTTGCATCTCATGGACTGCACAGCCACCAGGATTCCGTCCTTAAGCATCACACACGGCCAACAGCTGGCCCCATTGGGGGATCTTACCCCTCTGCAGACCAGTGATGCTGATAGCTTTTTTTTATTTTAGTGCGTCCTGGGACGCACGCATTTGCTTTGAATGATTCCCTGTGAAAATTAATGGGTCCTAACTAAAGTTTCTTAATAGATTGTAGAGTTTTTATTTATGATATGTGGAAACAACTAAAGCCATCTAACTCCTACCTTGTAATCTATCCTGTGTAATCATTTTTTAAAAATCTATTGAAATGTATTTACAGTTAGCTTGAAATGGCGAGGGATGGAAAAGAAAGATTTTACTGCGTCCTTTTAGATTTTTGTGCGTCAGGAACGCAGGACGCATACCTATTAGCAGCTTTGATCCCTTCCTTACGTATTATGTCACCCAATACTTGAAGATATCAACAGAAATACATTCTTTTATCTTGTCAAAAGGTTAAAAATGACCACTCGTTTCTTTTTCTCTCCATGTTTAATAAAACAAAAGGAAAAAAAGCAACTGATTGATCTGACGTGAAAGACAATACTTCAAAGAAGACTCATCTATTTCCGTTGTTTGTGGATGATTCACACGGATTCACACGGATTCGGTGAATAATGCATCATGGATGTTGCGGTGTTGAGGAACTTGGTGCAGGGTATTGGCAAAAAATAAATTTCCGCTGAATAAACAAAAACCAAAAAAAAACAACAAAAAAAACAAACGTCTTGTCCATTTCATGTCAAACAGAATCACATTGGATCATTGGTTAGTCGGTGGGATTTTACGGCATGTCAACCGTTGTTGGGTTATTTTATGCGGAACAGATTTTGTTTTATTCATTCTTGTTGGGTATTCATTTTTTTTTCAAACTCAATTTTTTTTCTCGGCTGAAGAACTCACTCTACCCATAGATGGGTAGAATATATGGATTCATATCAAAAAATATATTTATAATTTACTGCTTATTATAAAAATAATATGATACTATTTGTCAAAAGGCAAGCCTAGAATTGTAGGGCTATATCGCCAATTAAGTTCTTTGAATAGAACAGATTATGAATCGATCACTGATTAAATAATCCAAACTGAGAGCATTGCAAGCTCATTAAGGGAGGCCAGGGAGATTGTTAGTGATGGCTTATTAATCGCCATGGTATTGAAGGGCTTGCCCTCAAATTTAAACCCTTTGCAACAGTAATAACCCAAAGGGATAAGCCTATGACGTTCACGGAATTCAAAGTAAGTCTACGTAGTTATGAAGAAACAGAAAGCATGTACTCTGGGGAATCCGAACATGGAACTATACAACTGAAGACCCAATTTAAAAAGGGCAAAACATCCAATCCCCGCTATGAGGGCAGATCAACTAGATATACCAACTACCATAATTATCAGACAGACCTTGGAAGGGTAACAAGAAGTCGCCATTAAAAACAAATATTACATGTTATATTTGTAATAAAAAGGGCCATATGTCTACGACTGTAGAAATAAGAAAAAGGATTTTTGTCAAAATGTTAAGTATTTTCCCCAAAGTAAACAAACATATTTTTTTTGCTGCTGGGTATGACTCTTTATCACATAAGGAGCATTTGCTCGTTGATTGCAGTGCCACTCAACATGTGATCAACGATAAAACTAAATTCATCATTTTGGACCCCAATTTTGAGCCTAAAAATCATTTTGTGGAATTGGCGGATGGAAGCAAATCCAATGGCTTAGTTAAAAAACGCGGAGACGCGTGTGTATATTTAAAAAATAATAAGGGGCAAATTTGTGAATGCATTTTAAAAGGGCTTTATATATCCCCACTTTTAAACAAAACGTTTTTTCAGTCCGAGCCGCCACGGCTTCTGGGGCCCACATAAGTTTTGGACACAAAAAATCAAAGTTGATTTACCAAATGGCACCATATTAATATAAAAAGAATGGGCTGTTTGTATTATTTAAAAAATATTAATTCCGCTAAGACTGCAAGCCATGCTATCAATACCTGGCATAGAATTTTAGGTCACTGCAACATAAATGATATAAAAAATTGCCAAAAGTAGTGAGTGGAATGAAAATAAAATTTACCCCCTCATGTAAGACCAACTGTAATATTTGCATTCAGGGAAAAATGGTTGAAACTAAAAATAAAATTTTAGACAAAAAAGAAACTGAGATATTGTCGCTAGTTCATTGCGACTTAGCCGACCAATACAACCTCTTGGCAAAGGCAATTTCAGGTATGTACTGAATTTTATTCACGGTTTTCTGGACTTATAATGTTATACTTTTTAGCCCATAAATCTGATACACTGCTAGCAACCAAACAATATCTAGCAGACGTCAATCCATATAGTAAAGTCAAGCGCAGTGGAAGCGTGCTGGACTCATAACCTGTAAAGTTTTTAAATGCCATCCTTGGCCAGTTGAAAAGGGCTTAAAGAAAGTCCTGTGTTATGAAATCCTTTGGTAAGCGTATAAGTCCTATCCTGCGAATTGGTAAAGGTCCAGTGTTTCAATCCTATGTCCGTAGTCAAAGAGTGTCAACATAGTTATGGCCAGTATGGTCAGTTTAAGTATTGTATCAGCAGCAGAGTACTGCCAGTGATTGGCCAAGAGTTTGATCACATAGTTCTCGCCGAGTCTATAAGTACTAGCACACACCTTATATCTCAAAATTCTCAACAGTTTGAGATGAGGCTTGATGATTATCTGCGTTATTCAGACTATTGTCCTCATCTTCATTGTTAACTGTACAACGTTTCAGTCGATGTGCCCTCCGGCCTTCTTGTCCAATTGGACACATGGCCTAGTGGATAAAGGAGTTAGTTATAATAATTCACACAGCTTAACGCCTCTACCCCAGCTATGGTTAGCAGAATGAGAACAGGATATCCCCGTGGACTGAATAAAGTTCAAAGCTCCGTGAGCGCTCCCGATTACGACAAGAAGGTTCCCGAGTCCGAAAAGAAGGTTCCCGAGTCCGAAAAGAAGGTTCCGAGTTCCGAAAGTTCCCGAGTCCAACAAGAAATACCTGCAGAAGGCCAGAGGGCACATCGGCCGAATCGTTGTACAGATAATAATGAAGTTGAGGACAATAGTCCGAATAACGCAGATAATTCAAGTTTTTTAAAACATATTTTATACTCATTTTTAATCTATTTAACCAATGGATGGAACCCTAACAGGTACTACCACCCCAGGTCACTTTGAGAGTACTCTACGTACCCCAGAGTTGGGAACCTTACCACTCGATGCAGTTTTACCCCTCTACAGAAGTGCAGTCGGTGTTTTCTACAGCTAACAGGGTGGACGTTTCCAGCAATCATATTCCTAGCAATATGTGCAAATATCATACCTACTAGTTCCCATCTTTTATCATCTGTCACTTATATCCCAAATAAATCTGTTGATAAAATTAGAAATAAGCTTGCTAACCATTGTCCTATGGTGAGGCACTTTTAAGACTTCTAAAATATTTTTCTATGGCCAACACCAAAGTAATCTATACTTCTTTCTTTCTTTTTTCTTTTTTTTTTTCAATTTCTTTTTCTGTTGTTGTTTGTTTTCTTCTCCTTTCTTTTCTTATCTTTTTTCTCCCCACTTTTTTGTCCCTTCTTAACTCCCTTTCTCTCTTTTTTCCAACATTTCTTCTTCTTCTTCTTCTTCTTCTTCTTCTTCTTCTTCTTCTTCTTCTTCGTTATTTATCTTCTTCTTCTTCTTCTTCTTCTTCTTCTTCTTCTTCTTCTTCTTCTTCGTTATTTCTCTTCTGCTTCTTCTTCTTCTTGTTCTTGTTCTTCTTGTTCTTGTTCTTGTTCTTGTTCTTGTTCTTCTTGTTCTTCTTCTTCTTCTTCTTCTTCTTTCTTCTTCTTCTTCTTCTTCTTCTTCTCTTCTTCTTCTTCTTCTTCGTTATCTTCTTCTTCTTTTCTTCTTCTTCTTCTTCTTCTTCTTCTTCTTCTTCTTCTCTTCTTCTTCTTCTTCTTCTCTTCTTCTTCTTCTTCGTTATTTATCTTCTTCTTTTCTTTTTCTTCGTTACTTATCTTCTTCTTCTCTTCTTCTCTTCTTCTTCTTCTTCTTCTTCTTCTTCTTCTTCTTCTTCTTCTTCTTCTTCTTCTAAACCTATAATTCATAACATGATATTTATTCCAAGTTCTAGTCAACCAATCATAAGTGGATTCACCACAATATTCTTCACGATAAACTTGCTAACCATTGTTCAACGGTGAGGCTTTCTTTTTCTTCTAACTTTTCAGTGCCTCCAAAAATATTTATCTCTGGGCAACACCAAGTAACCTTGCTCCTCTAGAGCCCTCACAACACCACACTAGAATTTTAAAAAATTATCACCACGTAACAAATCAAACTGACTCTTGATTAAGGAACGTGTATCCATCATAGCTAATTTGTTTTGAAGTGAGAAAAACTTTTTGTGAATAAATCAAACTCAGCAAGAGTTCTAAGAATAGCAAGAATTAAAACGCGAAATGGGAAAACAAAGTAATAATAAATCATAGAAAATGGTATTCTCTGGTTCCTCTTGAAAAACAACTGGGATTTGAAAAGTTATTCTTGAATTTCAAAAAAAAAAAAAAAAAAAAAAAAAAAAAAAAAAAGAAAGAAAGAAAGAAGAAATAGCCATTATTCTCTTGTCTACACTTTGGCTATATTTCATTTTTATTTTAAAATCCTTAAAAAGTTTCACAAAAAGTTCTGATGTTTTTCGTTTCCCTCTTTTCTTCTTTCTTTCTTTCTTTCTTCCTTCCTTTCTTTCTTTTTGTTCTTTCTATCTATTCATTTAATTTTTTCGGAAGCAATTACCGAGTTTTAGTTTATTTGTATTCTTAATTAGGATATTTGGATATATTGCTCTGGGAGTTAACTCTTGTTCATATACAGTGTTTTTCCATTAAGATGTTTGTTGAGTTTTAATAAAATGTAGATAACATTTTGGGCGGGAAACTTTCAAAAGTTGTCATAACTGGCAACATTTTTTCCTATGCTGCACAATGCAATTGAGTGCACGCATGTGAGCAGAGATGTGTGTGTGTGTGTGTGTGTGTGTGTGTGTGTGTGTGTGTGTGTGTGTGTGAATATATAGTTAGTTAAAAAGATAAGTAGATATATGCAGTTATGAGGATCGACAAGTCCCATGTGGATATATATATGTGTATACATGTATATCTCTGTGTGGGGAATTGTGTAAAAAAATGTTCACCATACAACAAAATGGTATATGAATAAACCAGAATCTGTTCTTGATAAGGAAATACATAACATCTCTGGGACTTTGTGATAAAAATGGATCGCTTATTCCGGCCAGAAGACCAGACTTTATATTGATTAACAAGAAATAGAGAATTTGTCAACCAGTAGATTTTGCAGTCCCATCAGATCACATGGTGAAGATGAAGATGAAAGAAAACGAAAAGATAACCAAATACCCGAACCTTGCTAAAGAATCGGAAAAACTGTGGAATATGAGCGTGAAAGTGATATCAATTGTAGTTGATGCACTTGGAACAAGCCACAAATAGTTTAGAAAACAGACTGGAAGAATTGGAAATCAGAAGAAGAATTGAGACCATCCAGACTACTGCATTGCTGCAATCGCCTAGAATACTCAGAAGAGTCCTGGAGACCCGAGGAGACTTGTTGTCACACAGGCTCCAGTGAAATACCATCAGCAAACACTGGTGTTGAAAACTCACAAGGAATAATAATAATAATAATAATAATAATAATAATAATAATAATAATAATCGGCCCGTAGACCAGACCTAGTTTTGATTGACAAGAAGAGGAAGACTTGTTATCTCGTGGATCTTGCCAGAGTGAAAACGAAAGAGAGCGAAAAGATCGACAAATATTTTAACCTTGCCAGAGAACTGAGAAAACTGTGGAACATGAGGGTGAAGGTCGTACCAATTGTAATTGGGCTCTTGGAACAATCCTCAGGGGTCTGGAAAATAGTCTGGATGAATTGGAAATCAGAGGAAGAATCCAGACCATCCAGACTACAGCATTGTTGAGATCGGCTGGAATACTCAGAAGAGTCCTGGGGACCGAGGAGACATGCTGTCACTCAGCCTCCAGTGAACCATCGGCTACAGCAGGTGTGAACAACTCGAATGGAGAGAAATAATAATGTACAAGATGTTACGTGCTATCTTGAACAAATCTTGGAAGCAGCATTCTCATGTATTGGCACTTGTGGCGAGGAGGAACAAGACGAGCTGTATACTGATGGACAAGCAAGGACAAGCTCATAAGTGATGTTATCTATGGGCATCTACACATAGACACACCAATGTAGGGCGCCCAGCAAAAACATACATCGATCGGCAAAGATACTGGATACTGTGCTGAGGACTCTCCTGATTCAATGACCGATTGGGATGGGTATATATATATATATATATTCTGTTTTGCTAACGGTCATTTTATCCCGTCTTATTTTTGTTGAAGACCGATCCACGTGCGGTCGATGCTGATATTCCGAGGGTCCTCACATCAGTGAGGAGGGTCGATGTGCTTTTTTTAAAACCTAGAGAGGAAGGCCCCGAAACGGTTTGCAATTCTCCTGATGAGTCCATGCATTTGTAAACACTTTGTTTTTTTTGTTGTTTTTAATATATCATATTCACAAACACACACAACACCACAACACATTATATATATTATATATATATATATATATATATATATATATATATATATATAAAGCGTAAACGCAACATTTCCTATATAAGAGATGGAGCACTCTATGGCGGCCTTTACATACATATAGATGTGTGTATTAAAACAGTTAAAAATCCACTTCGCATTCTTTAGGTGACGATAGCCTTGCGGTTAAACTGTCCGACTGATGCTGAACGGATCGGATTTCAATCCCGGTGTAGGTAACTTACAAATGTCTAGCCACACTGAAGAGACTTGATAAGTCTGTCTGTGGATGTATATATATATATATATATATATATATATATATATAAAGGTTTTACATATATATTTATTGGTGACAAAGGAACATTCACGACCATATTGGTTTCATGCGAGGCAATCGTCAGGTGAAGATGTTACAAATGCTATTACTGTATATATATATATATATATATATATATATATATATATATATATATATATATGATAAAGGAAATGACTTGCTGGGGAATAAAATATTGAGTTAATCGTAATATTGATGGTCGATGCAAGTATAAACCGAATAAGTCAGTGTTATAACGAATATAAAACTGCTCAACACGTAAGTAGAGCAGATTTAGTATTAAGTATTATATAGAAATGCCCTACTCTAGTTTCACCACAAGGATCTTCATGGTTGATCCCAATGAATTAATAAAGATATCTAATAATTTGTCTTTTGGAGACCTTACCTTTTGGGATTACCATCGTAATTATGATAACCAATTTGTAATTGAATAACTTGTATTCAGAACGTCTCTAAAACGAAAGGCTACTGTGTTTGGTACGTTATGGATATTTCTATTCGCTGCTTTCACTCCCATTTTGGTAGCTTCGAGCAGAACTCCTACCACCTGATTGTGTCATTTTTATCGGCGTAAACATTTGATGAAAATTCTTGTCCAATGTTTTGGATCGTCTACGTTTTCTGCATTTGTCAGATGAATGCGAAGCCTCTAGTTTCCAAAGACTGAAGTCTGAAGAACGTGGAAAGCAGAAGAAACCGATTCCTTTTTGTCTCCATCTGCCCGAAGTCATCAGTTGACAGTTTCTCATCGGACCTAAGCTCCTTATTTCACATCTTGAACGTTGGTTATAAAAGAGACGCTCCTCGCCAGCAGAATGTTTCACTTCTAGCGCCTTGGTCATTTCGCTTTCAATCAAAAGTATGGTGGATAGAATTCCAGTTCTTTGTCTTATGAGGTGTCGCTGAAAAGTTCTTGGACCAACAAAGGAGGGAATCTCTTCCTTCTTATCTATTTTAATTTTTCTTTTTAATTTCTTTGAGTAAGCACAAACCACACGCTGCTTAGTACTTGATTTTTCTGACCTGTATTCCAAGGGCTTTAGAGACTTTTGGGGATTACTCTGGTATTTGTGCATAAACGCGTTCAAGTATAACACATTTATATAGCACATATAGGAAGCGCGTGGTGTAATGGTTAAAGTCATGGGAAATAGACACGTCGACCCGAGTTCAATTCCTGTGCGAAGCTGTTTACATTTCACTTAGCGCTAATACCCTTGGGAAAGGTATGAATCCGACTCTCCCTCCAGCTATGGATAAATAGTAGGGCAGACTGAATCTTTAACTGTGGTTAGGCAACCGGTTTAGGAGAAGGAAAACTCTGAATTCAAACCTGTTGAACTCCGCTTAAGAAATTGAGAGTGTGTCGCATCCTGCGATATTATATATATATATATATATATATATAGCACATATAGTATTTCGCTTTAGAGATGTTCTAAATATAAATCAATATTACTTATTTTAAGCATTGGTTATACCATAACTATTATATCGTCACTGGAATAATGAAGAATGAGGCAAACATTATTCCAGTGACGGGGAAGTGAAATCTGTAGTGAAGAAATGGCTCAAAGAACAGTCAACAGAATTTTACGGGGCAGGGATACATGCTCATTCGAAGGTGGAACATTACTATTGAGAGAAACAGTGACTATGTGGAGAAGTAGGGATGTGATCCACACAGGACCAGCATTATTTTGATGTATGATACATGTTCCTGTGTTGTTTATTATACCTGTCCTAAACAAAATGGCATTACTTTTTGATTCTCTTATGTGGAGAAGTAGGGATGTAATTCACAGAGGACCAGCTTCATTTTGATGTATGATACATGTTTCTGTGTTGGTAATTATACCTGAACTAAACAAAATGTTGGTAATTATACCTTTCCTAAACAAAATGGCATTACTTTTTGACTCACGTAGTATTCATATAAAATATATGAAACCTGCTCTTTTGGAGCCTCCAGGCAGGCTGATGCCCCCTTCGTTCGGGTGATTGGGTAGTATTCGCCTGTCCTGTTGGTGTTGAACTCCCATTTGTCAAGCAAGAAAACAGTCGTTTGAAAGTCAAATGTATCTTTATTCATTTATTTACTAGAAGCGGCTACCCAGCGACACCTGGGTAGAGGAGGAACCCTAATGTATTGATTTGATTACTATTTCTCTGAATGTTTGAGATGAGGCTTGATGATTAGTATTATCTGCGTTATTCGGACTATTGTTCTCATCGTTATTGTTATCTGTACAACGTTTCGGCCGATATGCCCTCCGGCCTTCTTCAGGTATTTCTTGTCGGACTCGGAAACCTTCTTGGACTCGGGACCCTTCTTTTCGAACTCGGAAAATTTCTTGTCGTAGTCAGGAACCTTCTTGTCGTAATCGGGAGCCATCACGGAACTTTGAACCAAGTCCACGGGGGTATCCTGTTCTCATTCCGCTAACCATAGCTGTGGTAGGAGTTGTGTTAATTATTTTCTATGTTACTGCCGCCGCTCAGGATTGAACCCGGAATCCAGAGATAACTGTCACTTAGAACTGTCTTAACCTAACTACCTTATCCACTAAGCCATGTGACCAATTGGACATTGATTGATTTATTTACTTTTGATATTCACAAAAGTAGAATTTCAATGCTATTTATATGTATATTTCAAATATCTTTGTATATAAATCAAATCTTCAT
This sequence comes from Doryteuthis pealeii, assembly GCA_023376005.1. NCBI lineage: Eukaryota > Metazoa > Mollusca > Cephalopoda > Myopsida > Loliginidae > Doryteuthis > Doryteuthis pealeii. Next base: position 41,731,367 of record CM042160.1, on the reverse strand, counting down.
AATTTTTGCACAAAAAACAAGAGCCGGTGATATTTATGTGTATGTATATTTACTTGTTGTTAATTCTGTTATTTTCGTAGTTTCATACATACATACATACATACATACATTTGTCTGAAGGAGTATCTGTATAAACATTATACAGGGACTTAGCTTTGTACGACAGCTAAGTCCATCTCTCGGTTCAAAAAGCTGAGTTCCAACAACAAGCAGAAGCAAGACAACTGTAGGTTAGGGCCAGGGTTAGGGTTCTGTTTTTTCTGGGTCACCCTGTACAGGGTGACCCAGAAAAAACAGAACCCATATTATTTATTCATTTCCCCATTAAACTAACCCTAAACACTAAACCCAAACCCTAACCCTAAACCCCAACTCTATCTCTAACCTTACCCTAACCCTAACCCTAACCCCCTAGTTAAAATTAACAGTTTTATTACAAAATGTGTGGGTTCTGTTTTTTCTGGGACACCCTAATTTACTAAACAAAAGTTCCTAATTACCAACAAAATTAACGTATTTTTTTCATAGGTGTGATATTCTGTACAAGCAACAGTAATTTTTGAACCCATAAATCTTACTCGTTGAATCCCAACTTTTTTCACCGGTGAACAAATGGTTAAAGGTGTGGCAAGGGGGCTTGGCTCAATACTTCATTCTCCAATGGAGAGTTGAACAAAAGAAAAAAAGAAAAAAAAAGAAAAAAAAATTAACCCTAGTTATAAAATCCCAAAGGACTTGACTTTCTGTTGTCTAATAGCGACGTTCACAAAACTGTAATATTTATTATGGTCGCGCGTTCCAAAATTGATTCGTTTTGTCGTTAATCTTTCCGTAGAAAATTAATTAAAATAGAATCAACGGGAAGATTTATATTTTAGTTTAGGTCATTTACAGACATCAAGCTGGGAAATCATTTTTTAATCGTTTGACAGTTGATCAAACGGGCGTCGAAGAACTTTTTAAAGATCTCATTCAAAATATGACGTCATTGCTTTTTTGCACTCATATCATTCAGACAAGTGTCACGTGAAGAATCATGGAAAAGATGAGCATAAGTATGAATTTTTTGTGTGTGTGTGTGTGTGTGTGTGTGTGTGTGTGTGTGTGTGTTTATGAAAACTCTGAATTCAAACTTGGTAAATCTCGCTTAAAAGGATTGACCTTGTGTCACGTCCTACTCGTGCAGACGGGAGGGGGTTCGTAAATACACACATTAAAACAAAATTAACGAATTAACAGATAAAATTAATTCAGAGTGGTTCCCCTTTTTTAGGTTGGAGTTACAGTATTAGCGCTGTGTGAAATGCAAACAGCCTCATCCAGGATTTGAACTCGTGTTTATGTGTGAGTGTTAGTTTGCGTATGTGTGTTTTTGTGTGTGCGTTTCTGTCTGTTTAAAAATAATTATTGGTGTAAGATCCAATGAGACCAGTCTTTTTTTTCGATATTTTCATTTTTAAATCTACAACTTGCTGTCCATCGTATCCGCTGATGACACCACCCAAATCATTTTCCACCAATTTATTCGGTCTCTGGTTGCGTCTTGCCAACTGCCTATGGGGATATTCAAGTCCTTCAGGCTTCTTTTGATGTTGTCTTTATACATGAGATTTGGTCTACCGATTCTACGTGATCCCTCTTCAGTTGAGAGTACATAATCTGCTTTGGTAGTCTGTCATCCCCAAGTCTGTTTAAGTGGCCAGCCCATCTCAGGTTATGTTGGACAAGTATTTGATGCATGCCAGGGAGTCCAGTTCTCTTCAGGATGGTCCTGTTTGAAACATGTTGTCACCAATTTTTAAAGTAATTTACTTTTAAAACAATTTGGTTTAGCCTTTCCAATGATTGATTGCTATTTTGTGGTCATCTCTATACTTGGTCTACTAAGTACTTGGTCACTACATATTTTTTACATGCTTATGTGTATCCAAAATGCTTTAAAATAAGTTGTAGGGATATTGGCTGATATGTTGGACTGCTACATTGTATTAATTGAGTTTAAACTCCAATCAGGCTATTACATTCACTTTCAGAATAATACTCTTGGGAAAGGTATGAACACACTATCCACCAAGCTATGGGTTAAATAGTGCTATTACTGTTCTTGTAAAAGGATGGCTTTGGCATTGAATAACCCATGCAGGTTAATGTACCATATATATGAGCTACTTCTTTGTGTAGTCTTCTTTTCCGATGTCCTTCTCTATCAATTATTTTGACTTTATCCCACAAACTTCAGGTTTCTTTGATGTTGTCTTTGTACCTGAGCTTTGGTCTACCGATTCTACGTGATCCCTCTCTCAGTTGAAAGTATAGAATTTGCTTTGGTAGTCTGTCATCCCCAAGTCTGTTTAAGTGGCCAGCCCATCTCAGGTTGTGTTGGACAAGTATTTGATGCATGCCAGAGAGTCTAGTTCTCTTCAGAATGGTCTTGTTTAAAACTTCATGTGTATTAATAAACTGGTAGAAATGAATTTCATTAAGTTCATATGTATTAATAAACTGGTAAAAATAATTTTCATTAACTTTATGTGTATCAATAAACTGTTATAGATAACTTTCATTAACTTCATATTGTTTAATAAACTGGTAAAAATAATTTTCACAAACTTCATGTGTATTAATAAACTGGTAGAAATAATTTTCATTAACTTCATATTTATTAATAAACTGGTAGAAATAATTTTTTATTAACTTCATATTTATTAATAAACTGGTAGAAATAATTTTCATTAACTTCATGTGTATCAATAAACTGGTAAAAATAATTTTCATTAACTTCATATTTATTAATAAACTGTAAGAAATAGTTTTCATTAACTTCATGTGTATCAATAAACTGTAAGAAATAGTTTTCACTAACTTCATGCGTATTATAAACTGGTAGAAATAAATTTCATTAACTTCATGTGTATCAATAAACTGGTAAAAATAATTTTCATTAACTTGCAAGCATATCTATTTAACCCATAGATTGTGGTCTAACAAGTACTACCACTCCGGTACAAAGTTGATCTGGGTATAATAACAATGAAGGGGTACTCCACACTCCCCAGAGATCCAGAGATGGAACCTCACCACTAGATGCAGTTTAGTGTCGTAACCAGAACAGTGAATTGGTAGAAATCATTTTTATTAACTTCATATATATTAATAAACTTTTTTTTTTTCTGCCGCCAGCTTGATATCGGCTTCGTTTCGTCGTGACCTCTGTAAGAACTGGCTTCGATTTTTCAACCCTACATCGTCCTCTCCGTTAACCCTAAACAAAATATTCGTTCTACAGACGTATCTGTCAATGATAAGACGTCAAATACTAGTTGGGCGCATCCTCGATTCCTATTTTGAAACTGGTGCTAACCCGCCGGCATAACAGTGTTTAGAGTTTGCAGTTCAAACGCTACAGCTGTGTTTGTCATGTGTGTCTTTTATGAAAGAGCATTGACTTCAAGAAGTTTTACAGTTTTGTTCATCTGTCTCCAAGTCAAAGACACCGATTCGTGAAAGGGATACAATGATCCTCACTTCCTGTTGTATAAGAGGAGATAATAAAGTTTGTGATAAAAAAAAATAAAATAAACCTTGACTAGGGACATTAACAAATCAATCTCTCTATCTCTGTATCAGCAGCAAGTCTATTATCGACAGAAAGTCTAATGGATAAAATAAAGGATGATCTGAGGCTTCTTTTAGGGTCTCGGTCCGTTCAGTTATCAGATGACGAATCTGACAGTGTTCGTACTACTGAACAATTTGTTCCTTTAGTGAAGAATACATTGTGTGTGGAATCTTTTTCGATTATTGTGGTCGGATTTTAATGATGCAAGAATCGAAATCTTCTTGTTTTGGAACTTGGTATGTTCCAGCTGGCAAATGGCTAGTCGGTTCTTTTGACATCCTTCCGTCTACAAGAGAGGATGGAGTAGTGTCCATTTTTTTTAATGGGGGGACTACGTAGCCTGGGCGGGTTCATATGGAGGATGATCTGTTGCCCAAGCAGCAAATCCCCCTCTCCATACTGCCGCTTTGATCCAAAGGAAAGGTAAGGAACCAATGCAGTTTGGCAGCGGTAGTGTTGTAGGAGTTGCTGGGTAGCACTGGATTTCAGCATCACACCATATTAGGGACTTCGGCCCCTGCCTTGTTTTCGGGCTCTGCTTCCCTGGGCGGGCCGGTTGGTCTGTGACATTTCATCTCATGTGGTGAAAGTTGCAAATTAGTATAAAGAATTACCACAATTTTATTTCAAAACTTTGCCATAGTTTGAGGAAATAAATTTCAATTTTTAATGTTTTCACCGTTACAGCTTAATTATTAGGTAAAAGGCAGCTTATTGAAGGTGTCGATGGTGATGGGGGCATATTTTCAATTTAAATTCAAGTTATAATATCTGATTTGTTTGGTTTAAAAAGGACAATCTTTTCTGTTTTAAATATAAAAGCTGCTAAATTTTCAAACCAATTTCTAGGCTAAATGTTGCAAAAGCGAGGATTTTTGGTGCATTTTAGTAGACGATCTTTGATGCTATTTCCTCAAACAATAATGCAAGTAAGACATCTAATTCTTAGTATCAGTATTTATTGTACCAACACAAAACTTTTGCTGTTTGAGAGAATTTGAATTTTTTTTTAAAGTGAAAAATCAACCTACACTATTACCTCAATTTCACGCTAAATGTTGCAAAAACGAGGATTTTTGGTGCATTTTAGTAGACAATCTTTGATGCTATTTCCTCAACGAATGGTGCAAGTGAGAGATCTAGTTTTTGGTATCAGTATTTATTATACCAACACAAAGCTGTTTGAGAGAATTTAAAGATTTTTACAGAAGTGAAAAAATCAACCTAATCTTTTGCACACATTTTGTATCTAGGTTTTCCCTCATTTTTTAATCTTTGCGCTTTTTACCATCCCGCCCTGTCGGTGGGGCGTTAGAATGCACCGACTGCACATCTGCAGAGGGGTAAGACTCCCCCAATGGGGCCCACTTGTTGGCCGTGAGTGGCGACCCGTGATGCTTAAGGATAGAGCCCAGGTGGATGAGCAGTTCATGACTTGCAATACTCCACTTTGGCCCTGTCTTGGGCTAGACGGGCGGTCGGAGAGGCCCCCTCCGTTCAATCGGCTGGTCACGTCAAGCCCTAACACCTATATGATTTTCCCAACCCTATTGCCCTTATGGCAAGCCCCAGCCCCTTTTATCATATGGATGCTAGAAGGCGGTAACTGAGGGTCTACATGTCCTGGGAATGACGTTAAACTCTATCTGATGGTGAGGTTCCAGTTTTGGAGGTTTGGGGGAATGTGGAGCACCCCTTCATCACCATTGCTCCTGGTCCACTCTGACCCGGAGTGGTAGTACCTGTTAGGGTCCCATCTATGGGTTAAATAGAAAAACATGAGTTTATAAACAAAATTTAATCACCCATTAGGAATTTATTTCAAAACTTTGTCAGCATTAAATGACCCACTGAGGTTGATATGCCGTAAAACAAACCAAACCAAACCAAGTGTTTGGCGTGACATTGTTGTGTAATGGTTAGCAAGCTAGTTTCCCAGATTCATCACTAATGAATAGCGAGTTCGATATTAGCTGGATTTCCCATACTTGCGACCTTGTATCGCATCCTACCCGTGTCGAATCCTGTGCTACTCATACACTGAGTTGACGAGGGCCGGTTTTCAAGGGGTAAAGCATCTGCATACTAACCATAAGGTTCCAGGTTGACTGAATAATACTCCACTGCTATAGCTCAGTCGGTAGAGTGTTCAGCTAGAAACCACAAGGTTCCTAGTTCGATACCGGCCCTCGACAACTCAGTGTATGAGTAGCACAGGGAGCTGATGGTAGGTGTGGCGCTCCACCTCAGACGCTAAAATAATATCCTTGGTCTAGCGCTAGCGAAAAGGGGATTGACTCCCTCGCTGTCTGGCTGATACCGACTGTAGGCCACCCCGGCGACTTTACTTTTACGTACTTTATTGATATTACAAGTAGTAGAAGTGCTAGAAACCACAAGGTTCCTAGTTCGATACCGGTCCTCGCCAACTCAGCGTATGAGTAGCACAGGGATCTGTGCGGTAAAGTAAGGAGCTGATGGTAGGTGTGGTGCTCCACTTTAGACGCTAAAATAATCACCTTTGTCTAGCGCTAGTGAAAAGGGCAATAGACTCCGTCGCTGATTGGCTGATACTGACTTTAGGCCCACCCGTCGACTTAGTAGTAGTTGCCTAGTTCGATACCGGCCCCCGCCAACTCAGCGCATGAGTAGCACATGGATCTGAGGGTAGGTGTGGCGCTCTTACATTAGGCTTCCCTTTACTAACTTACTTACTTATATTTGATGTTATTCCTGATGATTCCTTTTGATGTTATTTGTAGGAAGCGCGTAGTGTAATGGTTAAGTCGCCCCGAGTTCAAATCCTGGACGTGGTAATTGAATTTCATTTAGCGCTAATACCCTTGGGAAAGGTATGAATCCTACTCTCACTCCAATTATGGGTAAATAGCAGGGTAGACTGGCTCTTCAACCTTGGTTAGGCAACCGGTCTAGGAGAAGGAAAACTCTGAATTCAAACCTGTTGAACTCCGCTTAAGAAATCGACCTTGTGTCACATCCTGCTCGTGCGGAGGGGTTGGTAAATATGTATATTTGATTTTATTCCTTTTCAAAAAGTATCGAAACTAACTCCATAAATTATTTTCAAGTTGGCACCGACTTGTCTGAACTTTTACTGGATAAATTGATAATGTCTAGACAAATAGACATTATCAATTTATCGTATAAATTACTCAGCTGAGTACACGTCTTTATTTACTTATGTATTTTAATTAAAGATTAAGTCTTGATCACACCTCGTCTATTCATGATACACATCGCCGTGCTAATTTGCTGTGCGATTTACGTGCCAACCCGATCTACAAAAGTCAAATTTCATTATAGTACTAGAAGCAGCAACCCGACGTCGCCTGGGTTGAGATGGGGTAAAAAAAGGGGTAAGTCTCGCCGATCCATTATTGTTGAATCGCGAGCTGATCCTCGTTTATTGCAGACTAGAAGTGGCTACCCGGCGTCGCCTGGGTTGAGGTGGGGTAAAAAAAAGGGGTAAGTCTCGCCGATCCATTATTGTTGAATCGCGAGCTTGATCCTCGTTTATTGCAGACTAGAAGTGGCTACCCGGCGTCGCCTGGGTTGAGGTGGGGTAAAAAAAGGGGTAAGTCTCGCCGATCCATTATTGTTGAATCGCGAGCTGGATCCTCGTTTATTGCAGACTAGAAGTGGCTACCGGCGTCGCCTGGGTTGAGGTGGGGTAAAAAAAGGGGTAAGTCTCGCCGATCCATTATTGTTGAATCGCGAGCTGGATCCTCGTTTATTGCAGACTAGAAGTGGCTACCCGGCGTCGCCTGGGTTGAGGTGGGGTAAAAAAAAGTCTCGCCGATCCATTATTGTTGAATCGCGAGCTTGATCCTCGTTTATTGCAGACTAGAAGTGGATACCCGGCGTCGCCTGGGTTGAGGTGGGGTAAAAAAAAAGGGTAAGTCTCGCCGATCCATTATTGTTGAATCGCGAGCTGGATCCTCGTTTATTGCAGACTAGAAGTGGCTACCCGGTGTCGCTGGGTTGAGGTGGGGTAAAAAAAGTAAGTCTCGCAGATCCATTATTGTTAAATCGCGAGCTGGATCCTCGCAGGATGCTACATTAAAATCCATATGTAAAAAAAGACCTTGCGTTAATCCAGACACTCTGAAAAGAAAAAAAATTCACGAATCCTATTTAAAATACTAAATGCAAAATAAAAATCCACACTAAATTTCATTTTTTAAGTATCTTTACGAATATAAATCAAATCCTCGTGTTTTGGATTATTTTAATTGTTTGAACTATTGTTCTCATTTTTATTTCTATCTGTACAACGTTTCGGCCGATGTGTACTCCGGCCTTCTCCAGGTATTTCTTGTCGGACTTTGGGAATCTTCTCGAACTCGGGAACCTTCTTTTCGAACTCGGGAACTTTCTTTTCGAACTCGAGAGCAGTCAACAGAATTTTACGGTGCCGGGATACATACTCTCATTTGAAGGTGGAACATTGCTATTGAGAGAAACGGTGACTATGTGATAAGTAGGGTTGTGATCCACAGAGGACCAGCTTCATTTTGACGTATGATACATGTTCCTGTGTTGGTAATTATACCTGTCCTAAATAAAATGGCATTACTTTTTTACTCGCCTATGTGGATTCATGTTGATGTATGATACATGTTCCCTGTCCTAAATAAAATGGCATTACTTTTTGTGGAGAAGTAGGGATGTTATACATTTTGACGTATGATGTTCCTGTGTTGGTAATTATACCTGTCCTAAATAAAATGGCATTACTTTTTACTCGCATATGTGGAGAAGTAGGGATGTGATCCACAGCGGACCAGCTTCATGTTGATGTATGATACATGTTCCTGTGTTGGTAATTATACCTGTCCTAAATAAAATGGCATTACTTTTTAACTCGCCTATGTGGAGAATTAGGGATGTGATCCACAGCGGACCAGCTTCATGTTGATGTATGATACATGTTCCTATGTTGGTAATTATACCTATCCTAAATAAAATAGCATTACTGTTTGTCTCACCCTCGTACAACAACCCAAAAAATTAAAAGAAGATATAAAAACAAATGATATCATTCATTATTCAAAAAAACTAAAATTAAGCTAATTAGGGTTCGGCTTATCGCATAGCAATTCAATTTCATCACGCGTATCACGCACACACCAAGGCGCGTGTTGTAATGGTTATCACCGTAGTAAATGGACATGTCGGGCGAGTTCAATTCCTGGACCAGGCTGTTTGCATTTTACATAGTACTAATACCTTTGGGAAACGTATGAATCCAATTATTCTTCCGCTAGCTATGTGTAAATTATGTCGTGGACTAAGCTCTTCAACCTTGGTTATGGGGCCAGTCTGAAGAAGGAAAACTGGATTCAAATCTGTAAAACTCAGCTTAAAAATTGACCTTGTGTCACATTCTGCTAGTGCGGGGATATATATATATATATATATATATATATATATATATATGTGTGTGTGTGTGTGTGTGTGTGCGTGCGTGTGTGTGTGTGCGTGCGTGCGTGTGTGTTTCCTGGTAATTAGGATCTTTCCATGTGTAGTTTAACCGTAGTGATACAGGTAAACCGTAATTAGAGCTCGATGTGCCTAGTGCCTAGTGCCAGAGCAATATATTCAATAAATAAATTAAAAAAAACAACTTTAGATTTGCTTCATTGCAATAATTTATATATATATATATATATATATATATATATATATATATATATATTATAAATGAAGGGAAAAACTTTAGATTTGCTTCATTGCAATAATTTATTTCAACTGCATTTGCTTTTTTTTTTTAAATAATGTATTTCAACTGCAGTTAAAATAAATTATTGCAATGAAGCAAATCTAAAGTTTTCCCTTCATTTATAATATATATATATATATATATATATATATATATATATATATATATATATATATATATATATATATATATATATTTTTCGTCTCCGCTATTGATAAGTCTGGAGTATAAACAAGCTCTGAAGATGATTTTTATAAATCGAAATATTGTTCAATATAAGCTATGAATATGATATAAAATCTTTTCACTTTTCATATATCCTTTTATCTATACTCATATATATATATATATATATATATTATATATATATGTGTGTGTGTGTGTGTGTGTGTGTGTGTGTGTGGTGAGTCTCGGTGTGAATATATTATATTGGTATATATGTTATGCATATGTAAATGTCTATAATATATATGATTTGGGATTTAGTGTGAAATATATAAGAATCTTAGTTTGTGGGATGTTAGGATTCGTTCTATTTCATTCTAATATTCCAGAGACTTGACTCTTCTTCTTCACAGGAATGTAGACTAACTAACTGACTAACTGACTAACTAACTATATATATATATATGCATATATATGCCCCCCCCTGGGGTTGAGAACTTTAGGGGGGATTTCGCTGATGACCGCCAACTAAAGCATAAACGCTTCGCTCTCCTATAAAAGGGATGGAGCACTCTATGGCGGCCTTTACACACACAGGGATGTGTGTATTAAAACAGTTAAAATCCCCTTCCCATTCTGTGGGTGAAGATAGCCGAGCTGTTAAGCTGTCCGCCTGATGCTGAATCGGTCGGATTTCTATCCCGACTGTAGGTAGCTTACAAAATTTCTGGCTACACTGAAAAGACTTGATAAGTCGAAACACGTGTCTGTGGATGACTATATATAGTAAATGAAGAAAAAACTCTAAACTTGCTTCATTACAATTATTTATTTCAACCGTATTAATACGGCATCTTCAGGTAATCCCAAGAACATGACTCTGGATAAGATGATTGACTTTATCAAACGAATGAGGTGGAAAACATTCTTTTTCCTAAACCCAGCAGACCGACCCAAACAAAAACAAGAAACGTATAGCCTGAGATCGCAGAAGACACCACCGAGCAACAAGCACCTGAATCCATTTGAGGCTGACCTGCTAGAAGAAGAAACAAGAGTCATGTTCTTGTGATTACCTGAAGATGCCGTATTAATACGGTTGAAATGAATTATTGTAATGAAGCAAGTTTAGAGTTTTTTCTTCATTTACTAAATATCTTGCTCTGTCCTTCTACTCTATGGTATTAGGCACATTGAGCTCTCCTTATGGTCTACCTGCATCAGCTTGGTTAAACTACACGTGGAAAGATCCTAACTACGGAATATATATATATATATATATATATATAATATATATATATCACAACAAAGTGGGGTATTCGAATGTATCTCTATGTATCCGAATATGTTGCAGTCTTGTATGGATTTAACTTTATATGATCATGGGGAAATACTCTCGATTGAAATGTGGTGCACACCCTCCCACACACACACACACCCAAGACTCAAACTCCAAATTGGCCAAAACACACATTTGATCGGGTTTATCACAAACACAAGTGATGATCAAAGTGTTCAACCACCTGCATGGCATGACTGACGATGATCTTGCATGGATGGCGATAAGCACATCATCTACGTATGCACAGACGACTGGAACGTCACGCAAAGCCTGGCCAATGAATCACTGGAATGTCTGGGATGCACTGTGTAGCCAAAACGGCGTAGCAATAGATGTTTTCGGTATATGGTTTCTTTGTTTAATGGATAGTGTAGCACTATTTGTGTATTTTCTGTTGGTAAGACAAAGTTTGTGATTATACGGTCGTTTTTTCTAGTGTAATTCCGTAGCACTGATGTATATACATGTAGTGTTTCTATCAGAGGACCAAAAATATGGAATGGTTTCGTTTCGTTACATTTCTTTGTTTAATGGTAGATCAACGTTCGTGGCTTTTCTTCTTTCTTTTCTTCTTTTCTCTTCCTTTTCTTCTTTAGTTTTTCCTTCTTTTACTTTCTTCGGTTTCTACTTTATCTTCGTTTTTCTTTGTTTCTTTTTTCTTTCTTTTTTCTTTTGCTTTAATTTTTTCAACTTTTTTACCTTATTTTTCATATACTTTTTTCTTCATTTGTTTTTATTTTTTCTTCATTTTCTTCATTTTCTTCTTCGTTTTCTTGTTCCTTTTCTTATACTTTTTTATCTTCATCTTTCTTTTTCTTTTTTCATTCTCTACATCTTTTTCATCTTTTTCTTTTTATCCTTTTGTTCGTTTTCCTTTTCTAATTTTGTTTATTCTTTTAACTTCTTTTTCGTTTTTTTTCTTTTCTTTCCTTTTCTTTGTTTTCTTCTTCATTACTTTTTGGTGTTTTTTCATTTTTATTTTTCATTCCATTTCTTCTATCCTTTTTCATTTTGCTTCTCATTTTCTTCTCTTTCTTCTTTTTTCTTCTTTTCTTCGTTTTCTTTTTCTTTCTTCTTTTCTTTTTCTTTTTCTTCGTTTCCTATTGTTATTTTTACTTTTCTTCTTTCGTTTATTGGTTTTACTTTTTTCTTTTCTTTTTGTTTCTTTCATTTTATTCTTTTTTTTCGTTTTCTTTTTGTCTTGTCTTTTTCTTTTTTCCTTCCTTTTTTCTTCTTCGTTTTCATTTTAATTCTTGTTCTTTTTTCTTTTTTTTACTTCCTTTTACTTCATTTTCCCTTCGTTTTCTTCTTCGTCGCTTTTCATTTATTCTTGTTCTTTTTTCTTTTTCTTTTACTTCCTTTTACTTTATTTTCTTCCCTTTCTTCGTTTTCTTCTTCGTCTCTTTTTTATTTTTACTCTCGTTCTTTATTTCTATTTCTTTTACTTCCTTTTCTTCCTTTTCACCTTCTTTTATTCACTTTCTTATTTTTCTTCTTTTAATTTTAATTTTCTTCTCTTTTTTTTACTTTTCTTTTTCGTCCTCTATTTTTTCTTTTGTTTCTTTCCTCCTCCTTCTTTTTTTTTCCATTAACATCATCTCCTTTTTTTTATTTACTTTCTTCTATATCTCTTTCATTCCTTCATTTTTCATTTAATTCTAACTCAGTCCTCTTTTCTTTCTTTCTTTTTCTTTTTTTTCTTTCTTTTTATTTAGCACTTTTCTATTTTCCCTCCCACTGCCACTACTTTTAACATATCACCCTGCCTTCTCCAAATACCCTAACCCAGCCTCTCTTTTTGTATAATCACACTCAACCACACCCACTTGCCATTACAACTCAACCCAGACCTTCCTCAACCCGAACCCGAAGGCGGTCGTCATAACCTCTGAGTTTCTCTCCATCTGGTCGTCAAAATCACGTAATTATTATCATTTCTAATTGGTGCCTTCCTTTTATCCAGGACAATTTTCGGTAAGATTCTTGCATCGCTGGAGGCAAAAGAACATTCCTGAAAAGAAAAAGAAAGAAAAGAAAGACAGGCATGACCAGAAAGCGCACCCACAAGTAGAATTCATTTTCAATGTTTAAATCTATTGACAAAAGCCGGAGTGTTGGTACTGATGGAAATGAGGAAACTATGTACAAATAAATAACAACAACAACAACAACAGAATCCGGATTGTCGAGACCATAAATTGATAGAAGTAAGGATTACCAAATTAGATCGCTCTATTTTTCGGAATTTTTTTTAGATGAAGCTTGATAATTAGTATTATTTGTATTATTCGGACTATTGTCCTCATCTTCATTGTTATCTGTACAGCGTTTCGGCCGATGTGCCCTCCGGCCTTCTTCAGGTATTTCTTGTCGGACTCGGGAACCTGGACTCTGGAACCATCTCGGACTCGTCGTAATTATTGTTATTACATTAATAAATCCTTGACAAAAATGTCAATAAAACAATTATTAGTTAGTTTTTTTTTTTCATTTTAATCTAATCTTTTAAAAATAACATATCATAAGCATTTAGCTCGTTCTAACCTCCTTACGTTGTGACCTACTATTATCATATTCTTTCTATGTACATATATATATTTACCAACTCCTCCACACGAGCAGGATGTGACACAAGGTCAATTTCTTAAGCGGAGTTTAACAGGTTTGAATTCAGAGTTTTCCTTCTCCTAGACTGGTTACCTAACCAAGGTTAAAGAGCCCAGTCTGTCCTACTATTTACCCATAGCTGGAGGGAGAGTAGAATTCATACCTTTCCCAAGGGTATTAGCGCTAAGTGAAATGCAATTACCACGTCCAGGATTTGAAATCGGGGCGACGAGTCCATTTCCTATGACTTTAACCATTACACCACGCGCTTCCTTTGCATGTACATATAGAACGAAAAAAAGGTACCTCTGAGTTGTGACCAGTAATTGGTTGGACAATATATCAAATTGACTAGTAGGAACAGAAAGTTAGTTTGCCTTGAATTTGTGAGAATTTAGATTGTCTTTAATATGTGTCTATTTAGTTTATCTGGAATATGTGGTAATTTAGTTTGCTTTGAATTTGTGGCAATCTAGTTTGTCTTGAATTTGTAGCAATTTAGTTTGCCCTGTGCTTCAAAAAGAAAGGAGACATCTCCACACTTGAAGGTAAGCCTCTTAAGCCAGTTGAACAGTTCATATACCGAGGTAGCAATATCTCATCCACAGAAAGCGATGTTAATGCACGAATAGGAAAGGCATGGGCGGCCACAAACAGACTATCAGTAAAATGGAGATCCGATCTCACTGACAAGCTAAAGCAACAATTCTTCCAGGCTGTGGTTATATCAGTGCTGCTGTATGGCTGCACCACCTGGACCCTAACAAAGCGCCTCGAGAATAAGCTAGATGGGACCTGCACAAGAATGCTGCGAGCAGTCCTGAACAAGTCATGGAAGCAGCACCCTGCAAAGAAGCAACTGTATGGTCACCTGTCCCACATCTCACAAACCATACGGTTGAGACGGACTAGGCATGCAGGACACTGCTGGAGAAGCGGGGATGAGCTCATAAGCGACGTTCTCCTGTGGAAGCTAACACATGGACATGCTAACGTAGGACGCCCGCTAAGGACCTACATTGACCAACTATGCGAGGACTCGGGATGCTGCACAGAGGACCTCCAGGGGCCATGAGTAATAGGGAAGGTTGGCGAAAGATTGTCATGGATATCCGTGCTGCGCGCGCGACATGATGTTGAAATTTGTGGCAATTTAGTTTGCTTTGAATTTGTGACTCCCCCAGATGGAGGCTCCCCGAGTGGACCACCTTGTTTGCTTGAAGGGTAACACCGGCCGTACAATTACTACAGTGTCCAGAACAATTTTCCTTTCATTTTTAATTTCCTCCAAGATTGCCCGGAATTTGTAGCGCCCCCAGATGTTGGCGCCATAGGCGATCGACTAGTTCGCCGAAAGTGTAACGTCAGTCCCGCTGCAGGAATACATGTCCCTTATGCCTTTCAAAAGTGAAATTATGAAATTCTTATTTGTAATTAAACTTATTCAACTCCAATTTATTCGGGAGATACATTTAATTTCTTTTTTAATTTTGTTTTATATATCACATTTTCTATTCTTACATCGCAAACACACCTTTCCTTTCAGTGCCCGCAAACCACAAACAAACTTTGTTTTCATTAAAATAAATAAATAAATGAATAAATAAATAAATAAAATAAGATGTAAATTAAAAATTAAAATTTAAGATAAAAGAAAATCTAATTTATCTATTAAAAAAATGAAGAAAAAAAAACTCGACAAAAATTGTTTTTGCGTTTAATGTTTTATATTGGACATGTTTTTTTGTGTTTTTTTTTGTTTTATTTAAAAAATATCCCTGCCTTCATTCCATAATTTTCTGGCCATGTTTTCTTTCGTACTTTTAAACTATTTCCATAAATAATGTTTTAAGCTATACGCGGTAAAATGGCGGATCTTTTGATCAACCCAAATCAAACAGAAACGTTTTTTTTTTTTTCAAACATGGCGACGGCAATGCGGTGAAAAATATTTTAAGAAACTTATCGGCTACTTTACTATTTCCTAAAAAAGAGAAGAAAATAAAAACAAGTAAAAATGAAAAGAAATAAATGTAACGCTTTTCTTTTCTTCTTGTTTCTTTGCTTTTATTTTCACCCCCAAGAAAAGCATCAATCAACAAATTTCGCGTTTCTATCCTAAACCAATGAAATCAATCACAAGAAAACACGATCATTTTTTTTTCGTCTAAATTAATTTTTTTTTTCAAATACGACCATTAAGTAAAATATTCAGTTGAGTCCATGCTCACCCAGAACTAATATTAACATTTACTATATCCGTGATATACTAACCCTAAACAGAACGGAAGAAAAGACAAGATAAATGTATTTGTACATCTCTCATTGATCCTGTAACCTGGTTAGGTCGTGGGTGCACTACGCATCTAATGTGTTTTAAGCAGGAATAGCCTGTAGGAGCCCGTCCCTCTTCAGTTCTACAACTGTTTTGAATTCAGAGTTTTCCTTCTCCTATACCGGTTGCCATAACAAGGTTAAAGAGCCTAGTCTGCCCTTCCATTTGGCCATAGCTGGAGTTAGATACATACCTTTCCCATGGGTATTCGTGCTATACGAAATGTAAACAGCTTCGTGTAGGATTTGAACTTGTCTCGCCGTGTCCATTTCCTACGAGGATAACTATTTTGCCATGATTAACTTTTTGCTTACTTTAAACCGCTTACAGCGGCTTTCCCACCACTGCGATCCTGTCATAAACAGATCTCGCACGTGTCACTTGAAGGACTCAGATTTCAATAATAATAGAACACTATTTGAATAGAACGAATTCTAAGGGGAATAGATAGTGAACTTTGAAATATCCTATCATACAGGTAAAAAATGCCGAGAAAATTTGGTACAGCCGTGGGGGAAATAATCCTTAGTAAACAACTATATCTTCAAGTAAGTATTATTAACTCTTTGCCTACCTGTTTATTAAGGATTATTATTATTAGTCTCTTGAACCATACAACTGAGTGCCCACCCTGTCAACTGGGGGTTGTAGAATATGCTAACTGCCCCCTCTCAATGGGGCCACCTGTTGGCCGTAGGTAGCTGGTCATATCAAGCCCTAGCACCTATATGATTGTCATTGTCATTGTATTGCTCTAATGAAAAAAACTCTTTAATCATATACGTGCTAGAAGGCAGTGGTCGAGAGTCTTAGTGTCCTGGGTATGATATTAAACTGCATCTAGAAGTGAGGTTCTCTGGGGAGTGTGGAGTACCCCTTCATTGCCATTACTCTCAGGTCTACTCTGATCCAGAGTGGTAGTACCTGTTTGGGTCCCATCTATGTTAAACAGTTAAAAAATGAGTTTAAAAATGTATTAAAAAACGTTTAAAAAATGAATAAAACAAAAACATCATTAGCATAAAATAACCCGACAAGGGTTGACATGCCATAAAAAAACAACAACCAACCAACCACCAATATCAGGATCCACCACCTGTCTTCTATTCTCATTTATTGATACACATGAGATTAATGAAAAATCTAACATAAAAATTATTTCTACCAATACATTGAGTTAATGAAAATTATTTCTATTAATGTATAAAACCAAACAAAATATTTACCTACAAACTATTCCCTTACAAATCATATATACAAAAAATAAGATTTAGCATTAAATAGCCCAAAAGTGTTGATATGCCATTAAATAAAATAACCAACCTAATAACCAACAATTGTGTTCAAATTATTTGTATTAGATAGGAATACTTGAAGTTACATAACAGTATACAAGAAAAACCTCTTAAGAAACAAAAATGTTCAATATGGACGTACAATGAATGCGATTCTCTAACCTGCTGGCATAAAGTTACCAACCCAGCCGATCTCTTTTTTTTTCTTTTTTGTTGAGCTCCCACTCACCAATAGTATCATTAGTATATCCGTGATATACTTTTTTTCTTCATATTTCTCATTATTTCTGGTTAAAATTTACACATTAAGTTTTGATAATTTTAGTGAAATGGTTTTTGGCCTTAAAATTGTTGACATTATAAAAAGATAAGGGTGTTTTGTAGTTTTTGAAATGACTAAGAAAAAAAAAAGAACAGAGTGTGGGCACTTCTTTCTTTTGGAGAAAACTGCAACTGAAAATGACATAGTAACTTGATAAGTTTTCAAGGAGGGAATTTTGGGGTAAACAAAAGTGTACAAGTTATTTCATATTTCAAACATAAAGACCAGAAGCTGATGTTCATCAAATTGAACTAACTGAAATTGAACTGACTAAAATTGGACTGAAATTGAACTGACTAAAATTGAACTGACTAAAATTGAACAGACTGAAATTGAACTGACTGAAATTGAATAAAAATGAAACTGATTAAAATTGAACTGACTAAAATTGAACTGACTGAAATTGCACCGACTAAAATTGAATAAAAATCAAACTGATTAAAATTGAACTAACTGAAATTGAACTGACTAAAATTGAACTGACTGAAATTGAACCGACTAAAATTGAATAAAAATCAAACTGATTAAAATTGAACTGACTGAAATTGAACTGATTAAAATTGGACCAACTGAAATTAAACTAAAATTAAACTGACTAAAATTGAACTGACTGAAGTTGAACTGATTAAGATTGAACTGACTAGAATTGAACTAAAATGAAACTGACTAAAATGAAACTGACTGAAATTGAACTGATAAAAATTAAACTGATTGAAATTGAGCTGATTAAAATTAAACTGACGAAACTTGAATTAAAATTGAACTGACTAAAAATAGAACGACTAAAATCGAACTGACTTAAATCATTCACATATTGTTTAAATATGTATTACAATCTGAAAGTCTTTGTTCAAAATGACCAACTATTTCTTTGAATTAAGTGATTAGATAAGAGGGAATAATCCTTGTTGTTTTTTGTTATCTCCACGTCAGCAGTAAATCAGTTCATTTTAATTTTTTTTTTTTTGCTTCTAGAATTAATTCTAGACACCAATTATTAAAGAAATAAGGGTATTTTATACAAACTTTTCTAAAAAAGTCTCTATGTGAAATATCACGAAAGATGACTTAACAGATTTGAAACTTTCAATAACGCTTACTGTTACACAGACATCTCGAGAAAAAGAAAATGACATTTATAGATTAATGCAAATTTACAATAAAATGCTGAGAGTAGAATGCTTCCAGGAAAGAAAAAAAAAAGAATTTCTAATATTGAATCTCATCTTGGGGGAAAAATCTTCTTTTTTTTTTATTTGCAAATTTATATTTTCTGTATATAGATAAATACAAATAAAACATAATTTTAAAGTAAATAGATAGAAAGAAAAAAATAAGAAAAGGAAATAAGAAAAGTAACACCCTTCTTAGATTTCCGCAATTTACTCAAAAAAAAAATAGAAAAAGAAAATAAATGAAATAAATATATATATACATATATATTTATATAAATAAATAAATAAATAAATAAGTAAATAACGAAGATGATCTTCTACAGAGCCACTTAAGCAAGTCATATTATCTCATAAGGATTTCAGTTTTAATATCTCCCGGATTTTCTACCTACCTGCTGCTACATGTGATTGTCACAAGTTCCAGTGGGGAAATTCATTTCGGCAACAAAAAATAAATAAATAAACAAATAAATAAATAAAGGAAGGAAGAAGTAAAGGAAGGAGGATATAAAATTGGAAAAAAAAGAAAAGAAAAGAGAAACAAATTAAAAAGATGAGAATATTTTTTTTAATGAAATTAAAGCTAAAGTAAAAGCCACTTGATATTTTTGCTTAGTTAAACCGTAAGTTTGACACCGACCCAATGCATTAGTGTACTGCACCTGTGGAACTCTCAAGTGTGGGGAAAGTAGAAAAGGACTTTTATGGCAGTCATAAAATTCATCTCCCCCTCCCTCTGTCCTCCCCTCTCTCTCTATCTCCCTCTCTATCTATCTATCTATCTTTGGTTCTTCCACTTTTGCCTCAAGTAGCTTCTTCTCTTTTTCTTTTTTCTTTTTTGTGTCGTTTAAAAAAAATTATTTCATTTTATCCAGTTTTTGGCATAAATTGATTTATTAAAGTGTTCATCTTAAAGCAAGTTTTCAAATATTAGTAGATTCTAGTGAATAGCTTCTTTTTTTACTCTGCCTCATAAAGCAAATACAACTTATTCTATAATACTAGTTCTGGTTGAAAATAATAGGATCAGTCGCTACCAAGGTTTCTGGTTCGATACCGGCCGTCACTAACTTAACGTATGAGTAGCACAGGGATATGTGCGGTAAAGTGGGGAGTTGATGGTAGGTGTGGTGCTCCGTCTCAGATGCCAAAACAATCTCCTTGGTCTAGTGCTAGTGAAAAAGGGATAGACTCCCTCGCTGGCTGATACCAACTGATCAGCACTTCTGTCGAAGATCAGTGTAGTATATGTGCAATGGCTTTAGATCAAAGTGAGAAAGCCACACATATTAGAGTAATATCTGTACCACTATAGGGCCACTTGCCACCTATCACAAAAAACAATCCAGTTAAAACGAACAAGGCATGCTGAACACAGCTGGAGCAGCAAGAACGAGCTCATAAGTGATGCTGGGAGCTATCTTGAATAAATCCTGGAAATAGCACCTCTCAAAAGAGCAACTGTATGACCACTTGCCTCCAATCACACAACATTTTTCCAATGTTATTTATGTAAAAGGGAGATGCAACCATGTTTAAGATTTGAACTTGACGCCCGTAGAACGAAATCTGAGCGGATTATATATATATATATATATATATATATATATATATATATATATATATATATGTTAAGTGTCTGGCCCGCCATCCTTGGCCAGTTGTAAAGAACTTAAAGTAAATAAGTAAGTAAGTCCTGAGTTATAGAATCCTTTGGTAAGTGAATAAGTCCTGTGATATAATCCTATGTTCGTCGTCCACGAAGATCCAAGTAGTTATGAGTAGGTATGACCAGAACAGCCAGTATAAATAATAATATCAGCAGCAGAATACTGCCAGTGGTTGGTCAATAGGTTGGTTACATGTTTATAGGCGAGTCTATATGTAGAAGTGACCATTTACCTCACGCCTTATATATTAAAAACGCCAACAATATATATATATATATATATATATATATATATATATGCTATCAATATATCTCCTTGCAAGACTCCAATATCAATGTCAAAGTAGTCAGTGTCACTATAATATAATATAATATAATATAATAAGATAAATATATAAAGGTTTTACATATCTATTTATTAGGTGACAAAGGAACATTCACGACCATATTGGTTTAATGCGATGCAATCATCAGGTGAAGATGTTGGGAATGTTCCTTTGTCACCAAATAAATAGATATGTAAAACCTTTATATATTTATCTTATTATATTATATAACAGGTCTATTTTATATTGAGCATTCTACCAATAATACTGCCTTTGGTACGCCATTCCAGCAAAAGCTGAAACAGTGACAATCTCACACTATAGTATATATATATATATATATATATATATATATATATATATATATATATATATATATATGTGTGTGTGTGTGTGTGTGTGTGTATGTATATATGCTATCAATGTATCTCCTTGCAAGACTCCAATATAAATGTCAAAGTATTCAGTGTCACTATCAGGTGGCCTTTATGTCTTTTACGTAGATTATCTAGTACTTCTTGCAAATACACCAGTTCAAGCCAAAATCAACCGAAGAAATAGAAAAGGAATACTGTTATACCAATATTCCTAAGTCTGAACGCCTTAAAAATCAGCATTTGTAATTCTAGTTTATAGCTGGGATTGAACATTGCACGCTGGTACTAGTTCCTTTCCTTTTAGAAGACTGTTACTACTTTTCGACTTAGACAAAGATTTGACTTTACCTAATCGATTTAATTAATTTCAATTCGTTTTTAGAATGAAAACGAGTCAACTTTTTGGCATCCTATGTATATGACTGAGCGTGTGTGTGTGTGTGTGTGTGTGTGTGTGTGTGTGTGTGTGTGTGCATATATGTTTGGAAGCGCGTGGTGTAATGGTTAAAGTCATGGGAAATGGACTCGTCGCCCCGAGTTCAAATCCTGGACGTGGTAATTGCATTTTCACTTAGCGCTAATACCCTTGGGAAAGGTATGAATCCTACTTTCCCTCCAGCTATGGATAAATAGTAGGGCAGACTAGGCTCTTTAACCTTGGTTAGGCAACTGGTCTAAGAGAAGGAAAACTCTGAATTCAAACCTGTTAAACTCCGCTTAAGAAATTGACCTGATGTCACATCATGCTCGTGCGGAGGGGTTGGTATATATATATATATATATATATATATATATATATGTGTGTGTGTGTGTGTGTGTGTGTGTGTGTGTGTGTGTTTGTGAACATGTATATTTGCATGTATATGTGAATAGTTATGTGTGTATGTGTCTCCATGTATGAACATGAACATGTTTGCATGTGTGCTGTTTATGTGTTTGCGAATCTGTATTTGTGTCAGTGTCTGATTGTTGCACGTATGTATGCATGTGTTGTGTGACAATGAGTGTTTATACATAAGTGTTTGTGTGAACATCTATATGTGCATGTGTGTGTACATATGTGCAAGGGTGTGTAGAGATGTTGTGCGCGTGTTATCTCTGTGTTTGCACATACATATGTCTATACGTCTATGTCAGTGTGTTGTACATATATTTGTGTATGCGTGTGTGTGTGTGTGTGTGTGTGCATGACTGAGTGTATGTGTGTATGTATATATGTTTGTATGAACATGTATATGTACATGATTGTGTGCATATTTCTGTGTGTATGTGTGTCCATGTATGCACAATTCTGCATGTGTGTTGTGTATCTGTTTACGAAAATGTATTTATGTCCGTTTCTGTGTGTGTATGCGCGCGTGTTTGTGTATGTGTATATTTGTGTGTGTGTGTGTGTGTGTGTGTGTAATTGTGTTTATACATATATGTTTGTGTGAGCATCTATATTTGCATGTGTGTGTACATATGTGTATGGGGTGCCCTGTCGGTCCGCTAGAATGTACCGACTGCACCTCAGCAGAGGGGTAAGACTCCTCCAAATGGGGCCACCTGTTGGCCGTGGGTGGCGACCCGTGGTACTTAAGGACGGAGTCTTGGTGGATGAGCACTCCATGACCTGCAACACTCCTAGACCCTTACTCAGGCTAGACGGGCGGTCGGAGAGGCCCCCTTCGATCAATCGGCTGGTCACGTCAAACCCTAGTACCTATATGATTGCCCCAACCCGATTGCCTTATAGCAAGCCCCGACCCTTTTTACCATATGGGTGCTAGAAGGCGGTGGTGAAGGTCTTCATGTCCTCGGAATGACGTTAAACTCTATCTGATGGTGAGGTTCCAGTTTTAGAGGTTTGGGAATGTGGAGCACCCCTTCATCACCATTGCTCCCTGGTTCACTCTGACCCGGAGTGGTGGTACCTATTAGGGTCCTATCTATGGGTTGAATAGAAAAATGTATTTATTAAAAAAAAAATGTGTATCCATTAAGAATGAATTTATTTCAAAACTTTATCGGCATTAAATGATCCACTGAGGTTGATATGCCGTAAAACAAACCAAACCAAACCTTAGTCCTAAATTAGAAATATGTGCATGGGTGTGTGTAGATGTTTATCTCTGTGTTAGCGAACATGTACTTGTACCAATGTGTCTATTAGTGAGTGTGTTGTATAATTGTGTTGTATAAGTGTGTATGAGAGAATGTATGCGTGTGTTGTATAAGTGTATTGTATAAGCGTGTATGAGAGAGTGTATAATGAGTGTGTGTACACTCCTATGCATATGTACATATGTGCATGGATGTGTGTAGATGTTTGAGTAAGTTATCTCTGTGTTAGCGAATATGTACTTTTACCTACGTGTCTATGAGTGAATGTGTTGTATAAGTGTGTATGTGTGTCTGAGAGAGTGCATGCGACCGTGTGTGTGCACCCCTCTGCATACATATGCAGAGTGTGTATGCACCCCTCTGCATACATATGCAGAGGGGTGCACACACACGGTCGCATGCACTCTCTCAGACACACATACACTCACTCATAGACACATAGGTAAAAGTACATATTTGCTAACACAGAGATAACTTACTCAAACATCTACACGCATCCATGTGCACATATGTACATATGCATAGGAGTGTACACACACTCATATACACTCTCTCATACACACTTATACAACACACTTATACAGCACAATTATACAACACACTCACTAATAGACACATTGGTACAAGTACATGTTCGTTAACACAGAGATAAACATCTACACACATCCATGCACATATGTACATATGCATAGGGGTGTACAAACACTCATTATACACTCTCTCATACACATATGTATGCACCCCTCATTCATATGTATGCATATATGTGCACCCCTATGCATATGTACATATGTGCATGGATGTGTGTAGATGTTTGAGTAAGTTATCTCTGTGTTAGCGAACATGTACTTTTACCTACGTGTCTATGAGTGAGTGTATGTGTGTATGAGAGAGTGCATGCGACCGTGTGTGTGTGTGTGCACCCCCTCTGCATATGTATGCATATGTATGCACCCCTCATTCATATGTATGCGTATATGTGCACCCCTATGCATATGTATATTTCCCATGCCCCAAGTGAGTCACTCATGTGCATTTATTTCTTCGCATAAAGTGAACCAGATTAACAACAGTTAGTGATT
Source organism: Doryteuthis pealeii (assembly GCA_023376005.1). NCBI lineage: Eukaryota > Metazoa > Mollusca > Cephalopoda > Myopsida > Loliginidae > Doryteuthis > Doryteuthis pealeii. The sequence goes on along the minus strand of CM042160.1, from coordinate 41,707,204 downwards.
TGCAGCAACTTTGCAACTAATCCAATCGCTTCTCAGAAACCATTCCAATGGATGGATAACCTCCATGGAATGACACTTCCAAGAAATAAACAAAAAATAACATTATCTGACTCTTTGGGGTTCGCTCCAAGAAAACATGCTAAAAAGTTTCCGAAATTCTTCACTAGAGATGTTTGAGATAAGACTGAATATTTTTTGAGAATTTTGTCTTCCTGTCCTAACAAAATGTTTCAAACAACAACAACAACAACAACAACAGCAGCAGCAGCAGCAGTAGCAGCAGCAGCAGCAGCAGTAGTAGTAGTAGCAGTAAGTAAAGTCGTTGGGGTGGCCTAAAGTCGATATCAGCCAGACAAATGGCCCTATAGTGGCTAACAGCATCCTTGGCACAGATACCACTCTTATAATCCAGGGAAGATGTGACACGTTGATCTAAAGCAAGACTGCACATATACTACACTCTGATCCTCAACAGAAGTGCTGATCCATACATGAAAAAAAATAAGTCATTGGTGTGGCGTAAAGTCGGTATCAGCCAAACAGCGAGGGAGTCTATCCCCTTTTTACTAGCGCTGGACTAAGGAGATTGTCTTGGCGTCTGAAATGTAGCACAACACCTACCATCAGCTCCTCTCTTTACCGCACATATCTCTGTGCTACTCATACGCTGATTTGGCGAGGGCCGGTATCGAACCCGGAGCCTTGTAGTTCCTAGTCGATTACGCTCTACCGACTGAGCTAAACCGGCTCTTAGTAGTAGTAGTAGTAGTAGTAGTTACTACTGGCATGAAATAATAATGTTAATGATACTTGCCAGAGGGCTGAAAAGCTGTAGAACATGAAGGTGGTTTGGCTAGGCTTGTTGAATTTTACGACATCTCAACCCTTGTTGGGTTATTTTATGCTGAAGACGTTTTGTTTTATTCATTCTTGATGGGTATTCAAATTTTTTAAAAATTAAACCCATTTTTTTTCTTTTAAACACAATTTTAAAAAACTTTTTTTCTATTTAACCCATAGATAAGACCCTAATACTTCGGTTAGAAACCACAAGGTTCCTAGTTCGATACCGGTCCTCGCCAACTTAGCATATGAGTAGTACAATTATCTGTGCGGTAAAGTAAGGAGCTGATGGTAGGTGTGGCGCCCCACCTCAGACGCCAAAACAGTCTCCTTGGTCTAGCGCTGTTGAAAAGGAGATAGACTCCCTCGCTGACTGGCTGATACCGACATTAGGCCGCCCCGACGACTTTACTTTTTTTTTACGTACTACCACACCATGTCAGAGTAAACCTGGGAGTAATAGCGATAAAAGAGAACTCCACACTCCCCAGAGCTCCATATTGAAACCTCAAGACTAGATGCAGTTTAACGTCATACTCAGGACACTAGAGAACTTTGGTCTTTCAACCAAAAAAAAAAACAACAATAATAATAATAATAATAATAATAATAATAAATAAAAAAAATAACACCATGAATTGAAAAAAAAGAAGAAGGATAATGAAAGAAAATCAAAAGCCATTAAGATCGGATAGAATTCTCAGAAGAGACCTGAGGTGACTTGCTGTCACTCAGCCTGTTACAATATTATGGTCCATCCTTTAATATTTGAGCAAGAGCGCTTGTCCAGTGGAAATCCGTGGCAATCCTCTGGTAAAGAATACAGAGTATTGTAAGTTCCTTTGTCAATGGTTTGCAAGTGGACCATGAAAATATTAGTGTTTAAGTAGTGAATCAGCCGCGTATCATGGCTGTTGATTAACTGGAGGAATAAATCACGTGACCTTGCCTATAAATTTAGGTGGGGAATTGTAGCACACCTTATGTGATGTAATGGTCAGCAAGCTAGATTCTCACTGGGCGTCCTATACTTTTTGCCTCGTACCGCATCTAAGCTAAGCTTAGTAAATAACTATATACTACAATATTCCAACACAGCCGCCAGTGAACAACCGGCTACGGCATGTGTGAAAAACTCGATAATAATAATAATAATAATAATAACCAAGAACATAAGCATGATAATGGTATTAAACATTAGCAGAGAAATATCAAATATCTTTAACATGTGTTAATAAAAAGAAACAACACTTCAATGCTTTTGTAGGTGGTTAATATCAGTTTTTGATTCCTAAATTTTAGTTTTCAACACTCATCATATTTATGAACCACTTTTTGACACCTAGGCTTAAATCGACCCCTTGGAGAGTCCTGTTGACCACGAGGGGTCAATTGTGACAACTCTCATAGATAATAGTTAATTGCATATGTTGCATAAAATATAGGGATATGCACAGAGTGGGGAACCTGTCTATTATCAAGTCCTTTTGTTGAGGCTTAGAATATGATGACTGTACCCCTCCCCTGCAGGGGCGTAAGACTCCCCCTACCACTAAAAGGACTCTTCTGGGTATGACACTAAATTGGGGCATAAGTAATTATGGGTTATAAGTGCTTTTATGTTTGTTTGTTTATTGATTTTAACGGCATATCAACCCGTCCGGGGTTATGTCATGCCTAACGGTTTGGGAGTTATACATATCGTGTATTTATATTTATACTTTTTAGTAATTGGTTTTAACAATGTGTTAGCATTATTGGGGATTATATTTGTATGGTATTGATTTGTTTCATGTCTATATTCTATGGTATAATTTTATTTCCCTCACAAAAGAAGAGAATATCCTCTATGTTGACATTTTCAAATAGATCTTTCATATTTTTTGCTTTAAAATAACGGTTTTGATGTGAGCAAAAAACCTGCATTCCAGGCTGGAGACCAACTTTAAGGAAATCTAGAAAGGAACGAATCATTGTGTTTCGATTACGCATTGGTCATACAAGACTAATGCATTCTTATATACTCAAACAAGAACAACAACCACAATGTGGAACATGTCAAACACCTTTGACAGTTAAACACTTTAAGGAAGTCTAGAAAGGAACAAGTCATTGTGTCCCGATTACGCATTGGTCATACAAGACTAACGCACTCTTATATACTCAAACAAGAACAACAACAACAATGTGGAACATGTCAAACACCTTTGACAGTTAAACACGTGGGTGTTTTAAGGTTAAATGTAGGTATATGAATGTTCGTCGGGTTTTCTTTTAACCCCATCTCTTTTTGGTGGTCGCACTAAAAAGAAGGCATAAAAAAACGTGAAAGGAAAGAGACAAAAGATGAAGATGGCTTTATGACTTCGGCTTTATTGAGCGGGTTATAGTCGCCTGTAGCAAGGAGATACACTCTCTGGCTAGTAGGAGCGACTACACTCAGTTGCGGCCTAAATTCAAATGGCCGAAATATTTTTTGGAGGTAGGGAGTCAGTCGTTTTTGTCGGACATGCGCAGAGGGTTTTTCCGGTGAAGGACCCATGCGAGTTTGTAGTTGTTTTTTTTTATTTTTATTTATATTTTATATTTATTCTATTTTTATTTCATTTTTGTTTTATTTTAATCCACACATGCTCTATTTCTAAATATCTGGGGAGTGCGGAGTATTGAATTTAAATTAATCAAATTATTCATTGAAATTATTCCCAGAGCCATGTTTGTTATATATTTTTCTAACATCAGGAATTTAAACAGGGAGAGAGTTCTTGGTTATACAATGGAGAGAGAGAGACAGACAGACAGACAGGCAGAGACAGACAGAGACAGAGACAAAGAGACAGAGAGAGACAGAGACAGAGACAGACATAGAGATAGATTAGAGATGATAGTTGAAATGATGATAGGTAACTTATGCTTACAGCTGGTTCCTGGTAACTCGTCTACTGGTTCTATCTCGTCGGGCATTTTCTCTGGGCTTCTAGTGGAGGTTGATTTTCCTTGTTAATTCTTCTTTTTGCAGGGCTGGTCATTGTCTTTAATATCTAATTAACAAAACAAAACTTGGTTGTTTCTTGATCAAGTTTTATTTCCCCAGCCCATGATTCCGCCGCGGGTGAGTTGCGAACCCTAAGAGACATTTTCTCTCTCCTAGGGTGCTGGCTCGCATCTTGCTAACTAAATGAAAACCTATTCTCACGTGTCTGTACCAGAAGGTCAGTTGGAATCATCGTCACGTCACTGATAATCCCAAACGGGTATGGAAAATTCCCCATCTCCGCTCTTAGATCTAACGAACTTAATTTAAAATTCTAACTACAGGCACGTTCATAATTTATGAGAGATTCATAAATTATGTAACACGATGACCCAGGGTGATTGTACCTCTTAGGGTCCCATAAATGGGTGATTATACCTAAATATCTACACAAAAACTGAACACTCATCATGGTGTAATGGTTAGCCAGTCTCGTACATCAAATTAGTACTAAATAGTGAGTTCAATCCTTACTGGATGCTCCATACCTGTTGTTGGATCATTTCGGGATAGGCGTGCTGTAGGCCACCACTTAAACTTATAGATTTTACGTGGACACGTCGATTAAAGCCAGCCAATCAAAACCTCGAATACGTGGTTAGTTAACTGTTCAATGGTCGATCTTGAAAACCGTTTATTTGCACGTATTCGACACGGACGAACGGATCAGCAACCGAGGACTCTGCTTAACACAAGGATTCTGCTCTATCACCGAGGAACAACCAAAGATACTTCACAAAGTCACAACCAAAGGATTCTACCTAACACTAAAAATCAACGGATCTCCATTGTAAAGTGCTCTCCCCTGCAGCCTAAAAATGGCCACAAAAACCGTAACACCCGCGACCTTGTGTAACACCCTGTCTATGACAAAAGGGTTGGGTATTTAGGATGAATGGATAAATGGAAATATTTTAAGGCATGTCAACTCTTGTAGGGTTAATTTATGTCGAAGATGTTTTGTTTAATTTCTCTCAATGTTTGAGATGAGGCTTGATGATTAGTATTATCTGCGCTATTCGGACTATTGTCCTCATCTTCATTGTTATCTGCAGAACGTTTCGAGTTCCCGAGTCCGACAATAAATACCTGAAGAAAGCCGGAGGGCATATCGGCTGAAACGTTGTACAGATAACAATGAAGATGAGAACAATAGTCCGAATAACGCAGATAATACATGTTTTGTTTTATTCATTCTTGTTGGGTATTCAATTCTTTTTTCAAATTTCTTTAAAACTCATTTTTTAAATCCATTTAACCCATACCAACAGGTACTACCATTGTGGGTGGACCTGACACCCCCAGAGCTCCAGAATTGTAACTTCATCACTAGATGCAGTTTAATGCCCTACCCAGAACACTTGGGTATTTAGGGGTATCCTATCTTGGTGTAATGGTTAGCAAGCTAGTCTTGCACATACATTACGTCTGAATAGCAAGTTTGATTCTTGCTGGGGCCCAATATTTGTGAACTTGTCCTAGCCATTGCAAACGGGTCGGGTAAACAGCTACACTGATTGATATTCCAAAGATTCCGAAACGGATGAGCGTTATCGCTTCCGCGAGCTCACAATCTTTCCCTATATATTTCCCTTACGCTTTTTCTTTCTCTCTTGTTGTATTTTTCTGTGTAACATCTCCTTTTTCTTCCCTTTCTGTCTGAACATTATTTAGCTGAGGTGACGCCACATATTAGGAATAATAAATAAGAATTCGGTGGATAAGCAACTCAGATAATCAGGATTTAGATTTTTGCATTTCATTTTGAACGATTTGGACGGTCTCATTTGTGTTGCAAGATGATAAGTATCGTACAAATAAGGAACACGAGATATGGTTATCTTAATCTTGATAATTTCAAAACGTTTTATAGTTTTACCAAGAGATTTCCTTTATAATTCGACACTATTTTTTTCTCTGCATCCTAATAGCAAAATTGTATGATTTTCCTTTTGATAAGCATTATGAAATAAGGATGGAGTTTCGAAAACGAAGTTGGAAATAAGATTTATGACCTTTTCCTTTCCTCGGCATTTTCCGGTCACATCAAAACCAGAACTTTAAAATAATCCAAAACAGGTTGACATGCCGTTAAAATCAATCAATCAATCAATTAATCATAGGTTGAGTTATTGGACATCTTTTATAACTCAATTTCATCTTTCAAACCTTTAAGTTTTCAACCGCAAACAACGATGACGTCACTCTATGTCGTTTAATAGTTGTGGACTCTCAGGTGAAAATATAGAAAATTATGAGGAATATATGTATCTTTTCAGTGACTCCGAAGTGACCTACCATGCCACACACACACACACACACACACACACACACATATATATATATATATATATATATATATATATATATAAGAAATGTATATAAAGTAACCTACTCGAGTTTCATCATCTGAATCGTCAGGGTTACATCCGTTGAATTAATCGAGTTTTCGATTAATATCAGTTGGTACCACGTATGTCTGTTGGAACGGGTCTTATTGTTAACTCGATTAATTCAACGGATGTAACCCTGACGATTCAGATGATGAAACTCGAGTAGGTTACTTTATATCGATTTCTTAAATAAATTTTGCTCTACACTGTATTGAGCACTTTGTATTTGTTTTTTCACGGTCTTAACCCCTGGATACTGTGCGCTTCCAACGATCGTACCCGTACCCACCGGTAAGCCTACTAATATATATATATATATATATATATATATATATATATATAACCAGTCTAGGCGAAGGAAAACTCTGAATTTGTAAGGCCTGAGGTCAGTCGTTGAAAGGGTTTGTGGCATTACTTGTGCACCAATTCTTTCCTATCGGTTGTGCCAAAAAGT
>CM042160.1:41692980-41695480 GCA_023376005.1 Doryteuthis pealeii | reverse complement strand
ATGCATTTGAGTGGTTAATGGAGACAAGAGAAAAAGGAGAACAAAGTGTTAATGAGATAAAGAGAGAGAGAGAGAGAGATAGAGAGGAGAGGAGGAAGGGGAGGGAGAGGAGGAAGGGAGAGTGTAAAGGAAGAGTGTGAAGGGAAAGAGCAAAGGGAGAGAGAGTGAAGAGAAGAGAGTGAAGGGAAAGAGAAAGTGTGTGTTTTTGGACAGGGAGAGAGATAGTGTGGCTAAGAGAGAGAGAGAGAGAGAGAGAGAGAGAGAGAGAGAGAGAGAGAGAGAGGGGGGTATGATAGAGAGAGCGTAGGATATAGACAGTGAGAGAAACATTGGATGGAAAGTAATTTGTCTCCAATCTCTAGCCACGAACCTGTTGATCCCAACATTCTACGTGAGCCGTTTGCTGACTTAAAAAAATTATGTTCACACCTTGCACATGAAACTAGGTCTCTTGAAGCAATTCATTAAAGCATTGTCAGCTGAAGGCAATTGTTTCAAGTACTACATTCTAGCATTTCCTGACCTGTCAAGTGAAGAAAATCTAGGCTGGTGTGTTTGATGGTCTTCAGATTCGGGAAGCTATCATAGATGAACATTTCATTGTGATAATGTCAGAACTCGAAAAGAATGCTTGGTTCTTGACAAGTTCTTTACTTCGTCAAGAACTTTCTTGGAAATGCACGAGCAAAGAATCACACTGAAATTGGATAGCCATAATACACTTGATGAGCAACATGAGCATCAAGTTCCATTCTCTGCATAGCCATCATGCTAACTTCCTGGAAAACCTTGATGTGGTCAGTTATGAGCAACATGAATGATTCCACCAAGATTTGAAATTCATGGAGGAATGGTATCAAAGTATATGGGATTTAAATATGATGGCTGACTATGGAGCATAAAGGGAATTTGTCCACATATTGAACACTCTAGAAAAAAACTATGTGTAGATTTTAACCTTAACTATTTGCACACAATTTGACTTACAGTAACAATATCCTTTGTATGAACAAGATGAATTTTTACAAACATTACAATCAAGCAATTTAAAAAAAACATTGTAAATTTTAAAAACATTATATAGAATAGGCTCAAATTTGTCACATGCAGTATTTCAATGTTTTTGAGACCAAGTAAGGGTATCCTCTTAGTTAAAAAGTTAATGTAATAGAGAAAATATGGGGTAATTTTTGGATGCAGGGTCCAAAAGTTTCTCAAAAACGATTGTCAGATTTAATTCAACAAAATTTGTGATGGCCAGTGTAATGTTTTATTATTTTCAATTATATATACATTTTAAAATATTGCATAAAATTGTGAGATGCTGTATTGTTACGGTTTTTGAGAAAAATCGAGTGTATCCCGAGCTTTCCTTCTCTTAGACCGGTTGCCTAACCAAGGTTAAAGAGCCCATTCTGCCCTACTATTTATACATAGCTGGAGGGAGAGTAGGATTCATACCTTTCCCAAAGGTATTAGCTCTAAGTGAAAATGCAATTACCACATCCAGGATTTGAACTCGGGGCGACGTGTCCATTTCCCATCACTTTAACCATTACACCACGCGCTTTCATATGTTTGCATGTATACGGCTGCAGTAATGCATCAATATGTATCATTGAACTATTTCTTTTTTTTTTTTTTTCAAAAAATCCTTTTAAAAAAACAAGAAAACATCAAAAGTCAATCCATTTCCTTTTTCTTTCTAATTTGTTTTGCAATAATTATATTTTTTTTAATTAACCATTCTGCCATGACTGTTTCAATCACTCCCCCATGCCCTGTCCTGCCAAACCTTAACCCCCACCCACCCCCATTTCTCTTGAAAAACGAAACCAAATTTGCTGATGCGATTTCCTGTAGTCGACCCTTTGATGATTTTGATTGTTTCCTTTGCTGACCTGAGCTTTTCTTTTCCGCTCATGCCGAATCGTATATAATCGGACATTTTGTAATTGTTAACTATGAAATGTCTCAACAACAAAAAAAGCGGGGGAAAGAATTGACACGACATAAAAGCACACAGAGAGAGAGAGAGAGAGAGAGAGAGAGAGAGAGAGAGAGAGAGAGAGAGGGGGGAGGGAGGGGGCGGGGCGGGGTCAAACACAAGTTGATACGTAATATAGATATATACAGAGACAACGAGAGAGAGAGAAGGAGAAAAGAAGCAAAATTAAGAGAGGAAGAAAAGGGTAATTAATAAGGGAATCTAAGAGAGAGAGAGAGAGAGAGGGGAAGAGGGGGAGAAAGAGAAACGAAAGGAGAGGAAACACAAAAAAGAGGTGAGTATAAGGGTTTTAAAAGCAGAGAGAGAGAGAGAAGGGGGAAGGAAGAGAGAGAGAGAGAGAGAGAGAGAGAAGAGAGAGAGAGAGAGAGAGAGAGAAAAGAGAGAAACAAAGAAACAAAGAAAGAACGAGTGCGAGAGAGTGAGGGATGAGGAGAAATCAAACACAAGTTGATACGTAATATATAGATATATACAGAGACAACGAGAGAGAAG
>CM042160.1:41682980-41690480 GCA_023376005.1 Doryteuthis pealeii | reverse complement strand
AAAAAGTTAGTCCCACAGATCCATTATTATTGAATCGCGAGTTGGATCCTGATAGTATGTCCCATTAAAATCCCTATTTAAAAAAAAAACCCTAATCTGTTATCATCTAGATTTATTTTTTTAAAGTTATCTTCACGAATATAAATCAAACCTTCATTATTTTTGCTCAAAAACCAAGCCCTGGTGGTATTTAATGTTCATATGTATTTACTTTGTTGTTAATTGTTTTATTTTCGAAGTTTCCTCCGGACATACAGATTCACACTACTGCCCTTTATATATGTATAGATTAAATACATACATATATATATATATATATATATATATATATATATATATATATTATATTATATTATATTATATTATATTTATAAGTATTTAAATATTAATATAATTAAATATTATATTGAATTAGAAATACTAATTAAATTAAATACGAACACAAAAAAGATTGCACTTGTCATTACTTTATACTAATTGATTTCAGTACAAAATTATACATAGGATTGCTTCTGAGAATAAAACAATACTATTAGAAATCAATTACATACCAAGGTTCAAGCGTTCAATCTGCCCATAGCTGGAAGGAGAAGAGTTGAATCCATACGTTTCCCAAAGGTATTAGCACTATGTGAAATTCAGCCAGCCTTGTCTAGGATTTGAACTCGTGTCACCATATCTATTTCCTACGATCATAATCATTATCATGCAGAGCTTTCGTCTGGTAAGAGACAGAGTGGCCGCACCCAGTTGCGTTTTAAGGATGTCTGCAAGAATGGTCTCAGGAGCTTTGGCATTACTCCTTCCAGCTGAGAAAATTTGGCTCAGGATCGCCCTCGGTGGCAGCAGGCTCTTCGTAGTGCGCTATTCATGTATGAAGTCACTCTGGTGCAACACCAAGAAGCCAAGAGGTCCAGAAGAAAGCGGCGGCAACAAAACACCGGAACATCAACATCTTCAGGGACAGCCTTTACATGGTTCTAGGTAAACACCAAACTATTTTTTGGTACAAATAATGTTCAATATATGTGAAATAATAATAGAAAAAAAATTGTCTTAGATTCAGTGCCACATCGGGATATGGATCTTGCTATGAAAAAATCAGAAATCATCAATAACTTAAAATTGGTTGACTTTAAGACTATTTTGATAGAATTCTTAGATTCCTTGGTCAAAATTACTTTCATAAACCAATTTTTAGGTGTAGGGAAGCTCTAGAAGCCATTTTACAGACAAAAATAGATTACAAAAAGTTGCCATTTTCCGCGAACCCAACCAAATTTGGAGAGGTAAAAATCGACATAATTTTTGGAATTGGAAGGTCAAATTTTTGGGAATGTCTAACTTTAACACAATCCACCCCTGTACAAAATTTCAGAAAAATTGAATAGGCTGGGTGACAATTTTACTTTTTTCTGGATGATTTGACATGGAATTGCCCTTATAGTCTCCCTACACTACAATGCCGTTGAACCATTACATCACGGGAACCTCTATAAATATTATAGAAGAACAGTAGTGGTACTATTGAGGATTGAACTCACAACACTGGTAACTGGGTCAGGTATGGCAAGGTTATTAACTACTGAGCTACCTTGATGCTCTCAGCGAACATATCATATATTCAGTCATGATACGCAATAATAATAATAATAATAATAATAATAATAATCACACACACACATACAATTATAACAAATCTCACTATCACCCCTTCTTCTCTAACGCCTACAACCAAAATTTACACAAATATTCCAACAAACAGAATGTTAATTGTAAATCCATCTTCAAAAAAAAAAAAAAAAAGAAATAAAAAAATACACTCAAACCCAGTCCTAACCCAAACACCTGTAGCACTATCGGAGTCCACAATGATACACTCCCCATTAGAGAGAGAGAGGTAGAGTCCACCTCCAACCTCTTCTGATACCATCAACCGACCCCACCCCCTTATTCACGACCTCCTCGATTTATTAGAAAGAAAATGTTCACTACTGAAGCATGAACTCTATTCATGAAGTCCTAAAGAAGGTCTAAAAGACCGAAACGTTAGATCGTCGACATCACTACCTACAATAAACATCCATTTTCTTCAACATCCCGTGTTTGTCTACCTTTCACCACATTCAGTCATAGGAATTACGGCAGTCAAAATCCTGTACATTCCCTCAGAGAGACCCGAAACCAGTAAGAAACCACAGGCCAATTATAAACACATTATCCCACATTAGACAACCACTCCCTACGGAGTAACCACATAAACATAAATACGAACACTACAGGGTCCATGACAAGGCCTGTTTTGTCAGGCCTGTCACATTAACATTAACACCTGGTGCGCCAAATCATTTTTTTTTCATTTATCTATCTGGTATATCTCTTTCTTTATTAGATCGAAAGGTGTTCAAGTAGATATTAAATATCTATAACAGCCAAGTGCATATTAGGTTTTGGGGAAAATAATGACCATTTTTATCACACATTTAAATGTAAAATCAGCCATTCCTTTCCAAATAGCCTCTCTCTCTCTCTTTCTCTCTCTCTCTCTCTCTCTCTCTCTCTCTCTCTATATATATATATATATATATATATATATATATATATATATATACTTATCCTATTAGTAATTCCTTTTATTTTTTATGTTAATTTGTTTGGACCACGGTGGGACTAGTTTTGTAATAAAAAGTACGGTTACTCGAAGTCACTTTAGTCAGATTCTTGCCCCGATGGGCTACTGAGCAAAACTATTAGTAGGTATATATAACTCATTAGGTTTAACTTTATATATATATATATATATATATATATATATATATATATATATATATACTTTGGTGCGGTACCAAGTTTCTTGGTACAAGGTGATTCTAGGTGGGTCCTAATTCTCTACCAGTAGTTTGTTGTAGAGTTCAGGTTCCGTATGAGAGCTCAATAATATATCAGTGGTCTGAAGAAGCTCGTGAGCATACTCGCGAGTGGAAATGGTCCATAACCACGATACCCATGGTATTTAAGGCCTTTTTATTCCCAAATATATATATATATATTATATATATATATATATATATATATATATATGGTGGATGTTATCGAGTGCTTCCTTGATAGGATACAACCAAAAATGAGAATTCAAACGTACATATAAAGATTTGCGTATATATTTTTTACATATACGGATTATTAAAAAAAAAAGGAATATATACATTGGTGTAAATATGAATTTAAATTTTATTTCGACATTTCTTTGTGAAAAGGCAAATTGAAACGGCCAAAGACACCATTCGCAACTGCAAGGAAAAACATAAAATTGTTAAACAGGAGACGTGCCTTTTGTTTAATTCTACACACACACACACACACACACTTATATATTATATATATATATATATATATATATATATATATTGCAATTACGATGCGTATATCGTATTATGACAAGCAAACTCAGCAAATATCGCGCCCCACATAGAACATCGTACAGCTGTTTCAACTTTATTAAGTCTCATCAGCTATGTATACTTACGATTTCCCTCCGAAAGAAATCGAAACCGGGAACCCAGCACGCAGAATCAGAAACTCTACCCCTGGGCCACCGATACGTAGCACATGATACATGCGAAATTAACTTGTCAAGAATAAACACGCTACTATTATACAAAGTACAGTGGACGTTGAGAAGATCGCAAATTAGGCCTATTCTCCGGCGTAAGAAATGATGAGATTTGATTATATATATATATGTATATATATATATTGTGAGATGGTTACTGTTTCAGGTTTTGCTGGAATGGCGTACCAAAGGCAGTATTATTGGTAGAGTGCTCAATATAAAATAGAGCTGTTATATAATATAATATATATCAAATGTCTATAATATATATATGTGACCACTTACTACGCGTACGCAACCTTTATGCAGCCCATAAACACTCTCACACATTCAATCCACCTTCACATACATACACACATCATTTTATCCAATCATACGCATCCCGTGTCTATTGAATTTTTTGAAATTTTTTGTAATTTTTTCGATTTTCCTTACATTTGAAACATCTTCACCTGATTATTGCATCGCATGAAACCAATATGGTTGTGATTGTTCCTTTGTCACCTAATAAATAGATATGTAAAACCTTTATATATTTATCTTATTATATATATATATATATATATATATATAAAAATATATATATATATATATATATATATATGTGTGTGTGTGTGTGAGGATCATTCAATGAATAAGAGGAATTTTTATAAAAGAAGTAATTTTTTTCTCAAAATGTTTTGTATGAATGTAAACTCTGCATTTTTTGGAATTGTTTTATACCAAAAATTATTCTCATCTCCAAAAACTATTTGTTTTTGAGACTATTCAAAATGGCGGCAAATATACCCAAGAATTTCAGGAGTACTTTTCTTATCAGTATTATTTGGGTTATTCGGACTATTGTCCTCATCTTTATTGTTATCTGTACAACTTTTCGGCCGATGTGCCCTCCGGCCTTCTTCATGTATTACTTGTCGGACTTGGTAGCCTTCTCGAACTCAGGAAAATTCTTGTTATAATCGGGAACCTTATTATCGTAATCGGAAGCCATCACGGAACTTTGAACCCAACCCTTATATTCAATCCACGGGCGTATCCTGTTCCCATTCAAAGGTAGGCTTCCGAGCTACCATGCCTTTGTATTCACCGTTGGATTTCTCCAACTCGTTGTGAATCCTCTTCACTGTCCTCAGATTGTAACCAAAACACTCTGAAATCTTCGTATTGGAGCTTCCGATGTGAATGCCGAGCAGAACAGCAGGCCGTTTCCGAATTTCTGGAAGTGTAAATTGTATCATATTGCTGTTTTCCTTCAGACAGTGCCAAACTGACTCTTATTTGCTGCACAGTAGATAAAACCTGAAACAAAGTAGATGCACGAAATGACAACAATGTTCCCATAGTATACACACACACACACACACACACACACACACACACATATATATATATATATATATATATTATATATATATATATATTTGGAGGATATGTGCTTAATTGAAGTCATACCTAATTTTGAAAATTAATTAGTTAATTATTAATGAATTTAGGCGGGCATATATGTTCAAGTGTAAGGCTAAAAAAATCGATAAAATGTCAATTGTTTAGCCTTACATTTGAACATATATGCCCGCGTAAATGCATTAATTATTAACTAATTAATTTTCAAGTTAGACTTCAATTAAACACACATCCTCCAAAAATTGTCGGCTAAAAAGCCATATCAAATAAACACATTGTTTGTTTACTTACTCTCATATATATATATATATATATATATATATATATATATATAGTCATCCACAGACACGTGTTTCAACTTATCAAGTCTCTTCAGTGTGGCTAGACATTTGTAAGCTACCTACAGCCGGGATTGAAATCCGATCGGTTCAGCACCTTTACTGCTAGGCTATAGTCACCCACAGAATGCGAAGGGGTTTTTAACTTTTTTTTTTAATACACACATCCCTATGTATGTAAAGGCCGCCATATATTGCTCCATCCCTTATATAGCGTTGTGTGTGGGTCATAGAGGTTGAAGCTGTATTTACCAAGATAGAAATGAACAATAAATGGAACGTTCATTTCTTTTTCTTTCTTTTTTTTTTTTTTTTCAGAATAGTTGTATCATAAAATAGCCGAGTTTGAACCTGTATTTACGAAGATAGAAATGAACAATGAATGGAACGTTAATTTTTTCCGAATACAAGGTGTGTCAAAAAGTATAAAAAATCTCAATACTTTTTGACACACCCTGCATATATATATATATATATATATATATATATATATATATATATATATATATATTATTGTCGTGTAGCAAGTCTCCAAAAATGTAGGATATATGAGTTTATAAACAAAACGAGAAATCTGGGAAGACCTGCTAGTGTAACAGTTAGAATCTCCGACTTTCAGCCAGGCAGTTAGGGTTCGAATCACACAAAAAGCGGCTTGGAGTCTATAACTTTGCTGATTAGGTATAATAGGCCGAAATGTACATCCAGAGAACGACTTTTTCTCGATTTGTTTACGTTTCAGATTTAAACTGATATATCCGCCTAATTCATTAATTATCCACTAATTAATTTTCAAATTCGGTATGACTTCAATTAAGCACATATTCTCCCAAAAATTGTCGGCATAGCCATATCAAACAAACTGTTTGCGCACTATCATATATATATATATATATATATATATATATATATATATATTATATATATATTAAAGATATTGTGGTATGAAAGTTTCATATCACGATTATTGTGTCCCAATTATCATGGTTGTCGGTATTATCTTGATATTTGTGAGATATGCTGATAATAATTAAAAAAGTACTGATACACAAAATGTAATCCCACACACAAGAACAAACACACGCAAACAGAAACACACACACACAAACACACAAAACACACACACAATGAACACACACACACACACACACGCGCGCAAGAAGAAGAACACACACTTAAACTCAAGAACACACACATATGCACCTACAGACAGACACCTACACGCACACATACACAGACAGAACACACACACACATAAGAACACGCAGAAGAACACACGCACACATGCAAAAGAACACATATATCTACAAGGACACACGCACACACATAAGAACACACTTACACACAGCACACACAACACATACACACACTGAAGAATACACACTCAGAAGAATACACACATACACGAGAACGCACGCATACACATACACAGATGAACACAGACATACACATACATACACACACACATACACACACGGAAGAATATACACATAAGCACAAGAATACACACACACATACGATGTATGTCAGAAAAGTTCCGGGACTGGTGTCACAAAAAATCTATTTCAAATCCAAAGTACAAATTACTATGCTATAATTTCTCTTTCTTACTTCCTAAAGACTTTCATCCTAACTGTTTGTACCTATGTTCTATATTTTCTGTTAGATGTGCTCAGACAATAAAGACTGTATTTGTTGTTATATGTACGTATTTATTATTTATGCATGTTCACCTACGTTAGAGACTTCTTTGAAGCCTTCTAACATATTATAAGAAAAAGCTATCTGTTGTGCATTTACCTACGTTAATTGTTCAGAGATTATTGATATATGTAGTGATGTACTATATCGAGGCCATTTGCCACCACCCCTCTGACAATCTTGAAAATGTGTTCGACTAATGAAATTTGCTACTATGTCAGTTGAATTCAGCTTCGACAACATAACGTATAAACAGTTCGACGGTGTCTCTATGGGCTCTCCTTTGATACCAACGCTGGCTAATATTCAAAATAATCCCCCTGGAGTCTAATACATTTTCCCACCCTTCTCTGTCACGCTTGCATGCACTCCTGGAAGGACTCTTCCGGGATTCTCTGTAGCTCTGTTGTCACAGCCTTTTTGATATTATGCATATCCTCA
>CM042160.1:41660480-41672980 GCA_023376005.1 Doryteuthis pealeii | reverse complement strand
ATAGATAGATAGATAGATATGAACAAAGATAGATAGTAGATAGACAGGCTGAAGATAGATATAGATAGATAGATAGATAGATAATAGATTGTGATACTGAGATCAATGAGATTTGACAGATTGGAGATGATTTTAGATAGATATAATGAGATAGATATGAACAAAGATAGATATTGAACAGGGCTGAGTTAGACAGTATAGATAGCTAGATAGATAGATAGGATAGGATTTGGACAGATTGTATAGATAGGATAGATAGATAGATATGGAAGCAAATAGATAGATATGAACAGGGCTGTGTTAGATAGATAGATAGATTGATAGATAGATAGATAGAGTGCAATGATTTGACAGATTTGAGATAGATAGATAGATATTGGAATCAAAGATAGTATATGACAGGCTGTGTTAGATAGATAGCATAGATAGATACTGAGATCAATAGTTTGCAGATTGAGATAGAGTAGATAGATAGATAGTGACAAAGTAGATATGAAAGGCTGAGTTAGATAGATAGATAGATAAGCATAGATAGATAGTATCAATAAGATTTGACAGAATTGAGATAGATATGAAATCAAAGATGATGATCGAACGAGGCTGAGTTAGATAGATAGAGTAGATAAGATGAAGATATGGATAGATAGGATAGATAGATATGAAACAGAGATAGATTGATACAGTGAGTAGATAGATAAATAAGGTACGATATAGAATTTCGTGAGATTAGATAGATAGAACAAAGTAGTAGAACCTGTGGTTATAGATAGATAGATAGATAGGATAACTGGATCAATGAATATTTAGATAAAATATGAGATAGATGAAGATAAGTAGATAGAACAGATGATAGAGTATGGATACATAAGATAGATAATAGATAACAGAGCTGAAGAGTATGGACAGATGAATAGATAGATATAGATGATAAGACTTGACAGATAATAGATAATAGATGAGGAAACTGAGAATAGATAGATAGATATGAAACAATATAGTATGAACAGGGCTGGGTGTTTAGATAGATAGAATAGATAGATGAGATGATAAGGATAGAATAAATAGAATACTGATGATGCAATAGATTTGAGCAGAATTGAGATAGATTAGATAGATATGATAGAAGATAGATGATGAACCGATTGGGGGAGTTAGGATAGTATAGAGTAGATAGAGTAGATAGATAGTCAATAGATTGTGACGATTGAGATAGATATGAACAAAGATAGGGATATGAACAGGTGAATTAGATATGATAGATATGATAGATTTGACAGATTTGAGATGATAGATAATAGATAGATAGATAGATATGAACAAAGAAGATTATGAACAGGCTGAGTTAGATTGTTAGATAGATAAGATAGTATTGATTAGATTGGAACATGATTGCGATAGATAGATTAGGATATGAACAAACTTGATAGATTTTGTATCACTTATTTAGGAAACCTAGTTTACTCCATACAGTACATTAAAATCATTTTCTTTCTTTTGTCTCTAGTTTTTTTTACTCACACCCTAAGCAATAAAATTCAACATATCTTTATAAGCGAACTTTTAAAAGAGTATTTTTCTTTTTCTAAAATATTGAAATAGCATTTCTCATTTAATAATATCTTTTTCATGGACATAATGGCCATGGCATTTAAGGACAGTTTGTCTATTCAATTTATATTTAACTCTTTATTTGTTTAAGTGATAATTAATATTTCTTTTTTTGTTTTTGTCTTCGATATTAAAATGGCTGCATATTGTTTGTGAAGAGGCCATCAGCCATATCCCAATTGACCGCAGAAAATAATAAGTCAGTTTGTATAATTGGAAAGCTCTTGTGTGACACTTTCTTGCGCCCCAAGATAATTCATTCACTCGGCTACTCGGTTCCATTGTGTAAAACACAACAACATATATATTATGATAGTATATATAGTTATATAGTATATATATTATAAGTATATATTGAATATGGGAGTAAAATATGGAAATAAATCCGAGCAATATTAAGAAATTTGAAAAAACAAGTGTTTCGCAAAAAAATGAGATGAATTTATTTATCGATGCTTAAATGTTTCGGTTCTTCCCCCCTTAATACATCTGATGAGGCTTAAGGAAACCGAAACGTTTAAGCATCGATAATAAATCCCATCTTATTTTTGGGAACACTTGTTTTTTCCCCATTTCTTAATTATATATATATATATATANAATATAAATCAAATCTCTATTATTTTTGCTCAAAAACCAAGATCTGTGATATTTAATGTGTAATAAATTTACTTTGTTGTTAATTGTTTTTTTAAAAACACAAGCCCTGGTTGTTAATTGTTTTTATTTCGAAGTTTCCTCTGAGCATACATACACACACAACTGCCCTATATATGTATAGATAGAGTGGATATAAGTTGTGTACATTGGCATTAGTACTGAAATGAATATTTATACGAAAGCATATATAGATATGCAGATCTGTGATATACGTAGAATAAATGCATTGATAGTACTTTGAAAAGAAATGTTAATGTCTACTATCTAAAATATTAAATGAAAAAAATTCCATGCTGTTATCATTTGAATTTTATTTTTAATTATCTTCACAAACATAAATCAAATCTGTATTATTTTGGCTCAAAAACCAAGCCCTGGTGATATTTAATGTGTATATATATTTACTTTGTCGTAAATTTTTTATTTTCAAAGTTTCCTCCGGACATACACATACACACAACTGCCCTTTATATATTTACTAGAAGGCGCGTGGTCTAATGGTTCAGAGTCGGTAGGAAGGAAATAGAATCGTCAACCAAGTTCAAATTCTTGGATGAGCTGTTGGAATTTCACATGGCGCTAATACTATTGGGAAAGGTATGAATCCAATTCTCTCTCCAGCTATAGGTAAATAGCAGGGCAGACTGGTTAGAGACGTGGAAAATGGACTCGTCGACCTGAGTTTAATTCCTGGACGAAGCTGTTGGCTTTTCACATGGCGCTAATACCCTTGGGAAAGGTATGAATCCAATTCTCCCTCCAGCTATGGGTAAATAGCAGGGATTACTGGGTTCTTTAACCATGGCTAGGTAACCAGTCTAGGAGAAGGAAAACTCTGAATTCAAACCTGTTAAACTCCGCTTAAGAAATTGACTTTGTGTCGCATCCTGCTTGTGCGGAGGGGTTGGTAAATATATATATATATGTACTAGAAGTGGCTACCCGGCGTCACCTAGGTAGAGGAGTGGAGTAAAAAAAGGTGGACTCGAAGATCCATTATTGTTGAATCAAAATGCATTGGGGGCTACAAATTTACAAAATCACAGGAAAAAAAAATCACTTTACATATACGGATAATACCAAGAATTTTGACAAAAAATGAAAATCTGGAAACCTTTCATCATTTTTCTTCTCTGATACGGTTGTTTTTATTTAAAATCTGGTATTGAACCTTTAACTCTATGATGTCTAATCAAATGATGTATCCAGTGAGCCATCACCTCGAAGTAAAGAGCAAGTCAGCCATGATTTTTTACATGCTGAATGCACACAAGAGTGTTTAAATGTGCAGCAGACAAAATGCCATTGTCAAAATAAAGCAAAAACAAAGAGAGAAAAAAATAATATAGGTCATTTTAGTGTTATGAATGAATGGCTAATCTGAAAGAAACTGAAGAAGAATAAAATGGAAAGGAGTGAGTGAAAGAAGGTAACGGAAGAAGAAAAAAAATAATGATAATGTTCGTTCCTTTGAGAATGAATAAATAAAATCAAGAGCATTTTAATAGACAGAATAGAATTGAGTATAGAATTTCATTCAAGCAGACATGAATATAATATGTAAAGTTAATCTTGCAGACATTCTTTGTTAAGTAAATACAAAAGAAGAAGAAGAAGAAGAGTGATGAGGGAGGAGAGAGAAGAAGAAGAAGAAGAGTGAAGAGAAAGAAGAAGAAGAAGAAGAAGAAGAGAAGAAGAAGAGTGATGAGGGATGAGGGAGGAGAGAGAAAGAAGAAGAAGAGAAGAAGAATGAGGGAGGAGAAGAGAAGAAGAAGAAGAAGAAGAAGAAGAAGAAGAAGAAGAAGAAGAAGAAGAGTGATGAGGGAGGAGAAGATGAGTGATGAAGAAGAAGAAGAAGAAGAAGAAGAAGAAGAAGAAGAAGAAGAAGAAGAAGAAGAAAGAAGAAGAAGAGTGATGAGGGAGGAGAGAGAACAGTAAGAAGAAGAAGAAGAAGAAGAAGAAGAAGAAGAAGAAGAAGAGTGATGAGGGAGGAGAAGATGAGTGATGAGGAAGAAGAAGAAGAAGAAGAAGAAGAAGAAGAAGAAGAAGTGATAGCTTTTACTTTATAATTGTCTCCAATATGGAGGATTTCTCACATTATATTATCAAAACCAATATTATTAGGTCTGATTCATTGTCTAACTCCACAGTAACCAAAAAATATGACTTATGTAGCAATCCAAAAATAAGTACACCCTTTATATTGTGACTGTATTAATATATTAACAACATTGGAAATCCAGAAAAGGTTTATTTCTTTTTGTACAGGAATCTATTAATAATGGAGATTGTCTGTATTTCTGTCTGTAACAAAAACTACGTCATAGCTCTACGTCACAGATTACATCACAATATTCTTATGCTATATACACCCAAAATTCTATTAATAATGGAGATTGTCTGTATTTCTGTCTGTAACAAAAACTATGTCATAGCTCTACGTCACAGTTTACGTCACAATATTCTTATGCTATATACGCCCAAAATTCTATTAATAATGGAGATTGTCTGTATTTCTGTCTGTCAAAAACTATGTCATAGCTCTACGTCACAGATTACGTCACAATATTCTTATGCTATATACACCCAAAATTTGAGTAAGCAATTTTAAAAATTGTTTTTTTACTCTTGTCCTTTTTTTTTTCTTTTTTTACAGTAACAAGAAGTTAACTAAAAAGTTTACAAATAAATAAATACCTACGATTTTGTGGAAAATTGATGTGGAAAATATTCAAAATAATTGTTTGATTATTACATGCACGCAACATTTTATTTGAGATGGACGGGGCTCAGTTTTCATTTCAAATTGTTTTATTTTTTTTTTTTACTCCTTTAATAAATATGAGGATTTGTCTTACTTATGATACAAACCCTCTGACATTGAATTTTTAACTCCCACCCTCTCAGGCAATGCGTTTCAAAAATTAATTTTTATGATGCCCGGAGGCTGTTTTCTGTTGCTAGTAGAAATAATAGAGTCAACGCACAGTTCTCCATCAGTATGACTAGCTACTCGATAAGTAGTAACTCACCTGCGAATACTACTACATAACGCAACTACGAATACCCTTGCATATTTGTATCTTTATATATGTTCTGTTGGAAGCGTGTGGTGTAATGGTTAAAGTCATGGGAAATGAACTCGTCGCCCCGAGTTCAAATCCTGGACATGGTAATTGCATTTCACTTAGCGCTAATACCCTTGAGAAAGGTATGAATCTTACTCTCCCTCCAGCTATGGATAAATAGTAGGGCAGACTGGGCTCTTTAACCTTGGTTAGGCAACCAGCCTAGGAGAAGGAAAACTCTGAATTCAAACCTGTTGAATTCTGCTTAAGAAATTGACCTTGTGTCACATCCTGCTCATGCGGAGGGGTTTGGTAAATATATATATGTTCTGTTGGACGAGTCCAACTATCTTCTAGGGGAAATATCTTCCTTACAACTGTTTATGCATATTGATACAATTTCGTTTTTGGTTACTGATGTAATGAATATGCATATACCTAGGTACCTCCACCTCACAGTAATCTGATTGGTTAGTGTCCACCATAAATACTTAACACTGTAGTGGTGCAAACGCCTGTTACTACAACGCCTACTACTATTACTATGCCTATTACTCTGACACACCAGCTTCATACTTACCTGCGAGTATACCTCCCTACAACTTTTACTAATACAGGGTGCGGCATAAGTAACGCCCTTTTTAATTTCATCTTATAATGTATATTTTCTTTATTACTTTCTTTAATTAATTTGCTAAATATTCATTTTTTCAGATATTTTACAACCACGAGATTAACAAAGGAACAGAGAGTAAAATCAATTCAATTGTACTATCAAAACAATCAAAAAGGCTTTAATTTTGTTCCTCTTAAACAAAGGGCGTTACTTATGCTGTATATTCCTTACCCGAATATATCAGTTACAGGGTGCTGCTGTTTTTGTTGTTTTTTTTGGGGGGGAGGGGGGTTACAAAGTATACAACTGTAGAGTTTGGTAATATATAATACCTAATAATATCAGTTTGGATAGTATAATGGGAGAAACACAGCATATTGCAGACAATGATAAAGGCTAACCCCTCAGGGAGACTCAAATTCGCATCTAACTAACTAATTATCACACCTATAACACATCCTTTCTCCGCCCTGTCGGCTGGGGTGTTAGAATGCACCGACTGCACCTCTGCAGAGGGGTAAGACTCCCCCAATGGGGCCACCTGTTGGCTGTGGGTGGCGACCCGTGATGCTTAAGGATAGAACCCAGGTGGATGAGCAGTTCATGACTTGCAATACTCCACTTTGGCCCTATCTTGGGCTAGACAGGCGGTCGAAGAGGCCCCCTCCGATCAATCGGCTGGTCGCGTCAAGCCCTAGCACCTATATGATTTCCCCAACCCTATTGCCCTTATGGCAAGCCCCAACCCCTTTTTATCATATGGATGCTGGAAGGCGGTGACTGAGGGTCTACATGTCCTGGGAATGACGTCAAACTCTATCTGATGGTGAGGTTCCAGTTCTGGAGGTTTGGGGAATGTGGAGCACCCCTTCATCACCATTGCTCCCTGGTCCACTCTGACCTGGGGTGGTAGTACCTATTAGGGTCCCATCTATGGGTTAAATAGAAAAACATGAGTTGATGAACAAAATTGTATTATGCATTAAGAATGAATTCAATTCACAACTTTGTCGGCATTAAATGATCCACCGAGGTTGATATGCCTAAAACAAAACAAATCAAACCAAACCACATCCTCTACTTGATCCATCAGTCCGAAACATTTATAAACAAAACAAATAAAGATAGATAGATAGAAAGAAGTTGGAAGAACAATACTATGTTATAATGATTAAAACAAGCCAACTTGAATAGAGAATATGTACATACATCCTTATCAGAATCTGTAAGGAAATAAGAGGACATTATGGGTAACAAAAAAAAAAGGGTGTCTTAACTTATATTCTAGTAGCATGACAGACAGACAGACAGGGAAAGAAAGATAGGATTAAATGAACAGAATGGGATAAATACATAGATCAGACTTATATATATATATATATATATTATATATATAATATATATATATACAATATGATGAAAGCCTTGTTGGGGCATATGATTATATATATATATATATATATATTTGAAAATGATTTTAAAAAGTGTGTGCATTGTGAGATGTTATAATAAATACAATTTCACAAATAAGAAGGAAAAAAAAAAAAAAATGGGAAATTGTATTTATTATAACATCTCACAATGCACATGCTTTTTAAAACCATTTCAAATATATATATATATATTATATATATATATATAAGAAAGATGGACAGATACATAGATAGATAGATTGATAGATAGAGAGTGAGAGAGAGAGAGAGAGAGAATAGGTGACAGAAAGAGATTGATAGATTGTTTGATTGATAGATATATGAGAGAGAAAGAGAGAAAGGGGACAGAGAGAGAGAGAAGCAGCGTCACCTGGGTAGATTATTATTGAATCGTGAGTTGAATCGTGAGTTGAATCCTCATAGGATGCCCCATTTAAATCCCTATGTAAAAAAAAAAATAGACCATGCATTGATCCAGCTACTCTGAAAAGAAATTTTAATGTCTACTATCTAAAATATTAAATGAAAAAAAAAAACCATGCTGTTATCACACAAATTTTATTTTTTAATTATATTTACGAATATAAATCAAACCTTTATCATTTTTGCTCCAAAATCAATGGTGATATTTAATGTGTACTAGCAAATATATACACCCTCCGGGTGCAAGTATTTAAGTTTTAATGTAATAAAATATTGTATTAAATTAGAAAGGCTAATGAAACTAAATTAGAATACAGATAAAAAGATTTGAAACAGAGGGAGTATAATAAAAGATTTGAAACAGAGGGAGTATAATAAAAAATGGAACAACTGAAACTTACTCTTCCATCACTCTCGTCTTTCATTGTTTTTTTTCTAATTTAAGTATTTAGTTATAAGAGGAAGTAAAGAATAAAATGACAGTTATTTTTTCTTGTTAATGGATTTCATTTAAGATTCATTGAAGAGATTTTTGCTTATATTCATTAAAATAAAACCAAACAGTTAGAAACCAATAATACTAAGCACATATTTATTAAATTCGATTTTTTAATATTAATATGCAAATTAGCCTTCCCATTCACACTGTAAACCGCTATTTTGTTGTATATATAAATATAATTGCATGTTGTCAGTATGTAGACATAGTTAACAGTATTAATAATGTAAGACAATTTTATTAATAATTGAGGTTTAGATAAAAATAAAATCATGGAGAATGTGATGTCAATAACTAAGAGAATTGTGACTTGAGCAGGAATATAGTTTCGGTTACAGACAGAAAAACACACAATCTCAATTATAATAAGATATATATTTACTTTGTCGTTAATTGTTTTATTTTCGAAGAATCCTCCGAACATACACATTGACACAACTGCCCTTTATATATGTATAGATTAAAATGTCTTTTATATAAATCAAATCTTTATTATTTTTGCTCAAAAAACAAGCCCTGGTGATATTTAATGTGTATATATATTTACTTTGTCGTTAATTGTTTTATTTTCGAAGTTTCCTCCGGACATACAATTACACACAACTGCCCTTTATATATGTATAGATAGCATTATAATGATGATGATGCCAAAAAAATAAATAAATAAATAAATAAACAATTATCACTTTCATTTTGTCTTTAACCAGCATCATTTTCCCTGCATCTTTTTAAAATCTTCTTTCTCTTCATCATTTTTTTTTTTTTTGAAAAAAGAGAGAAAAGGTAAAGTCATCGTCTGACAGTGATGGATGGCCAGATGGTAGAAACCGCATCTTGGAGTTTGGAAGAAAACAGAATCTTGAAAATAATCAAATAGAAATAAATAAATAAATAAATAAATAAATGGAGGATAAAATGCAAAATGGCAAATTTTTGATAAAAGGGAGAAAAGAAAAGTAGGGAAATTTTTATTTCTTTTGAATTTCTTTCCTTTTTTTTTCTTTCTTTCTTTCTTTCTTTTTATTTTATTTATTTATTTATTTTTATTAATTTTTTAAATTTATTTTTTTATTCATTTATTTTCTTTCGTTTTTCTTTTTTCTTTTTTCTTTTTTTATTTCTTTCTTTATTTTTATTTTCTTTATTTATTTATTTATTTTATTTATTTAAAATAATTTTTTTTCATTTATTTTCTTTCTTTTTTTCTTTTTTCTTTTTTTCTTTTTTATTTCTTTCTTTATTTTTCTTTTATTCATTTATTTATTTATTTTTATTTATTTTTTTATTCATTTATTTTATTTATCTATTTATTTATTCTTATTTTTTTCATTATTTATTTATTTTTATTTTTTCTTTATTTTTTTTTCTTTATTTATTTTTTTCTTCATTTTTCTTTCTTTATTTTTATTTTTTCATTATTTCTTCATCGTTATTTTACTTTTTCTTTATTCTTTTTTTGAAATTTATTTTTTTATTCATTTATTTTCTTAATTTTTTTTATTTTCATTTTTTTTCTTTATTTTCTTAATTTATTTCCTGTCTTTATTTTTTCAAATTTATTTATTTGATTTATTTATCTTATTTATTTTCATATTTTCTTTATTTATTTATTTTCTTTATCTTTTTTATTTTTATTTTATTTATTTATTTATTTTAACTATTTTTTAATTTATTTTTTCACTTTATTTTTTTTCATTATTTTTCTTTATTTTTTAAATTTATATTTTTCTTTCTTTATTTTCTTAATATATTTTATTTATTTTTTTATTTTTTTTAATTATTCATTTATTTTTTGAATTCATTCTTTTTTTTTTTTTTTCAACAAGTTGGGGGCAGAGCGTATTGCATTAAGTGGTGGGTTGAAGTAATGCGGTCGGTTTGGCATGTTATTCAGCAATCTGGCTGGGATATTTTAATATATGAGCAAATTTAATAAAAGAGTAAGTAAAAGTTTCAACATACCAGAGATAAGTGGGGTTGGGGTTTATGCAATGTAGGTACACCGAAGACAAGAAATGTGATGGATGATGATAGGGACGACCTATCTCCTAACTCTTAGCCTACTTTAAACCACTCACAGTGGCTCTACCACCACTGCAATGCTACTGTAAACAACTGATTGGTAGTTAGTTCATTTATAATTGAGCAGAAGGACTCTGGTTACAATAATAATATTTTATTTGAATAGAATGCATTCTGAGGTGAATAGATAGTGAACTTTGAAATATCCCATCATACAGGTAAAAGAATACCAAGAAAATTTGGTACAGCCATGGGGAAATTTATTTGACAAAAGTTAAAGTGGGAGAGTGTGCCTGCTTGGAGAATCAGCATATAGAATACAAGGTGCAAGCTTGTTGTTTGGATTTTAAATAATTTTTTGTGACACCAGTCCTGGAACTTATCTGACATACCTCATATGCATATATATATATATATATATATATATATATATATATATATACTATTACAAATTATTTTACAGACGCTGCCGCTGTCAATAACAACAAAGTCAAAGAATCCGTTGAATGGGAGCGACGTTCATTTGAAGAAGGGAATCTAACGATCCCGAAAATTAATGATAAATAATAAAAAATAAATAAATCCAGTACTCTATAATATCGAGTTCCTTCATTTATTTTTAAATGCTTCATAATAATGCCCAACTTCAACATAAAAAAAACATATATATATATATATACATATATATATATATATTATATATATATATATATATATATATATATATATATATATATGATTTATTTTACTTCATGTGTATCAATAAATTGTTGAAATATTTATATGTTAGGATTTTCATTAACTTCATGTGTACTAATTGGTAGAAAAAAATTATGTTAGTTGTTTAGTTTTTTTTATTAATGGCATACAAACTCCCTGTGAGCTATTTAATGCCAAAACTTGTTTGTTTTTTTTTGTTTTTTTTTTCTGTTGTTGTACATACGATTTGTAAGGAATAGTTTTGGAGGAAGATATTTTTTATTTCGTTTGGTTTTATAAACTGGGAGAAATAATTTTCAATAACTTTGTGTGTATTAACTTTAAACTGCTCACAACGCTCTCCCACCACCTGCCATGCTACCATAAACCACTGTTAGCAGCTCTCGCACAACTCACTTGTTTAGTGAGAATGTTGGAAGTCTGGCTGAGGTAATTGAAGGAGACGAATGGAGAGAGTTGGCTGGATGCTTGCAGAGGACAGATGCAAGATGAGGGTCTGTCTTCTGAGGGCATTTACTTGGGTCAAAATAAAATGAAGAGCTGAAGATCAAGTTTTCTGCTCAACATCGAGTCTTGTGTTTGTAAATTAAAAAGTGAAGAACAATGAAAGACAAGCCATCCGCAGAAGAGAGTGGTTCCAGATTCAAAGAACAGAGAGAATGCCAACCCAACAACAGGTAAGTAAAATAACAAGGAGAAATAGTTAAGTATAGAAATGAAGGTTATTTCCTATAACTCTACCCTAAAAAAGGGGAACCACTCTGAATGAATTTTATCTGTTAATTAATCTACCCATTATTTTCCCATTAAACTAACCCTAAACACTAACCCTAACTCTAACTAATGGCGACTACTACTACAACTTGAGTTGGCCTATGCGACAAACACTGTTCTTGTACCATGTCCATTATTATGCTACATGATGTCCAAGGGGTCAAACGTGGTTTCGGGGCCTTAGCATCATTATCACTACTGAAGGTGTCCTCATCAATGTTCAGTATACTGCCAGGCTTATTGGATTGTGTCCCGTGACCATCGTTATGCTACAATATCCATTATGTAACACTCACCACTAGATGTAGTTTAGCATCATACCTATGATATCCATGAATTGATTTGAAAACAACCTCAGACTGCTTACAGCTTTTTTATCTTAAATTCAAATTTTCTTTCTCCTAGGCTAGCAGCCAACCAAGGCTATAGAGTTCATCCTGCCCTATTATTTTACCTATCACAGGGAGAAGAAGATATTGAGTCATGCCTTTAAAATCAACCTCAGACTGCCTTACCAAGTCCAGTTTCTGATTATAAATCCAGACATTTCTTTCTCCTAGGCTAGTAGCCAACTAAGGCTATAGAGTCCAGCCTGCCCTACAATTTTATCTACCACTGGGGGAAAAAAAGATATCGAGTCATGCTTTTAATAAAAACAACCTCAGAGTGCCTTAGCT
>CM042160.1:41597980-41655480 GCA_023376005.1 Doryteuthis pealeii | reverse complement strand
AGTAGCATATATATCCATGACAATCTCTCACCAATCGTCCCTATCATTTACCACCCTTGAGGTATGCTCTGCATAGCATCCAGTAACTTTGCAGAGTTGGTCAATGGAGAACGTCTCTTATGAGCATGTCTTTGCTTCTCCAGGGCTGAGTGAACTGAGTTCAATTCCTAGACAAAGCTGTTTGCATTTTGCATGGTGCTAATACCCTTGGGTAAGCTATGCATCCAACTACTCTCTCTCTCTCTCTCTCTTTCTCTCTCTCTCTCTCTCTCTTTCTCTCTCTCTCTTTCTCTCTCTATCTTTTCTCTCTCTCTCTTTCCCTCTTCTCTCTCTTCTCTCTTTTCTCTCTCTTCTCTCTCTTTCTCTCTCTCTCTCACTCTCTCTCTCTCTCTCTCTCTTCTCTCTTTCTCTCTTTTCCTCTTCTCTCTCTATCTCTCTCTTTCTCTCTCCCCCTCTCCCTCTTTCTCTCTTTCTCTCTCTCTCTTTTCTCTCTCTCTCTTTCTCTCTCTCTTTCTCTCACTCCCCTCTCTCTCACTCTCTCTCTCACTCTCTCTCTTTCTCTCTCTCTCTCTCTCTCTCTCTCTCTCCCAGCCATAGGTAAATAGCAGGACAGACTGTGCTTTTTAACCTTGGTTAGGCCACCAGCCTAGGTGAAGGAAGACTCTGAATTCAAACCTGTTAAACTCCACCTAAGAAATTGACCTTGTGTTACATCCTGCTTGGGGTTGGTAAATATATAAAATGATAATCGTGTCATATAAAATTACCCAAATTCTTCTAGTTGAATTCGCAAGTATGGGGCATCCTGCAAGGATGGAACTCATATTTCAGAAGTAATGTATCTGCAAGACGAGTTTGCTAATCATTACATCACGATGGGACGTCCAAAAAGAATCCTGAGTATGGTGAGGCTCTAATTTTGTATATCTGGGGAGTGTAAAGTACTCCTTTATTGCTATTACTCCCAGGTTCACTCTGACCCAGAGTGGTTGTACTTGTTAGGGTCCCATCTATATTTTGAATAGATATGTTTAAAAATTATTCCCAATGGATAGAACCGTGTGTAAAAAAAGAAAAATCTTAAGAAAAAAAACACAAAAATGTAAATATTAATTTACAAGGAACGCAATTCCCTAACCACTTGGCATCAAATAACCTTAGACGAATTTATATACCATTAAAATCAAGCAAGCAAGCAAGTAAGCAAACAAGATTTTAAGGGTACCAAGGGTGTGTGGAGTACACCTTCATTACTTCCGGGTCTACTCTGACCCGGAGCGGCAGTATCTTTTAGGGTCTCATTTTTATTTTAAATTGAAAAATGATACATTGTTGCAATATTCTACCGGATGTGGACTAGATTAGTTATATATATAAAACAATTCAAATCTTTTCTCAATAGAACACCACAAAGGTAAGAGACCAATTTTATCTTCTCCAATAGCTTATATAATAATTATATTAATGTGATGCTTCAAAAGAGTCCAATAATAGACGAGGAAAACTTTCCATTAGGGACTTCGCTCACAAAAAATTTGTTTATCCTTTATTTTTTTTTATTTTTATTTTTTATTTTTTTACTTTTGAGAGAGGTCTCTTGGAAAGGGTTTTTTCATTTACTCCACTCATCTCATTCATTTTTATTTCATTCATTCATTCGTTTTGCCATTAATTCTTAACAATGATAATCATATAATACAAATCTATACATATATAAGAGCAGTTGTGTGTATGTATGTCCATCTGTACATATATAAAGAGCAGTTGTGTGTATGTATGTCCATCTATCATATATAAAGGGCAGTTGTGTGTATGTATGTCCATCTGTACATATATAAAGGGCAGTTGTGTGTATGTATGTCCATCTGTACATATATAAAGAGCAGTTGTGTGTATGTATGTCCATCTACATATATAAAGAGCAGTTGTGTGTATGTATGCCCATCTGTACATATATAAAGAGCAGTTGTGTGGTATGTCCATGTATCATCTATACATATATAAAGAGCATTGTGTGTATGTATGTCCATCTATACATATATAAAGAGCAGTTGTGTGTATGTATATCCATCTGTACATATATAAAGAGCAGTTGTGTGTATGTATGTCCATCTATACATATATAAAGGGCAGTTTTGTGTATGTATGTCAGTATATAAAGAGCAGTTGTGTGTATGTATGTCCATCTGTACATATATAAAGAGCAGTTGTGTGTATGTATGTCCATCTATACATATATAAAGGGCAGACGTGTGTATGTATATCCATCTATACATATATAAAGGGCAGACGTGTGTATGTATATCCATCTATACATATATAAAGAGCAGTTGTGTGTATGTATGTCCATCTATACATATATAAAGGGTAGTTGTGTGTATGTATGTCCATCTATACATATATAAAGAGCAGTTGTGTGTATGTATGTCCATCTATACATATATAAAGAGCAGTTGTGTGTATGTATGTCCATCTGTACATATATAAAGAGCAGTTGTGTGTATGTATGTCCATCTATACATATATAAAGGGCAGTTGTGTGTATGTATGTCCATCTATACATATATAAAGAGCAGTTGTGTGTATGTATGTCCATCTGTACATATATAAAGAGCAGTTGTGTGTATGTATGTCCATCTATACATATATAAAGAGCAGTTGTGTGTATGTATGTCCATCTATACATATATAAAGAGCAGTTGTGTGTATGTACCAGTTGTGTGTATGTATGTCTATACATATATAAAGGGCAGTTGTGTGTGTTATGTCCATCTGTACATATATAAAGAGGAGTTGTGTGTATGTATATCCATCTATACATATATAAAGAGCAGTTGTGTGTATGTATATCCATCTATACATATATAAAGGGCAGTTGTGTGTATGTATGTCCATCTGTACATATATAAAGAGCAGTGGTGTGTATGTATGTCCATCTGTACATATATAAAGAGCAGTTGTGTGTATGTATGTCCGTCTATACATATATAAAGAGCAGTTGTGTGTATGTATGTCCATCTGTACATATATAAAAAGCAGTTGTGTGTATGTATGTCCATCTATACATATATAAAGGGCAGACGTGTGTATGTATATCCATCTATACATATATAAAGGGCAGTTGTGTGTATGTATGTCCATCTGTACATATATAAAGAGCAGTTGTGTGTATGTATGTCCATCTATACATATATAAAGAACAGTTGTGTGTATGTATGTCCATCTGTACATATATAAAGGGCAGTTGTGTGTATGTATGTCCATCTGTACATATATAAAGAGCAGTTGTGTGTATGTATGTCCATCTGTACATATATAAAGAGCAGTCGTGTGTATGTATGTCCATCTATACATATATAAAGAGCAGTTGTGTGTATGTATGTCCATCTGTACATATATAAAGAGCAGTTGTGTGTATGTATGTCCATCTATACATATATAAAGGGCAGACGTGTGTATGTATATGCATCTATACATATATAAAGGGCAGTTGTGTGTATGTATGTCCATCTGTACATATATAAAGAGCAGTTGTGTGTATGTATGTCCATCTATACATATATAAAGAACAGTTGTGTGTATGTATGTCCATCTGTACATATATAAAGAGCAGTTGTGTGTATGTATGTCCATCTGTACATATATAAAGAGCAGTTGTGTGTATGTATGTCCATCTATACATATATAAAGAGCAGTTGTGTGTATGTATGTCCATCTATACATATATAAAGAGCAGTTGTGTGTATGTATGGCCATCTGTACATATATAAAGAGCAGTTGTGTGTATGTATGTCCATCTGTACATATATAAAGAGCAGTCGTGTGTATGTATGTCGATCTATACATATATAAAGAGCAGTTGTGTGTATGTATGTCCATCTGTACATATATAAAGAGCAGTTGTGTGTATGTATATCCATCTGTACATATATAAAGAGCAGTCGTGTGTATGTATGTCGATCTATACATATATAAAGGCAGTTGTGTGTATGTATGTCCATCTATACATATATAAAGAGCAGTCGTGTGTATGTATATCCATCTATATATATATAAGAGCAGTCGTGTGTATGTATATCCATCTATACATATATAAGAGCAGTTGTGTGTATGTATGTCCATCTATACATATATAAAGAGCAGATGTGTGTATGTATATCCATCTATACATATATAAAGAGCAGTTGTGTGTATGTATGTCCATCTATACATATATAAAGGGCAGACGTGTGTATGTATATCCATCTATACATATATAAAGAGCAGTTGTGTGTATGTATGTCCATCTGTACATATATAAAGAGCAGTTGTGTATATGTATGTCCATCTATAGATATATAAAGAGCAGTTGTGTGTATGTATGTCCATCTATACATATATAAAGGCAGTTGTGTGTATGTATGTCATCTATACATATATAATACAATATAAAGAGCAGTTGTGTGTATGTATGTTCATCTATACATATATAAAGAGCAGTTGTGTGTATGTATGTCCATCTGTACATATATAAAGAGCAGTTGTGTGTATGTATGTCCATCTGTACATATATAAAGAGCAGTTGTGTGTATGTATGTCCATCTATACATATATAAAGAGCAGTTGTGTGTATGTATGTCCATCTGTACATATATAAAGAGCAGTTGTGTGTATGTATGTCCATCTATACATATATAAAGAGCAGTTGTGTGTATGTATGTCCATCTGTACATATATAAAGGGCAGTTGTGTGTATGTATGTCCATCTATACATATATAAAGAGCAGTTGTGTGTATATGTATCCATCTATACATATAAAAGAGCAGTTGTGTGTATGTATGTCCATCTATACATATATAAAGGGCAGTTGTGTGTATGTATGTCCATCTATACATATATAAAAGGCAGTTGTGTGTATGTATGTCCATCTATACATATATAAAGAGCAGTTGTGTGTATGTATGTTCATCTATACATATATAAAGAGCAGTTGTGTGTATGTATGTCCATCTGTACATATATAAAGAGCAGTTGTGTGTATGTATGTCCATCTATACATATATAAAGAGCAGTTGTGTGTATGTATGTCCATCTATACATATATAAAGAGCAGTTGTGTGTGTATGTATGTCCATCTGTACATATATAAAGAGCAGTTGTGTGTATGTATGTCCATCTATACATATATAAAGAGCAGTTGTGTGTATGTATGTCCATCTATACATATATAAAGGGCAGTTGTGTGTATGTATGTCCATCTATACATATATAAAGAGCAGTTGTGTGTGTATGTATGTCCATCTATACATATATAAAGAGCAGTGGTGTGTATGTATGTCCATCTATACATATATAAAGGCAGTTGTGTGTATGTATGTCCATCTATACATATATAAAGAGCAGTTGTGTGTATGTATGTCCATCTATACATATATAAAGGGCAGTTGTGTGTATGTATGTCCATCTATACATATATAAAGGGCAGTTGTATGTATGTATGTCCATTTATACATATATAAAGGGTAGCTGTGTGTATGTATGTCCGTCTATACATATATAAAGGGTGGTTATGTGTATATGTATGTCCGGAGGAAACTTAAAAAATAAAACAATTAACGACAAAGTAAATATATATACACATTAAATATCACCAGGGCTTGGTTTTTGAGCAAGAATAATAGCGATTTGATTTATATTCGTGAAGATAATTTAAAAATAAATTTTAAATGATAACACCGTGGATTTTTTTCATTTATTATTTTAGATAGTAGACATTAACATTTCTTTTCAGAGTAGCTGGATCAATGCAAGGTCTATTTTTTACATAAGGATTTAAATGGGGCATCCCACAAAGAGATCAACTCACGATTCAATAATAATGGTTCTGCGGGACTAACTTTAAAAAATACCCCTCTACCCAGGTGATGCTGAGTAGTCACTGCTAGTCTATAATATTATGCTTTGTTTGCTTACTTGCTAATAAAAAAATGCTGTTCAAATTTTAAACTGTTCAATAAGAAGTGTTTTTACACTTCATCTCCTAAGGTTTATGCATGAGAAATTCAACTTATAACAAGACAAAAAGAAATGTTTGCTTGATTAACTAAAAACAAAGAAATGAAGAAATTTTAGCAAAATGCAAATGAATACAAATATATTGATTGTTTGATTAAATTCTAATGGCATCTCAACCCATTTAGGGTTATTTTATGCCTCATGGCTTAGTTCTCTGTGAATGAAAATGAAGAAAACCATCATCATCAACATCATCATCATCATCATCATCATTTGCTGTATTCTGCTGCTATAGTAGTTTTGAACCTCCTCCTTTAGTGATGCTGGCTGCCCGCACACCCACCTCATCAGACAAGCCAAGGCATGACTGGTGGGGGGTGCCAGCTTAGTCGCCAGCAGAATGACCGCAGAAAAGTTAGTACTAGTT
Organism: Doryteuthis pealeii; assembly: GCA_023376005.1. Classification (NCBI taxonomy): domain Eukaryota; kingdom Metazoa; phylum Mollusca; class Cephalopoda; order Myopsida; family Loliginidae; genus Doryteuthis; species Doryteuthis pealeii. The sequence goes on along the minus strand of CM042160.1, from coordinate 41,649,058 downwards.
TACATGGTCCAAGTAGCAGCTAAGAAAGAAGCGCTGACCTCGGCTAGGGTGCCTATTAGTTACTTGGTCCCATAATTCAAACAGTTCTGAACTCCATTTACAGTCCTGCTTCATCTGAAGCCACTCTGTTCTTTCTTTTGCAACGGTCTTAGCTTCATCAGCTGCTTGCCAGATCTTAGGGCACCCATTCCTGCATTTCTCTAGCCCGTGTAGCCTGTGTGAGTGTATTTGCTAGAAGTGCTAGATAATCTGTGTAGTCTACATTTTATGCAGCACTGAATCGGCTTGTGAAGGTGTATTCATAATAGTTTCTGCTTCTAGCCTTTTTTTAAATCTTGAAACCTGTTTCTTTCATTAGATATAATGATATTCAGAGTATGTAGTCGTCAGGGTGCCCTAAAGGAGGGATCAGCCAATCAGCGAGAGAGTCTACCCCTTTTTTCACTAGCACTAGACCTAGGAGATTTTTTTTTTGCATCTCTGGTGGAGCGCCACACCTACCATCAGCTTTAGTCTAGGCAAATTATGACAAATTTTTCAACCCAATATTCATTTCAACGTTCTAACCTTTGGACTGAACTCTCAAAATCAAAGCACCCATTAGTTTAACATCCAGACCGATACTCTGTTCTTAAAACTTTTTAATTCACTGCTTTAAAAAAAACTGTTTGTTTGTTTTTTCACCTTTATTTCCTTTTATTTTAGTAGCAGGAAATTTGTTTGTTTAGTGGAAGAATAATATATATATATATATATATCATATATATATATATATATATATATATATATATATATATATTTACTGATTTGTTTTGTTTTAATCAAATTGTAACCACGAGAGACAAGATTTTTTGTTGTATTTTTTAATTTCTAATTTTTTTTTCCTTGAGATAATCTTTTATAATTTAATCATGAGAGTTATCTCCCTTAGGAGACGGTCACCCTTTTTCAGTTTTTCTTTCATTTTTCTTTGTTTATGCAGGATTTTATTTTTGTTTCTTCATTTAATGCTGTTTTTGTTTGAGTGTTTCAGACTATTTCGTATTTTTTAATCAAATATTTATAGAAAAAAATTACAATAAAGTGGACATCATTATACAGTTTCTTTATAAATACACACACACACACAAACACATATATATATTACACGCACACAAACAAACATATATATATATAATTACACATATATAAAGAATTGTATTTACCTATGTGCAATTCATGTGTAAATTAAATCAATAATTGTATTTGTATCTATACAGACACATTCACGAGAAACATATATACTGTAAACAAATACACACACACACACACACACATATATATATATATATATATATATATATATATATAATAATATATGCATGTATGTATATATGTACATGCCTGTGTGGGCATGTTTTTATGTGTGTATACGTATGTGTGCGTGCTTGTGTTAGGGCATATGTGTAGAAGCGTTTATATATAAATATATATGCCTACATATGTCTACACACACACACACACACACACACACATATATATATATATATATATATATATATATATATATATATATATAGAGAGAGAGAGAGAGAGAGAGAGAGAGAGAGAGAGAGAGATGAATAGAGGATGAATGAGAAAAGTATTGGCATATAAAGGTGCTCAATGCTAAAATAGCAGAGCAAATTTACAATAAAATATTATATATTAAGGATTTAATAAATCGTTAATATTAGCTTATATATGCTTATTGCAATCATCAGACGAGACGGTCAAAATGTTGAGATTTTGATCTTTTAAAAAACTGTGACTTGTTTAGCATTTATATAACATGAAACATGTTCACGTAATGGAATGTTATAACGCTAAAGTTGTATTCAAAAATAAGAAGAAATAAACATACTTCAAGTTATATGAACGCTAAACAATCCAACGTTTTTTTTAATATAAAATTCTTAACATTTTGACAGGTCTCGTCTGATGATTGCAGTAAGCATGAAACTAATAGTAACGATATATTAAATCCATAATATATAATATTTGATTATATATATATTAGGTTGTTACAAAAATAATGGCCGATTGAAGTGCTCGGTTTTGAAATGTAATTTTAACATAGAATTTGTTGTTTATTTCAGGTGAATTTTTGCATATATAATAATTGATGTGTGCCCAAAAATAAAATTTAATTTATTTTCAGATAGAAAGTATTTTTGAAAAATAGGGGCCTTCAAAGATGAACATGCCTAAACATGACCTTCGTCTTCTTATGTTGCATGAGTTCAAGCTTGGGCACAATGCCTCTGAAACTGCTGCCAATATCAACAGATCATGGGGAGATGAATCCACAAGTGATCGGACAGTATGAAGGTGGTTCCAGAAATTCCGCAGTGGAGATGAGAGTCTTGAAAATGAAGAAGGTAGAGGACGGACATGCAGTCTTGACAATGAACAATTGCAGGCAGTTGTTGAGCAAAATCCACGACAAAGTGTCAGCATTGCAACAGTTTCCCGCCATTTACAGAGTATTGGAAAGGTGAAAAAGCTCGATAAATTGGTTCCTCATGAGCTCAATGAGCACCAAAAATTTAGGCGGTTTGAAGTGTACTCGATGCTCAGTTTGCGTAACACCAATGACCCTTTTCTTGACCGAATAGTGGAAAGTGGAATATATTCGCCTAATTCATTAATTATCAACTAATTAATTTTCAAATTAAGTATGACTTCAATTAAGCACATATTCTCCCCAAAATAGTCGGCATAGCCATATCAAAACAAACTGTTTGCGTACTTTCATATATATATATGTTAAGAAATTTCTGTTAAGAAATTGCAAGCTCAGTCGGTAGAGCCTCGGATTAGGAACTTTGGTTCCAGGTCCGATACCGGCCCTCGCCAACTCAGCGTATGAGTAGCACAGGGATCTGTGCGGTAAATTGAGAAACACTGCAGCGTAGGCAAAATAAATATTACACGTGTATGAACTTGTGTTTTTCAATTTTTTCATAATATTACATACAGTCGGATTCACTTTCACTTTTTCTTCACATATATATGTATACAAATACACATAATTTAGATAATTAAAAAAAAACAAACCCATACACACATACACTCATAACCAATCCTTATGCCATCCACCATACATGCGTATAATCCAAACACCTAACACCTGTGGCACTATCAGAATCCACCATGATACACTCCCTATTAGAGAAAAGGAAAATCTACCTCCAACCTCTTCTGACACCATCAACCGACACCCCACCCCCATATTCACGACCTCTTAATTCATTAGAAAGAAAACGTTCACCACTGAAGCAAGAACTCTTTCCTAAAGTCCTGAAGAAGGTCTAACAGACTGAAACGTTGCATCGTCGACATCACTACCTACAATAAACATCCATTTTCTACAACATCCCGTGTTTGTCTACCTTTCTCCACACAATTCAAAATTAAATAAATAAATGAAATAAAATCTTGCAGTGTACTTATAATTTTGATGTGTAAGACAAAGAAATGTGAACAAATGCTTTAATAAGATTGCGTGGCTAAATAAGACAAAAGAAGAAGGATTTTCTTTCTAAGTCCAAGAAATAATGAAATCAAAATCAATCATGTGTTGAAATCAATAGGAAAATCTTTGATCAGCAAAGGAGAAATTAATTAGGAATCAGAACAAATAAGTAATGGAAAATAACAATTGATTTCTCATCAGCATGTTTATATTTGATTTTCTACCACTTAAGAAAGATTAATAATTAAAAATATATTTAAATGTGATCATTTGTATATATATATATATATATATATATAATCAAAAATATATTTAAGTCTGATTATATATATATATATATATATATATATATATATGTGTGTGTGTGTGTGTGTATATATATATATATATATATATATATATATATATATATATATATATATATATATTGGGTGTGTAGGTGGCATAATGTTTATCAGAACATACAATAAGTTCAGCATGCTGAGTTCAAACCCCAGCATTTCTAATTGCTTTACATAAATTAAATTAAGAAAGATTAATAATTATATATATATATATATATATATATATATATATATGAGTGTGTGTGTGTGTATACATATATATATATATATATATATATGTGTGTGTGTGTGTGTGTGTGTGTATGTATGTATATATATATATATATATATTATATATATATATATAAATAAAGATATCTTTATCTCTGATTATACGCACACACACACACACACACACACACACACACACACACATATATATATATATATATATATATATATATATATATATATATATATATATATATATTGAGTGTGCTGGTGGCATAATGGTTATCAGAACATAGAATAAAATTAGCATGCTGAGTTCAAACCCCAGCATTTCTATTTGCTTCACTCAAATTAAAAAACAGAAAAATCTTCCTCCAAAGTATCTGGTCACCATTACTCCCTGGTACACTCTGACCCGGTAGTACTTGTTAGGGTCCCATCTATGGGTTAAATAGAAAAACATAAGTTTATAAAAAAATGAATATCCATTAAGAATGAATTTTATTTCAAAATTTTGTCAGCATTAAATGACCCACTGAGGTTGATATGCCATAGAATAAACCAAACCAAACCAACCAAAACTCTTTCACTCTTGTGTCCTCTCGGTCATCAAATATGTTGATTGCTCAGTAATATATCGTATCAAGGAAGCGTGTGGTGTAATGGTTAAAGTTATGGGAAATGGACTCGTCGTCCCGAGTTCAAATCCTGGATGTGGTAATTGCATTTCACTTAGCGCTAATACCCTCGGGAAAGGTATGAATCCTACTCTCCTCCAGCTATGGAGGGAGAGTAGGATTCATACCTTCCATACCATAGGGCAGACTGGGCTCTTTAACCTTGGTTAGGCAACAGGTCTAGGAGAAGGAAAACTCTGAATTCAAACCTGTTGAACTCCGCTTAAGTAATTGACCTTGTGCCACATCCTGCTCGTTCGGAGGGGTTGGTATATATATATATATATATTGTTTCATGGAGTTCAATCATCTAAATGGCTCGCTGGTCCCATTGCAAATTCATTTCCAATCGCAATCAGTCAAGACTGTTTTCAGCATCGCACGGTGTCCAGGAAAACAATGGCCAGTTTATCTTTCTAATAATAAACGATTGTTGTCCCGACTGGTCAAGCAACACTGACCAACTGACCAGTCGATCCAATTCATGGATCTACCGGAGGTGCATCAGAGAGAAAAAAAATAAAAAGGAACAATGCCGGGGGCGGGGCAGTGGGCAATGCTCGGTCAGTTTGTAACCTAGGGTGGGGTTGGGGGTAGGGGTGTTGCGCTTTTGTAAAATTGGATGACCTGGAAACTTTTCAGATTGTAGCAGTCAGTTGTTGATTGATTAAAAATTTGACCCAGACGTGGAGTGGCTGGCAGATATGAATTGACCAAGATAAACAGTCAAGAGGAGAAAAAAAAAATGAGTTCAAACAGAATGTATTTGTGGTGTTCTGAAAGTAATACCTCCTTCTTATTGCTATGACAACAGGAATAGAGAGCCAGGGTATTACAAGTTACAGGGTAGGCAACATTTAATATAGTATTATGTTTAGTATTATCTGCGTTATTCTGACTATTGTCCTCATCTTTATTGTTATCTGTACAACGTTTTGGCCGATGTGCCCTCCATCCTTCTTCAGGTATTTCTTGGACTCGGAACCTTCTTGTCGTAATCGGGAACCTTCTTGTCGAATCGGGAGCCATCACGGAACTTTGAACCGATTACGACAAGAAGGTTCCTAATTTCGACAAAAGGGTCCCGAGTTCGAAAAGAAGGCTCCCTAGTCCGAGAAGGTTCCCGAGTCTGACAAGAAATACCTGAAGAAGACCCGGGGCACATCGGCCGAAACATTGTACAGATAACAATGATGAGGATAATAGTCCGAATAACGCAGATAATACTAATCATCAAGACTCATCTCAAAAATTCAGAAAAATAGCTATTATGTTTGTTTTGTTTGTTTGTTTTGTTTTGTTTAACGGCATATCAACCTCAGCGGGTCAGAATATATGTGCGGTGTTCTGAAAGTAATGCCTCTTTCTTGTTGCTATGCCAACAGAAATGGATCTATTACAAGTTACAAATTGGGCAAAAATTTATATGGAGGGCTGCTAGTTTTTAAAAGGAAAGGGAAAAGAAGAGGAGGGGGTCTAAAGGTAGTTTTGACTAATGACAAGAGAGCCACTTTGGTTTGAATTCTGATTTTTCCTTCTCCTAGACCAGTTGCCATACCATCGTTAAAGAACCTAGTCTACCCTCAAAGTAGTTTTGACTAATGAGAAGAGAGCCTCTTCGGCTGGAATTCAGAGTTTTCCTTCTCCTAGACCAGTAACCATACTAAGGTTAAAAAGCCCAGTCTGCCCTACAATGTCATCATAGCTGGAGGGATAATAGTTGAATTTGTACCTTTCCCAATGGTATTAGTGTAATGTGAAATGCAAACAGCAAGTAATGGTGGTGGCATTGAAAGCACTGATTCCTGCTTAGATGGGTGACTATTTAAACAACAGCAGGTGTTACAATCTTATGGGCCGTCCTGTAGACTTTAAGCAATAGCGCTTGTCCAGTGGAATTGGATCCTTGGTAATCCTCTGGTAATTAATAATCCTGAGTATTGTAAGTCCCCCTCAATGATTTCAAGTACAGCTATGTCCAGTATCAGTGTTTAAGTAGTGTATCCGCCAGGCAGTATGGCAGGTGATTGGCAAAGGAATAAACCACGTGACCTCGGCTAGTCTATAAATTCAGGTGGGGAATTGCAGCTCACCTTATATCACAAAAATTCCAATAGCAGGTACTGTAAGAGTCCTGATATCAAAATGCCTTAATTTGCCATTAAATTTTGACCTGAAAAGTGTTTACATGCCGTAAAACAAAACAACCAATCAAGGTCAAAAAAACAAAAAACAATCTAGAATGTATGAAAGGTGCTCTGAAAGTAATGCCTCGTTCTTATTGCTATGCAAACAGAAACATATCTAGGGTGCCAGATTATAAAGTTGTCCATGTAAAAGACCAACATAAAGCTGACCATGTGAAAGAGCAGCATAAAGCTGACCATGTAAAAAAAAAACATAAAGCTGATCATGTGAAAGATCCATATACAGCTGTCTATGTGAAAACCAACATAAAACTGACCGTATAAAAAACCAGCATAAAGCTGACCGTATAAAAAACCAGCATAAAGCTGACCATGTAAAAAAAAACAACATAAAGCTGATCCTGCGAAAGATCAATATAAAGCTGTCTATGTGAAAACCAACATAAAACTGACCGTATAACAAACCAGCATAAAGCTGACCATGTAAAAAATCAACATAAAGCTGATCATGTGAAAGATCAATATACAGCTGTCTATGTGAAAACCAACATAAAACTGACCGTATAAAAAAACAGCATAAAGCTGACCATGTAAGAGACCATCATAACACTGACCTCATAAATAATCAACATAAAGCTGTCCATGTGAAAACCAACATGAAGCTGACTATTCATAAGACCAACATAAAGCTAACCAAATGAAAAGACCTGATCTTATAGATTAAGTCCCACAAGGGCCAGGTTAGCTCAGTCGGTAGAGCATTCGGCTAGTAACCACAAGGTTCCTAGTTCGATACCGGCCCTCGCCAACTCAGCGTATGAGTAGCACAGGGATCTGTGCGGTAAAGTATGGAGCTGATGGTAGGTGTGGCACTCCACCTCAGGCGTAAAAACAATCTCCTTGGGCTAGCGCTAGTGAAAAGGGGATAGACTCCCTCGCTGATTGGCTGATGCTGACTATAGGCCACCCTGACGAATTTACTTACTTATATCAGAACTGAATCTGAAATTGAAGCTTTTAGATTTAAGGTGCCGGTTTAGCTCAGTCGGTAGAGCATCGGACTCGGAACCACAAGGTTCCAGGTTCGATACCGGCCCTCGCCAACAAGCGCATGAGTATGACAAAGTGAGGAGCGGATGGTATGTATGGTGCTCCACCACAGACGCCAAAAACAATCTCCTTGGTCTAGCACTATTGAAGAGGGGATACTCTATCTTGCTATCTGGCTGATACCGACTTTAGGCCACCCCGACGACTTTTACTTTTTTAGATTTAAATTTTCTGTCTGAAGTATTCTGTTTCCAACAAATCGTGTTTTGTTTGTCCACTTACTTTTTTTTTATTTTAAAGTCTCAAGATAAAAGAATCGGTTATTTCCTATAAAACCAACATAAACAAAGGGGAACCACTCTTGACTGATAAATTATTTATTTATTTTCCCATTAAACTAACCCTAAACCCTAACCCTAAACCCTAACCCTAACCCTAACCCAGTCTTCTTTTTTCCTAGTAGATCAATAAATAAATAAATAATTTATCAGTCAAGAGTGGTTCCCTTTTGTTTATGTTGGAGTTATAGGAAATAACCCAATGTAAGATTCAAAGTTAATTAATGAACATACAATTCCGACACGTTGTGAGACAAAACATTTAATATATATAACAGCACATGGAAACGATAAGATACATAATGTACAGGAGAATAGAACATGTAAATACATATACAATATTTACGTATAAACAATATACCCGAATGTACCTAACATATAAATGTTACAGACATGGAACTAAAGGATAGTCCATGCTGTATAAAGGACTTACAGTAATGTAAGGGGTGGGGGCAAAATCCCCACCGAGAATGGGGGTAGATAGACTCTAGCCCATAGCAGTTCTTGGGAAGATCCAGCTAAAAAAAAAAGAGAAAGACAAGTTCCAATGAACGCGCTTAACTACCCGAGGTCCCCTAGTGGGAACAAACAACAACGCAGCGAGAAGATAACTCTTCCGGCAAAGGGAAGATAATCCCCTACACCAATATAGGCCACAGTCTCAAAGCGATTTTCGTTCAGTTCTTTACTTATTTTACTCCTTTAAAATTTAATTAATTAATTATGAAACCAAGATACCTATGTGCGAAAAGTAAGTCTACTCTTTTTGTGATTTCATCTTAATCATTACGCAAAAAGTATTGAGCCATCTTTTACATCCGACGGATTTTTAAAAGTAAAGCACTTTTCGCCTCTGGGACTGTAGCCTAATATTCTGAGCTTTATTCTCTGGTGCCAGACCGTCAAGGATTCCAGCTCTCGAAAAGACCAACATAAGGCTGACCATACGAAAGCACAAAATCTAAAGAAGATTCAGTCCAACGACTGAGCTATGCCATAGCTGAAACTGGAGCGTTTTAAATTAAAACGGCAAGTCATTCGGTCTCAGAGATATTCTAGTGTGTGTATGGGGAGGGGGGTGAAGCAATTGTCCCAAAGTCATTGCAAAGAATTTCCCGCCGTTTCTGTATTGTCATCTACTTTCTCTGATGAAAGGTGAATTCATTTGTTGATCTTCATCTATTGCAATTTGTTGGTCATGACTTCAGATCAAATGTCTTCGTCTTTTGGAAGTGAAAGAGTTAAGGTGAGTTTATGTAGGTTCATAGAGTGCACACATTCAAATAATTCATTTACAAACAGAATGAGAAGAAGAGAAAAAAGAGAAAAAGGAAAACAATAAACAAAAACGGAGAATTTTTTTAATAAAAAAATACAAAGCATGGAGAAAAGTCGTGAAAATTTCAATATTTTTCGCCTTTTTTTCTTTTTTTAGAGAATTTAGTGGTAATTTATGAGGAAGCGCGTCCCGGTCTCCTGCCTCAAGAGTTGCTTCCCGGTGACTATTAAAATAACAACCTAGCTCAGTCTATTCAAAACTATCCATCTATCTATCTATCTCAATTTGTTCATATTTATCTATATTACTTTAAATACTAAGATTTTTTTATTCATGTTTGTTTAATATCTTGTTTATAGTTTAAATAAACAAGAATTACGAAAAAAAAAGAAGCGACCCCCCCCCCAATACATTTACATGTCGAAAATATCTATCTATCTATCTCCATTTGTTCGTATCTATCGATATCATTTTGTTTGTTAATCTATCTGTCTCAGTCTATTCAAAACTATATATCCATCTTCAGATCTAAACAAGAATTACGACAAATTACGATAAATAAACAAGAATCACGACGAGCTGGGGTTGTTATTTTGATAGTCACCGGGTAGCAGTTTTTGAGGCGGGAGACCGGGATGCACTTCCTCATAAATTACCAATTTAGTTCTCCTTGTGTCTATGTATCATTGTAATCACAGAATGTTGACCAGTCTAGTTGGTTAAATGGTATATCAAACCTTGTGGGTTATTTGATGCAAAATATTTTTCTTTATATATGATTTGTAAGCGAATATTTGTAAAAACAATCTTCTTGGTTTAGCGCCAGTGAAAAGGGGTCAGATTCCCTCGTTGTTTGGGTGATACCGACATTAGGCCACCCCGACTACTTTACTTTTTAGTTTTTTTTATTCATTCAAGCATATTGTTCTTACATACTTGCTGTTCATGATCACCCATCTAAGTAGTGAGTTGGAACATCGTTGCTTAACTTTGGCGATGTAGTAGAAATCAGTGCATTTAGTGTGACTACACTGGATGGTAGGTGTGGCGCTCCACCCCAGACGCTAAACCCATCTCCTTGGTCTAGCGCTAGTGAAAAGGGGATAGACTCCCTCGCTGATTGGCTGTTACCGACACTAAACCGGAAGGAATATTTCTTGTGAAGAAAAAAAGCGAAATTAGGCAAAGGATTGTTTGATCTTATAGCGTATGCACACACACGACTGCACATAAACACACTTATTCGTGCACACGCGCGAACACACACACACACACACACACACACACACACACATACACACACACACACACACACATACACATGCACATACATACGCATGCACAAGGAAGAAAGAAAGAAAGAAAGAAAGAAAAGAATCCGTTAAAAAGAAAGTTAGGGTCAGAGAATTTTTTTTCTTTGTATATATATATATTGTATATACTAGCAACAGAAATTACCCTCCAGGCGTCGTAAAAATTAATTTTTGAAAGACATTGCCTGAGAGGGTGGGAGTTAAAAATTCAATGTCAGAGGGTTTGTATCATAAGTAAGACAAATCTTCATATTTATTAAAAGGAGTAAAAAATAAATAAATAAATAAATAAAACAATTTGAAATGAAAACTGAGCCCCGTCCCTCTCAAATAAAATGTTGCATGCATGTAATAATCAAACAATTATTTTGAATATTTTCCACATCAATTTTACACAAAATCGTAGGTATTTATTTATTTGTAAACTTTTTAGTTAACTTCTTGTTACTGTAAAAAAGAAAAAGAAAGACGAGAATAAAAACATTGCTTACTCAAATTTTGGGTGTATATAGCATAAGAATATTGTGACGTAATCTGTGACGTAGAGCTATGACGTAGTTTTTGTTACAGATAGGAATACAGACAATCTCCATTATTAATAGATATTGTCTGATTTTTTTTTTGGGGGGGGATGAGGCTTAATTATCTGTAATTTTTGGAATTTCCAATAAACTGTAAGAAATAATTTTCATTAACTTGTTCGTATCACCCGGAGAGTAAGGGAGTGTATCCCCTTTTTGTTAGTACTTCACAATGGATATTGTTTTTTTGCATCTCAGGGGATGCACCTACTATCAGCTCCCCAATATATATATATATATATATATATATATATATATATATATATATATATATAATCAATAGTAATGGTATTATGGATGATTTGGACTCATAACTTAAAGTTTCATGGTTATGCAATCTTCAGATGAGTCAAATGGTTGAGATCTTAAAAACCAGGATTGCATAACCATGAAACTTTAAGTTATGAGTCCAAATCATCCATAATACCATTACAATTGATTATAAATCTGCTCTGCTTTATTAGCATTGAGCACCTGTTCATGCCAATACTTTTCTCATTCATTCTCTATTCATTCTATATATATATATATATATATATATATATATATATATATATATATATTATTTAATATACCATGCGTGTTGGTAAATCCTCGTGGTGAGAAAAAAACCAGCAAATAGTTTGATTGTAAAAATATACTACCAAACATCAACTGGGAAGAAAAAAAATTTTGAAAAAAAAGAAAAGACCAATTTAGTCGCACAAACAAAAAATAATATATTGATATAGTATTTGGCCAAAAGAAAAAAACAATATATATATATATATATATATATATATATATATATATATATTCATATAACCGCTAGAAGAATAGCTAATAAGTAAAAAGTGCTCAATACCTAAGTAGAGCAAATAATAAAGATAAATCTAATGAGTCAGACGAACCTACTATTAGATTCGCTTAATGCTCTTCAGAGCTAAGATCTTAGCCCTGAAGAGCATTAAGCGAAACTAATAGTAGGTTCGTCTGACTCATTAGATTTATCTTTTATATATATATATATATATATATATATATATATATATATATATATATAAAGGGATGAAAACACACAGTATTGTTAAAAATGAATATATTTTATATAATCTTCATAGCTAATATTGAACAATATTTCGATTATATAAAATCATCATCAGAGCATGTTTTTTTAATCCGGACTCATCGAGAGAGAAGCAGAAAATAATTTAAATTCAAATCGGAAGGATTGTTGTTCCAAAAAGCGTGTACGCCACGCGCTCGCTTCAACATATGTACATCCGCTAACGCCAGGAATATGTTGCTGAAGTGTATATCTTTATTGTAACAGTTTTTGAAAGAAAAAGACATACTTTGAATTTAAAAATAGAAAAATTATCTTTTTCAAAAAAAATGAGAAGAGTTTTAACCTGTTCATGGTCGGTTAATAACGGATTTTATATATATATATATATATATATATATATATATATGTATATATATATATATGGAGAAATATCTACACACACGGGATGTTAAACTGGGTGGAAGTTTATCATTAGTCGTAGCGTCGATGTTCGAACATTTCGGTTTACAAGAAACCTTCTTCAGGACAATATGAAACAAATAGATGTGCTCGTTGTTAAAAAGATGACGGATGTTTTGAATGAGTTGAGTTTAAAAAATATTTTCCAGTTTAACAACCCGTGTTTGTATCTATTTCTCCACATACTGTCGGATTGATTTCCTCATTTTACTCCCCCCGTATATATATATATATATATATATATATATATATATATATTTTAAAGTCGACGGGGCGGCCTAAAGTCGCTATCAGCCAGTCATCGAGGGAGTCTAAACCCTTTTCAATAGCGCTAGACCAAGGAGATTGTTTTAGCATCTGAGGTGGAGCGCCACACCTACCATCAGCTCCTTACTTTACCGCACAGATCCCTGTGCTACTCATAACATTGAGTTGGCGAAGACCGGTATCGAACTAGGAACCTTGTAGTTTCTAGCCGAACGCACTACTGACTGAGCTATGACACCCAACCGACCGGAGTTCAATTCCGGCTGTAGGTTGCTTACAAAATGTCTAGCCACACTGAGGAGACTTGATAAGTCGAAACACGTGTCTGTGGATGACCCTATATATACATGTATATATATCTGAAATTATATATATATATCTGAAATATATATATATATATATATATATATATATATATATATATATAGTATATATAAACACGGTTTGTTTTGAATGGCTTTTGCCGATAATTTTTGGGAGAATAAGTGCTTAATTGGAGTCGTACCTAATTTTGAAAATTAATTAATTAATAATGAATTAGGCGGGAATACCTATTAAATGTATGGCTAAACAAATCGAGAAAAATCAATCTCTGTATGTACATTTCGGCCTATTAGGCCTCATCAGCAGAACTATAGATCGGAAGACCGCCCAGTGCGTGATTTGAAACCGGACTGCCAAGCTGACAGGCCGATCTCATAACCTCTACACTAAACGGACTTCTTAGATTTTATGATTTGTTTAGAGTAGGTTACAATTAAGCACACATATATATATATATATATATATATATATATATAATTTCCGCAAAATGAAATAGATAAGGAAGTAATAACTTTCCCATTTAAACGTTTTTGCTTACTGTTTTTCACGTAATGTAAACAATCATGCAGCACACACACACACACACACACACACATATATATATATATATTCAAACTTTTGTTGCGTGTTAAAATATATCATGTGATCTAAACTGGTCATGCAATGAACATACTTTTTTGTTCACCTTTCTAGATTTAGAATATTTATCACCACTCAGGCGGTAAATTTGAAAGGAGATATTTGGTTTCGTGCAGTGCCATGTCAACCATTCACTATCCTCCCACCCTGGATATTTGCTTTGGGTCCCACTCTTAATGCTTTCAACAAAAATCAAATTTTAATGTGAACTGAATATGTTCCGTTAATTTAAAAAAAAAAAAGAACATAATTTCATACTCCATTAGCCCGTTTCTAAAGTTATTAGATTAAATGTAACAGGGCGTCCCATCGTTGTGTAATGGTTAGCAAGCTAGTCTCGCAGGAGGATTTTGATATAAGCCCTCCCCTTAAAATGAGCTGTTAAGTATCTGACCGCCATCCTTGGCCAGTTTTAAAGAACTTAAAGTAAATAAGTAAGTAAGTCCTGAGTTATAGAATCCTTTGGTAAGTGAATAAGTCCTGAGTTATAATCCTATGTTCCGTCGTCAACGAAGATCCAAGTAGTTATGATTAGGTATGACCAGAACAGCCAGTATAAATAATAATATCAGCAGCAGAATACTGCCAGTGGTTGGTCAATAGGTTGGTCACATGGTTATCGGCGAGTCTATAAGTAGAAGTGACCATCTACCACACGCCTTATATATTAAAAACGCCAACATCAGCCCCAGTTGAGAGCGGCAGACACACGAAAGAAATAAGCATTCTTTACAATCATATTACGCGACACAAACACTCGTCGTCGTCATCGTCAATGATCATGGCGACACGCGTGTGTTTGTGCTATTTATTCGGATGCTCAGGAAAAGCTGTAGCTACGCATTTACACACAAGTTCCAAACTACAGTTTTCCTGGCGGAGACCAGTAAGTTCCCTTCATAAAGTACACGACTTTGATGTGTTTTTGAATACAAAAAAATATATCAATTGTAAATAATTGTAGATCATTTTTCGTAATTTCTGTTGATCTAAAAAAAACAAAAAAAAAAACACGTAATTTCTACTTCGTAATGTCATTTTTCGTTATATGAAGAACTAGAAGCGGCTACCCAGCATCGCCTAGGTAGAGGGAGGTAAAAAAAAAAGTTAGTTTGGCAGATCCATTATTATTGAATCGCGAGTTGGATCTCGCCCGGATGCCCCATTAAAATCCCTACGTAAAAAATACCTTGCATTGATCCAGACACTCTGAAAATAAAAAATAATGTCTCCTATTTAAAATATTTAATATAAAAAAATTCTGTGCTGTCATCAAATATAAATTAAATCTTGATTATTTTTGCTCAAAAAACAAGATCTGGTGATAGTGAATGTGTATATATATATATTTTACTTTGTCGTTAATTGCTTTATTTTTGTAGTTTCATCCGGACATACAGACATACACACAACTTCCCTTTATATATATATATATATAGATAGATAAGACATCTCCGTAAAATAAGCCCTAGTGTTATATTTCGAAAGTGCAAATTATCATAAGCCCTGTCTTATTTTTGGGAAACACGCTATCTAGTTTTTTTTTAGTTTTTTTTTTTTTTTTTTTTTTTTTGAAAAGAGGGCACTAGGAACTTTTATACACACTAATGTTTTTCATACTAAATAAAGGGAAAAAGAAAAAAATTAAAATAAATTAAATTAATTAATTCCGTCTGTGTATTTATACATTATATTCCGAAAAGAGGAAGTTGGGAATTTTTGTGCGCACCTAATGTTTCAATACTGAATGATAAAAAGATCGAAATAATCATAAAAATAGTTCCCGTCTATGAATTTAGAATCTAGTTCTTTTTTCCGAAAAGAGGAGACTTTGAACTTTTGTGCACACCTAATGTTTCAATAACTGAATGAAAGAAAAGAGAAATAATTGATTATAAAAAGACAATTAAAAATACGATTAAACAAAAGAAATTTATTTAAAGATTAAAATGGCAAACGTAAAAAGACACAAGGATGAATGCCAATGAAGAAAGCTTCGTTGAAAGATACAACAATTCGTTATCATCTGACCTGGGTTTATATCGTATTATGGATCTGAAAGAAAAGAAGTTTGAAAAGTTTTCGGGCTTTTAATAAAATACTCAAAAATACAAAACTAATAATAAAAGCAACAAACAAACAAAAAAAAACAAGTAAAGAACAAAGATTTAAAAAACAAAAGATGACAATCTGGTATTTAAATGAAAAGTCTTTTCAGGTAAAATTATGTTTTAACAAAGCAAATCAAGTGATAATCAAGAAAAATAATGGAAAAATATTGTTGGACATTGTTAGGGTTTACAGTCTGTTTGCTTGGTTTTTGTTTTTGTGGTTAAATCATTTTGTTTCTTATTAAATTAAGATGTTATCTTGGATTAGGATTCATGACTTTTTCGTTTCTTGAAAAACTCAGGTCGTTTGCTTGGAGAAATAAAATGGGATGAAAATATAAACGTTCTTTTTAAAATTAGATGAATGAACAGAAGGTGAAAGAGAAAGAGAATAAATGATTAGAAAATAGGAAAGAAATAGGTGTAGAAAGTATCAAGTGTTGAAATAAAGAAAGATAAAGAAAGATTTAGAAAGATTAAGGAAGAAAGAAAGGTTAAGAAAGGTAAGAAAGAAAGAAAGAAGGAAGGAAGGAAGGAAGGAAATACAGCAAGGTAGAAAGAAAGAAAGAGTAAATAAATAAGTAAAGAAAGAAAGAAAAAGAAAGAAGGAAAAAAGGAATACAGCAAGTTAGAAAGAAAGAGTAAGTAAGTAAGTAAGTAAGTAAGTAAAGAAAGAAAGAAGAAAAGAAATAAGGAATGAAGACAGCAAAGTAGAAAGAAGGAAAGGGTGATATGTAAAGAAAGAAGTACAGAAAGAAAAGAAGGAAGAAAATACAGCAAGGTAGAAGAAAGAAAGGGTAATTAAGTAAAGAAGAAAAAAAGAAAGAAAGAAGGAAAGAAAGAAAGAATGAATGAAAGACAGCAGTAGAAAGAAGGAAAGGGTAAATAAGTAAAGAAAGAAAAGAAGGAAAGAAAGAAAGAAGAAGGAAGAAAATACAGCAAGTAGAAAGAAAAAGGGTAATTAAGTAAAAAAGAAGAAAGAAAGAAAGAAAGAAAGAAAGAAAAGAAGGAAGGAAAGAAAGAAAGAAAGAATGAATGAAAGACAGCAAGTAGAAAGAAGGAAATGGTAAATAAGTAAGAAAGAAAGAAAGGAAAGATAGAGAGAAGGAAAAATAAAGAAGGAAAGACGCAGTAGAAAGAAAGACGGTAAACATAAGTAAAAGAAAGAAAGAAAAAAGAAAAGAAAGAAAAGAAAAAAAGCGAATGAAAAGAAAGGGTAAATAATAAAAGAAGACAAACAAAGAAAGACAATAATCGACCTTCAATCGGAAATAGAAAATGGACAATAAATGAAAACGAAAACACGAAAGGTATAGACAGATAAACAATAATTACAAAGAAAATTCACTTTTGAGAAGAAGAAGAAAAGCAGGTTGTATAAAATAGGAAAAACAGAAACAGCACACAGCACAATGCGCAACACCACACACACACCAAGAACACAGCCCTACTACGCAATCATACGCTACTGCCCCAAAATTCGTCACCGAACGCCTATCTGCTAGTATCGTCGCCTCGTACACACACTACGTATATATAAATATATATACTATTATTATATAGAAGAGGACATGGAAGTACAGCAGCCAGAGACACGCGAACAGACAGACAGCAGCGAGACGTGCAGACGACGAGGACAGCAGTACAGAGACACAGAGACAGCGCAGACGAGCGGGACGAGAGAAAGTGCATTAGGATTGAATTAGACAGATACATATGACATTAATCAGATATCAAAGCTAACCCACACACTACGCGCTGACGCACGCACCAGCACATACTATATGTGGTCGTGGTGTGTGTTGTGCTGTGATTCACAGTTAACATACTGATATATATATACACTATATATTAACATTATACCACACACACATATAAATGTCATACTCTTATTATATATATATATATATATAATATATAATTTATATACGTACACTGATTCCACAGACACCAATTTGCATAATGCCTCGCCATATTTACTCACACAACACACACCACACACACACCATATATTATATTTTTAATATATATGATCTGATATGAGTGTGTATCTACTAGTGTGTTGCTGTGCACCTCTACGTGTTTGTAGGACTGTGTGTGGGAGGGATTATATGAAAAACTGCAACAAAACATATGTAGTACAGGATACTACTACAAAATATTTTGGAGGTTCTATATTCAAACAATAATAAAAAATTATCCAAAAACACAATAGAAAAGTGTGATAATAAGAACTATATCAATATGAATTGAAAACAATACACCGCAGGCCATATAATATAGTCATATATATATATTACTATAATTATGATACTATATATAGCTTATCATATTATACTATTTATAGTATAATACTATAATTGTATATATATATCATAATATTTATATAATTATATAATAACCAACTATATCATAATATATGATGTGCTGTGTGTGAGGTGTTGTCGGCTTGTGTTGGAATAAGTGCACATGCCTAATTACTTACAATATGCGATTATATATTTTTTCAATTCTCTCTCGTGAATATGAACTGAAATGAAATAAGACTCCGAAAACAAAGAAAATCAACCGTGCAATACGAGACAACAACACCATTGATGGGGAAAAATAACTAGCATATACGTTTCTAATCTAATAAAAACCAATTGACGCCAACAATTTGAGAAACAAACAAACAGCTGTGACTAAATTAAGTCTGAACAAACATGAACCCAAAGAATGTTAAATTTACTGAAGAAGAGGCCGCACCAAAATGTGCTGCAAATGTTTTAAAGGTTATATCAAAAAATTAAAAAAAAAATCAAAAATTAAAACATAAGAATAAAGAGAGGAGACACAAAAAGATCCAAAAAAAGCATAAATAAAACAAAATGAAATAAAAACTCGAAAATGAACCCACTTCTTTAATTAGTTTGAGGGCTCAAATAAATTTTAGCAAGACACGCAAGAAGAAGAAGAAGAAGAAGGAAGGAAAGAAGAAGAAGCAGAAGAAGAAGAAGAGCAAGAAGATAAAGATGAACAGAAGAAAAGAAAAGAAAGTGGAATTAACGAAAGAAAACGAAGAAGTCAAGAAAGCAAGAGAGACAAGATCGCGGCTGGAAGAAACCCAGTTGCTAAGGAAACGAGGAAAGAAGAGAGACAACCTGCCCTGCTACAATACTCCTGTCAGTTCAATCAGACATAGAAACAGAGAACGAAGAGGATAACAAAATAACCGAAGAAGAAGAAGAAGGAAAGCGAAAGCTAGCGAAAGAAGAAGAAGAAGCGTAACCGGCAAAGACAAAATATAAAGAGGAGAAGAAGAAGAAAATATTAGGGAACGAGGAGAGGAAGAGAGAGATGGCAAAACGATAGAAAAGCAAGAAGAAGAAGGAAGAAAGGAAAAGAAAAGATTAGCCAAGAAGGAAAGAATGAGAAGTAAAAGGAGAGAAAGGGAAGAAGAAGATATAAGAAGAAGAAGAAGAAGAAGAAAAGAAGAAGAAGAAGAGAAGAAGAGAAAAGAAGAAGAAGAAGTAAGAAGAAGAAGAAGAAGAAGAAGAAAGAAGAAGAAGAAGAAGAGAAGAAGAAAGAAAAGAACAAGAAGAAGAAGAAGAAGAAAATAACAGAAGAAGAAGAAGAAGAAGAAGAAGAAGAGAAAGAAGAAGAAGAGAAGAAGAAGAAGAAGAAGAAGAAGAAGAAGAAAGAGAAGAAAGAAGAAGAAGAAGAGGAAAGAAGAAGCAAGAAGAAAAATGATAGTGAAGGCAAGCGTCTACTCAAAATACTGGACAGTTCGTTCCAAGCAGAACAATGCATGACAAAGCCAACTTCAAGGTTAGTGACAAAGCAAAGGCCATGTTTATATTAAAGAAAACTTAATTTTTTATTTTATTTTTCCTTTATTTTTCATCTTTTTTATTTCTTTTGAAAATCATGTTTTGATTTAAAACAAACACTGGCATTTTTTTGTTTTCTTTTTTAATTTATATTTATTTTCGTTTTTTGTTTTTCGCTTTCAATTGTAATGATTTTTAATCCACAGGGTCTTGAGAATAAAGCCAATATTGAACAAGTTGATTCACACATAGATCAAAATTATATCTATAAAAGAGATAAATATAACTTTTGTTTGGAATTCTTTTGGTTAGCATTGCGTTTTTGGTTTTTGATGTGTGACACATACACACACACACACACACACACACACACACACAACACATATACATATATATATATATATATATATATATATTATATAATCGAATGGTTTAAAATTTACCGACTCATGTTTCTCGCAATAGCGCGAATCTTCAGTAAATTTTAAACCATTCGATTTTAATCGTTTATTTAGCTCTTTATATTGGGCACTTTTTAATCGATTTTAGTGAAAAAAATCCCGAAGTAAATAAGATTGTATACTTATTTGCTTGGTAGATTTAATGGTAACTGCTGTATATTATATATACTAGTACAAAATAAAAAACGTCCTCCGCGCGATGTAAAAATAGATTTTTGAAACATATTGCCTGAGGGGTGGGAGTAAAAAATTCAATGTCAGAGAGTTTGTACCCTAAGTAAGTAAAATCATCAAATTTATTAAAGGATTAAAAGATAAAACAATTTGAAATGTAAACTTTAAATATGTATTAAAATAAAACAAACTATATATAGATATATAATACCAGTCATGTATTTATTAAAACTTGTTTTAAAAAACAACGAGGACTGTCTAATGTTGCATGTTCAAATTTTGAGTGTATCTATTCTATGTTATGACGATTTTGGGTAATGTGACGTTAGCAGTGACGTATTTTTTGTTACAGACAAAAACCGGAAGCGAATCTCCATTATTAATATATATATTTATGTATAATGAAGAAGGAATGTGAAAAGTATTAGCATATGAAAGTGCTCAATGCTAAAATAGCAGAGCAGTTTTTAAATCAGAGATTAGATATTATAGTGTTAATTTTCCGTAACTGCAGTTTCATGCATATCATGCAATCTTCCGACGGTCAAAAATATTAAAATATCAAAACATTGGTTTGTTCAGCGTTTATATAATGTGAACCGTGCTCATGCAATTGAATTTATAACGTAAGAATTATATTTAAAAAGTCTAAACATGCTTAGGTCTTAATTGCATGCGGTGTTCAGATGAAAAAAAAAATTCTCTCGAAATATTGGATAAAATAAAACGGAACTTAATACATACCATCCAACAGAGTTTCTCATTCATTTCACACCTTACACACACACACACGTATATATATATATATATTATATATATATATATATATATATATTTTTGATTTTGGTGTTGTGATGTGAGTAGAAATGGATATGGTCATTCTTATTGGTGGATTTGTGGTATACTTTGGAATCTAAGTGATTATTGTTATTTATTAGTAATACGTCTAGGAAAGGTAAGGCGTTTTTGTGTTCCAATTCGTGTGTGAAATTGATAGTTGGTTCGACATTATTTAGACGGTCTATTATTTGTGATATGTTATGATTAAGTGGGTATATGAATAGAATGTCGTCGATATAACGGAAGTAATGAGAGTCTGTAGGTAAAATGTATGTGAAAGGTCCGGATTCTAGGAATTTAAGAAAAAGACATGCAAGGACGCCGCTGAGAGGCGATCCCATAGGTAAACCAAATTTCTGTCTATAAAATGAGCCGTTATATTGAAAAAAAAAACAATTATATATATATATATATATTATATATATATATATATATATATATATATATATATATATATATACAACTTCTAAGAAAAAATTCCTCACATGTATATAAGAACATTTCAAACGAATTTAACTAAACGATTTTTTTTGAACAAATGGACTCGCGACTTCTAATACACTTCTCTGTCCGGATTATAGTGGCTTGTTAAGCACTTAAAATTCTTTTAATTTTTTAAACTTTCTAAAAATTATTTCTTTAACTAGAAATTTTCTCCTGTCGATGATCTAAGGTCGAGACTAGTTGAGAAAAATAAACTTCACGTAAGAAATATTCTAGTTTGTCTTATCCCTTTTGTTCATCTTATATATATAGGATAGCGTATACACTGTCAACGGCGCATGGTAACTGTCAGTTTCACACCTATGCAATCGTTAGACTATGTCTTGGCCTACGCTATCCTAACTAGAAATCAACACCCCTGACCTATATAAGCCATCGACCACTGTAGCAAGTCAGTCTAAAAAAATCCTTCTAAAAGAAATATTGGATAAAATAAAATGGAACTTAGTACATAACATCCAACTTTCTCATTTATTTCACACATTACCCATGCTTCACACTAAATCCCAAAAATATATATCATGGACATGTAGTATTATGAAAAAATTGAAAAACGCAAGTTTATAAACGAGTAATGTTTATTTCGCCCACGCTGCTGTGTTTTCGATCTGTTTCAATAGATCTTCATCAGGGCTTTCGTTAGTTTGAGGGGAAAAAATAAAAGTATCACAGAAAATAAGAAATCTTTGAGACTTTTTGTTTTGTGGTCGGTCGGTCACTTGTGTTTTTCGATTTTTTCATAATATTACATACTGTCGTATTCACTTCCACTTTTTACTCACATGATGGACATATATATACACACACACGCGCGCACACACAGACACATATATATATGTGTGTGTGGTTGTGTGTGTATATATATATGTCCATCAGGTGAGGAAAAAGTGGCAGTGAATCCGACAGTATATATATATATATATATATATATATATATATATAATATATATATATATATATATATATATATATATATATATGCAGATATAATATATATTATTTATAATTATTATTGAAAATTAGACTCATTAGATATACCAACAAAGAAGCATACGTGGACTCCACAACGACAACACACACACACACATACACACACACACACACACAACACACATATATACATGTAAACAAAAACTCCAAATACTAGAAGCTCTATACATAAAACAATACAAACCATCCTTAAACAAAATTAATTTCCAATGAAGTACACACATTTTAAAATGCCTATAGCACCTTTCCCATCAATTCTCCTCTTCCAGCCTCCACATCCATTAATATAATTTAAAAAACTGGAACACATCACCCTGTTGATGGAACTTTGGTGGACTAATCCACGAATTCCACCCAAATATTAAAACGTTGACCAGAAAACTTGAAAAGATCAAGAATAAAATTGTTAAACAGGAGATGTGTCTTTTGTTTAATTCAACATGCATAAATGAAAAAATTCTACACACACACACACACACACACACACACACACACACACACACACACACACACACACACACACACACACATATATATATATATATAATATATATATATATATATATACAGTGTCTCCATGTGTTTAGCTGGATCTGTTCTTCATTTAAATCTTTCGATAGGAAATTAGAAAGTAAGTAGCAGTTTAAGACTTCTATGCCCGCTGGCACTTTTAGTTTGGCGAAGAAGAAAAAAAAAATGCAAGACAAAGATATCGGCCTTACCTAGTCCTACTTTTAGATGAGTTACCGACGATGACAACAGAAAGAACTTCACGGACTTTAAAAGAAGAAAAATAAATAATGAGCCTAAATATAAAAGGATCTTGCTTCCCGTTTTTTTTCTTTTGTAAGAAAAAAAAGTTTACTTGAAAGTAGAAAAGTAGAAAAGACTTTATTTTTGCTTACTTTTTAAAATTGACTTTAGTACTTAGTTAAGCGTGCCCTATCATCTAAATGCTCCTTACTGTGCGTAAATTTATTGGTGATTGGTGACTGGTGCGTGCAGTCAGTCAGAAAGTTAGAGAAGAGTCAAGAAAAAAAAATGACATTATTAAAGTCGGTCTTAGAAAAAGAAAAGAGAGGAAAAGAAGTTCTTTATATATTTTTCTTGCATAGGGAATGACCAACAGTGGCAATCCAGTGAAGAGCGTAGACGAGGGAAGGGCAAAAGAAGAGCAAGGATGTCAATAAGATGAATAGAGAGCAAAGATAAAAGGAGAGTAGAAATGAAGAGAAAAGATGACGAGAAGGAGAAAGGAGAGTAAGGATAAAAAGGGAAAATTTAAAAGCAATGTGAATAAGAAAAAAGGGGAGCAAGGGAAATAAGACGATAGAAAAGAGAGCAGGAATAGTGAGAAGGAAAGGGAGAGCAAGAATACTAACTGAGTTAAAAGTAAGAAAAGAGAGCAATGATGACAAAATGGAAGGAAAACAAGGAAAACAAGAAGATAGAAAGGAGAGTAAGGAAGAAAAGAAAATAAGGATGATAAAGATAAATATGATATGAAATTATAAGGAAAGGGAGAACAGAGAAGATAAGATGGGATAATGGAGAGCAATGCTGATAAGAAGGAAAAGCGAATGACAAAAAAAAACGAAGGAAGAAGAGCAATAAGGCAAACTTTGACAAAGGGAGAGCAAGTATAGGAACAAGGTGGAAAAAGAGCAAAGATGAAAAAAGAGAGCAATGATGACAAAAGAGAAGGAGAGCAAGGATGATCAGAGTAAAAAAGAGAGCAAGAATGACAAAAAAGAAGGAAGAGGAGCAATAAAGTAAACTTGGAAAGGGAGAGCAAGTATAAGAACAAAGCAGAAAAAGAGCAAAGATGAAAAAAGAGAGAAATGATGACAAAAGAGAAGGAGAGCAAGGAGGATCAGAGTAAAAAAGAGAGCAAGAATGACAAAAAAGGAAGAAGAGCAATAAAGTAAACTTGGAAAGGGAGAGCAAGTATAAGAACAAGCGGAAAAAGAGCAAAGATGAAAAAAGAGAGCAATGATGACAAAAGAGGAGAGCAAGGTGATCAGAGTAAAAAAGAGAGCAAGAATGACAAAAAAAGGAAAAGAAGAGCAATAAAGTAAACTTGGAAAGGGAGAGCAAGTATAAGAACAAAGCGGAAAAAAGAGCAAAGATGAAAAAAGAGAGCCAATGATGACAAAAGAGAAGGAGAGCAAGGATGATCAGAGTAAAAAAGAGAGCAAGAATGACAACAAAAAAAAAAAAGAAGGGAGAAGGAAGAAGAGCAATAAAGCAAACTTGGAAAACGGGAGAGCAAGTATAAGAACAAGGCGGAAAAAGAGCAAAGATGAGAAAAGAGAAGGAGAGCAAGGATGAACAGAGGAAAAAAGAGAGCAAGAATAATAAGAAAAGAAGAAAAGAAAAATAAGGATGATAAAGCTAAAGATTACCAAATATAGCAAGTACAGGAAATATAAGATATGAGAAAGGAGAGCAAGGATGATAAGGAAAGGAGAGTAAGAATGACAAGAAAGAAAGAAAAGAGCAATAATGCTTACTTGGTAGGAGGGAGAGCAAGTATAACAAGAAGGCGGGAAAGTGCAAGTATAGGAACAAAAAACAAGGATGATAAAGAGAAAGGAAAGGAAAGAAAAATGAAGAGGATGGAAAGGAGAGCAAGGATGATCAAGAAGAGTTAAAGAAAAGCAATTATGATAAGAAAAAAAGGAAGAAGAACAATAAAAGGAGAGCAAGTATAACAGGAAGGGGGGAAAAAGAGAAAGGATGACAAGAGGGAAACGGAAAATAAGGTTGATGAGGATAAAGGCGAGCAAAGAGTATAAGAAAGGAAAAGAAAAGCAAAGTTGACTCTGTAAAGAAGAGCAAGGGTCACGAGAGGAGAAAAAGTAGACTTAGTAGAATGCGGTAAAACAATTTCAAATCAAAACACCCCCCACCCACAAAAAAGTTTTACCAATAATGAAAGATTTCCCCCTGCTGCTGTTTCTATTAGTACCAGATTAGAATTGGTAAGATGACATTATTTTTTGCAAGACAGTTTTTTTTTTCTATTTGTCAGAGAAGTGTTAAGATGTGAACACTGCCTCGGGCGATAAAACATGTTGGAAAGTATGAAATGGATAGCGTGACTTTTGGTTGTCAGGGAGCAGAAAGAGTAGAAAGAGTGGAGATGTCTTTAAAAGTCGGAATTGGTATCTCTGATTGCACTTGATTTTCCTTAAAACAGAAAGGGAAAAAAAGAAAAGAAAGAAACGAAGGAAAATAATTACTAAACGAGAAATGAATGAATAATAAATAAATAAAGAAACAAATAAACAGAAATGTATGAAAGAGAAATAAAAGAAGAGAAATAAAGAAGAATACTTAACAAGCGAAAAAGAAAGAAAGAAACAAACAAACAAGAAGGAAAAAAAATTCTTAACAAGAAAAGAAAAAGAGGTAGGAAGAAAGAAAAAATAAAAAGAAAGAATAAAGAAAGAAAGAAGAAAGAAAGAAGAAAGAGAAAAAAAAGAAAAAAAAGAAAAAAGAAGAAAGAGTAGGAAGAAAGAAAAAAAAAAAAAAAGAAAGAAAAAAAGAAAAAATAAAAAAAAAAAAAAGAAAGAAAAGAAGAGAAGAAGGAACAAAACATTGTTAAAAGAAAGAAAAAATAAAGAAGAGGTGGGATGAAAGAACAAGATTCAAAAAGAAAGAAAGCATGAATGAATTAATGAATGAATGAAAGAAAGAAAGAAAGAAAGAAAGAAAGAAGAAAGAAAAAGACAAAATGGAACAAAAACTTCTTAACAAGAAGAAAGAAAAAAAGAAAGAGATAAAAGAAAAAAAGGAAATTCGTAACAAAAGAAAGAAAGAAAGAAAGAAAATTTTAAACGAAAGAAAGAATGAAAGAAATAAAGAAAGAGACAAGAAGGAAGAAAAAAATTCTTAACAAGAAAGAAAGAAAGAGGTAGGAAGAAAGAAAGAACATTCGTAAAAAAAAGAAAGATAGAAAAAAAAGTTTCTATTTAGTAATTTATATTTCTTTCTTTTTTCTTTTTTTTATCTTGTTGTTTATTGTTGTTTTTTAATCGTTTATTTACCACAGCATCTGATTTCTGAACTTTTAAAAAAGAAAGAAAATATTCATTTTAAACTTCGAGGAAACCAAATTTTCTTTGGGTTTTTTCTTCTTGGAGGGTGGGGAATAGGAGGCGAGAGTACTCACTTTCTACTTCATCCATCCCTCTTTTTCTTTTTTCTTTTCCTCTTTAAACCTGAACGAGGTCTCTAAAACACATTTAATTTTCGAGGAGGTCTTCATCTTTTTTAGCACAATTTGCCCGAGATGGCATAACATTCCAATCCATGATTTTAAATTGTCTAGAGGTGAACAAAAAGGACAAGAAAAGTAAAAAGGATTTCTGGATGGAAGTGAAGACAAATTAAAGTCACTCTAGGCAAACTGGAGGTTCAAATAGATAATTAAATTGATGATAAATGAACCATGAAAACATTGCCATGGTGCAATGGTTAGCATGTTAGTCCCACAGACTGATTTGGTAGCGTAGTAAGCTCTAAACGTTGCTTGGTTGCCTACTCGACTCAGCTAATAAATACGTATTTAGTACACCTCGCCATGGTGCAGTGGTTTACAAGCTAATATTTTCGACCATCGCTCTTGGGATTCTTGCTCGCTGTTTCTCATCTCATCATCCTTGCTCTTCTTCTGGTTTTGACATCCTTGCTTACTTTTCTCTTTCTCCATCTCTCTATTTCTCGCCCTATCAATATCTATCTCTTTTGTCTCTATTCTCTCTTCTCTTCTCTCTCTCTCTCTCTCTCTCTCTCTCTCTCTCTCTCTCTCTCTCTCTCTCTCTCTCTCTCTCTCTCTTGGTTCTTCAAATCTTGGTCTCACTCTTGTCTCACACCACCCTTCTCACTCTTGTTCTTTTTCAACCTCTCTCTTTTTCGTTCTATCTCCCCCCTCTCTCTCTCTCTCTCTCTCTCTCTCTCTCTCTCTCTCTCTCTCTCTCTCTCTCTTCCTTCTATCTATCTATCTATCTATTGGCTTCTTCAAATCTCGGTCTCACTCTTGTCTCACACCACTCTTCTCACTCTTGTCCCTTTTCAACCACTCTCTTTTTTCCCTCTCTCTCTCTCTCTCTCTCTCTCTCTCTCTCTCTCTATCTATCTATCTATCTATCTCTATATATATATTGGCTTCTTCAAATCTCGGTCTCACTCTTGTCTCACACCACCCTTCTCATTGTTGTCCCTTTTCAACCTCTCTCTTTTTCGTCCTATCTCTCTCCTTTCTTTCTCTCTCTCTCTCTCTCTCTCTCTCTCTCACACACACACACACACACACACTCTCTCTCTCTCTCTCTCTCTCTCTCTCTCTCCTCTCTCTCTCTCTCTCTCTCTCTCTTTTAAATTTTTTTTTTACTCTCATCCTTTTTGCACCCCTCTCTTTCTCGTCCTATCTTCACTTGCTGGTCTTCTTTGGTCTCCTTTCTCCATATAATTCTAGCTTTATTTTCCCCATTTTTAATCCTTTCCCTCCTTTCTATTTTCCCGCCCTGTCTTCTGGGGCGTTAGAATGCACCGACTGCACCTCTGCAGAGGGGTAAAACTCCCCCAAATGGGGCTATCTGTTAGTCGTGAGTGGCGACCCGTGATGCTTAAGGATAGAACCCAGGAGGGATGATCAGTCCATGGCTTGCAAAACTCCACTTTGGTCCTTTCTTGAACTAGATGGTCGGTCGGAAAGGTCCCCTCCGTTCAGAAAGTAAGAAAACAATTTTAAAAGAAGAGAAAGAAAAGAAATGGAATGAGAAAGAGAGCAAAGAAAATACTTGCATGTGCTTGCATATATAATATTTTGGCACTTCAGTTTATATATTCATTATTTACAAAAAAAAGAAGGTTTTCAATTGTTTGCTAATATTTTAACTGACAAAATCTAAGAATTTTTAAAATTCTTATTCAGAATTTACTTATGCTGAAGAACAAATTTTCCAATATGCACATGCACCTACAATCATACCTTTCATACATACATACATATGTATCTTTATTTAAATAGTTATATGAAATAGATGTTTGATTTGACACACACGCTCACACACACTCAGACATATATATTATATATATATATAGTGCTTAGAGTCGTGGAAAATGGACTCGTCGATTCGAGTTCAATTCCTAGACGAAGCTGTTGGCATTTCACATAGCGCTAATACCCTTGGGATTGGTATGAATCCATATATTCTCCCTCTAGCTATGGGTTAAATAGTAGGGCAGACTGGGCCTTTCAGCCTTGGGTAGGTAACCAGTCTAGGAGAGGGATAACTTGATTGAGAGGGTCGTTGATTGGGTTTGCAGCAACCCTTGATGCACCAATTCTTTCCCATCAACCTTGCCAAAAAGTGTAGATGGTCCAACACAAGCCTTCACCCTGTGTGGGAGTTCATTGTGTATGAATCCTCATACGTCGATAATCGACGGGAGAGTCCATTAATATATATATATTATATATATATATATATATATATATATATATACCCAAGTTATGCAGTGATGAGCCTGTTCATTACATGGCACATCATGTTAAATATTGGGTGTTTGTGAAATCTATACATATATAAAGGGCAGTTGTATGTATATGTATGTCCGGAAGAAACTTCGAAAATAAAACAATTAACAACAAAGTAAATATATATACATTAAATATCATCAAGGCTTGGTTTTTGAGCAAAAATAATAGAGATTTTATTTATATTCGTGAAGATAATTAAAAAATAAAATTTAAATGATAACAGAATGGAATATATTGTTGCCTTTGATATCTTGAATAGTAGACATTTCCAACAACCTGGTCTTGCATTTTCATTCAGTGTTCCGTATCTTATCTATATGTAAAAAACATAGCACATTCATTTTCAATTAATACAGTTCCGCATTCATTGTTCATTTAATACAGTTACAGTCTTGGTATTCTTCAGTAGAAAATATCATTTGAAGCGAAAGACAAGGAAAAGTTAAAGAGAAGAGAATGTTACTATTGGTTTTAGAAAGGAAAGGGATAAATGGACGATTTTTTAGAGATAAGAGAAGAAAAGAAAAGAGTAAGAAAATAATTTTAAAAGAGGAGAAAGAAAAAAGAAGGGGAGGGGGAATGAGAAGAAGAGCGAAGGAAATGTTTGCATGTGCTTGCATATATCCCCTCTTGCACCAGTGGTTGGCTCTGACCAGAAAGAATATTACCTGTGACAGCTTTACAAACATTTTATTAGGCATCTATTAAGTCTGTCCCTCCAGTGTGAGAGATCAGTCTAGTGGAAAACCTTGCAACCAAGAGGCCTAGCACGAGCTCCAGTCCGATAGGTTTTCTGTGAAAGTTGAAAGCAGGCCAAGAGCAACTAGACGCACACCTGATTGTGCACAGTCAAAGATTGATGATGTGGCTTGTCAGTGATGGGCATAGTGGCAAATGCAAATGCATATTAATCCCGAGTCGATGTCAGTCTGCGGCTTCGGCCATCAAGGGTCAGCAGGGTTGGGGGTGAGAAGGTCTAGTTGTTTCAAAATGCGGAAATTTAGCTGGCAAAAATTTTTAGCCTTGCTATCCGGACAGGATAACTTGACTTAATGCATCATTACCGCTAACCCAGAGCGAGTGGGTTAGACGAGCGGTCGGAGAGCCCTCCTACGATCAATCGGCTGGTCACATCAATCCCTAGTACCTATATGATTGCCCAACCCTATTGCAAGCCCCAACCCTTTTTATCATATGGGTACTAGAAGGTGGTGACCGAGGATCTAAATGTCCTGGGAATGACGTTAAACTCTATCTGATGGTGAGGTTCTAGTTTTGGGGGTTTGGGTAATGTGGAGCACCCCTTCATCACCATTGCTCCCTGGTCCACTCTGACCCGGAGTGGTAGTACCTGTTAGGGTCTCATCTATGGGTTAAATAGAAAAATGTGTTTTATAAAAAAAAAAACGTTGAGTATCCATTAAGAACGAATTTATTTCAAAACTTTATCGGCATTAAATGACCCACTGAGGTTGATATGCCACAAACAAAACAAACCAAAACAAACCTAATTTAATATAGTATTTTAATATATTATGACACGCATACACATGATACACGTACATTTAGGGAGTTGGTAGGGGGAGGGATTTGGGTAGGAGGCTGGGGTTGGTAGAAGGAGGAGGAGGAGAACGGGACAGTGTTGGGATGGGGGTGTTGATCCAGACTCGCTGGAATGGAACAGCTTGAAGGGGAGATAAAAAAACCCAGAGCAAGTGGCCCAGCAGTAACTTACAATACCACCAGACTTTGTTGGTTTTCTGTCATATTCATTGGAATCTATTCGTATTAATCCATTGTCGTATTCACAACTTTTCAGCAGGTATTAAAGTCTTTCTCAGTATTTCTAAATTTCTTTTTTTTCTTTAAGTGATCCGCCATTGAATTGAATGGATTTTCTTTTTTTTTTCTTTTTCTTTTTTTCTTTTTCTTTTCTTTTTCTTGCATGGAGGGATATATATGATTGTCCCGACCCTCTTGGCAAACTCCCAACCCTTTTCCTCAGATATGTACGAGAAGGGTCTTAGTGTCCTGTGTATGACGTTAAACTACATCTAATGATGAAGTTCCAATTTTGCAGCTTTTGGGAGTATGGAGTACCCCTTCATTGCCATTACTACTAGGTCCACCCTGATATGGAGTGGTAGTACCTTCTAGGGTCCCTACTATGGGTTAAATAGAAAATAATGAGTTTAAAAATTGAGTTTTTAAAAATTGAATACCCAACAAGAATGAATAAAAAAAACATATTCGGTATAAAATAACCCAACAAGGGTTGACATGCCGTAAAACCCAACCAACCAACCAACCAATCAACGAACTGGTGGGTACTAATCCCGAAACACTCAGTACTGTAAGCAACCTGAGTCCTTTCTTTGTGAAAATGACTTAATTAAGCATTAAATGACCAAAAAAGGGTCGATATGCCGTAAAACAAAACCACCAACCAACTAACCAGCCATTTTAGTCTGTTAAGCAGTGATGAGCCTGTTCAATATTTAATTGGGTGACCATTTAAGCAACAGCAGGTACTATAAGCAACCTGAGTCCTTTCTTTATCAAAATGACTTGATTGAACATTATATGTCCAAAAAAGGGTTGATCAGCCTTAAAACAAAACCACCAACCCACCAGCCATTTTAGTCTATTAAGCAGTGATGCGCCTGTTCAATACTTAATTGGGCGACCATTTTAGCAACAGCAGGTACTATAAGTGTTGTGGGGTTTTAAGGGGTTCAAATAAGAACAAAACGACGGGTAACAAATGTAGGAAAATGTATTAACAAAAGAGTAGACAATTACAGTACAGAGAAGCGGGAATTACGCCCGACAAATAGAGTTATGAGCTGATTCGCATTGGCTTACTCTCAAGCCATAATTGTCCCTGTTACTTATAGTAACCGTCGGCGGATTCCATTAGTCTATAGGGTATATCACCTTTTAACAATAAGCAATATCTCTGGGGTCTCCCTCTATTATAGAAGTGATAAGGAATAAAAATTGACACTATTCAGTTAAATAACAATAAAAGGAACGTGTTTACTAATTTAGAACATATATTTTGTTGGTTATTTCCTATAACACCAACCTAAAAAAGGGGAACCACTCTGAAGGAATTTTATCTGTTAATTAATCTACCCATTATTTTTCCATTAAACTAACCCTAAACCCTAAACCCTAACCCTAGCCCTAACCCAAGCCCTAATCTCGTCTTTTTTCCTTTCTTTAATGGGAAAATAATGGGTAGATTAACTAACAGAAAAAAATCATTCAGAGTGGTTCCCCTTTTTTAGGTTAGAGTTATAGGAAATAACCATTTTGTTGATACTTCATCAGTGATGCTGATAGCTTTTTGATTTAATAAGAAGGCTATATAACATTCAATAATCTCTGCTGAAATTAATGAGGCGTTTACCAGCTGAGCAATCTACAGAAATATTTACAACTGTAGAGTCACCCAGTGCCACCCAGATGGAGAAAGAAAATGCTTAAGGCAAATGTTGTATCAGGCTGTGTAGCTTGCAGGGTTCGAGGAAGTGTCATTACTTATTTATTTACGTATTTTTATTTTATTTATTTATTTATATTTATTTAATTTATCTAATTTTTTATTTATTATTTTTATTTATTTATTTATTTATTTTTTATGAAAAAGAAAAAAATACTCAGGAATTTTATTAGCAACTTTAACTAAGGACAAAACATATTCATAGAAAATCTTGTTGTTTCTTAATTCCTAGAACCAAAAAGATAATCTTTTTTATGAGCTGGCATTAGAAGTGTTTAGTTTTAATTAATAAAAAAAAAGATTGCTTTTAGTCATACTGTAGCAATTAAAATCAAGATGCCATCATAGTAGGAGAACAGTAAGTAATAAAGTCTATGGAGTGATTTTTTTGCTGAAGTGGAGTGCCACACCTAACGTCAGCTCCCAGATGCTTTGCCACACAGATCAAATTACCCAAGCTTTGCTACTCATGTGCTGAGTTGGCGAACAACATATAAAACCGCCCTGTCGGCTGGGGCGTTAGAATGCACCGACTGCACCTCTGCCAAGGGGCAAGACTCCCGAATGGGGCCACCTGTTGGCCGTAGGTGGCGACCCGTGATGCTTAAGGATAGAGCCCAGGTGGATGAGCAGTTTATGACTTGCAATACTCCACTTTGGCCCTATCTTGGGCTAGACGGGCGGTCGGAGAGGCCCCCTCCGATCAATCGGCTGGCCACGTCAAGCCCTATCACCTATATGATTGTCCCAACCCTATTGCCCTTATGCAATCCCCAACCCTTTTTATCATATGGGTGTTAGAAGGCGGTGGCTGCGGGTCTACATGTCCTCGGAATGACGTTAAAATCTATCTGATGGTGAGGTTCCAGTTTTGGAGGTTTGGGGAATGTGGAGCACCCCTTCATATCCATTGCTCCCTGGTCCACTCTGACCCGGAGTGGTAGTACCTGTTAGGGTCCCATCTATGGGTTAAATAGAAAACATGAGTTTATAAATAAAATTGTATTATCCATTAAAAATGAAATTATTTCAAAACTTTGCCGGCATTAAACATTTTTGAATACCAAATTACCGATAGAAGTATTTGGCATAAAATAACCCATGGGGTTGACATGCCGTAAAACCCAACCAACCAAACCAGAACATATAAAAGAAACACTAGTAATGGTACTAGTTAACTCATAGCTGGGGACTGATAGTCTGAGTCGGAAAATATAATTAATTTTAATAAGATAAATTCTAGTATTATTTGGATTATTCGGACTATTGTCCTCATCTTTATTGTTATATGTACAACGTTTCGGCCGATGTGCTCTCCGACCTTCTTCAGGTATTTCTTGTCGGACTCGGGGGCCTTTTCCTACTCGGGAACCTTCTTTTCGAACTCGGGAACTTTCTTGTAATTGGAAGCCATGATGGGATTTTTAACCCATCTCTTTATTCAATCCATGGGGGTATTCTGTTCTCATTCCGCTGACCATAGCTAGCTACAGGTGTTAAGCTGTGTTAATTATTATTCTATGTTACTGTTGCCCCATGACCAGGACTGAACCTGCAGCCTGGAGATAACCGTCACTTAGAACTGTCTTAACCCAACGCATTTATCCACTAGGCAATGTGTCTAATTGGCCCCGATTACAACAAGAAGGTTCGCGAGTTCAAAAAGAAGATTCCGGAGTATGAAACGGTTCCCGAGTCCGACAAGATATACCTGAAGAAAACCGGAGGGCACATCGGTCGAAACGTTGTACAGCTAACAATAAAGATAAGGACAATAGTCTGAATAATCCAAATAATACTAATTATCAAGTCTCATCTCAAAAATTTAGAGAAATAAGATAAATTTTAGAATAATAGGAATTGTTTATTTGTCGATTTTTTGGCGGGTTGGAGAAAATCAGGCAAAAAGACGACATTTTAAAAAAGATTATTTCTTTACCATAAATTCTAGAAATGGAAAAAAAAAGATTTACAGAAAAAAAGTTGAAAAAGCAAAAGAGAAACAATGAGGGAAGTGTTGAATATTGGTATAAATCTTTCTGAGTAAAAAAAAAACAAAAAAAAAAACAGGAAAAAAAAGCCTTTAAGAAGTGGCACATCGGCCGAAACGTTATACAGATAACAATGAAGATGAGGACAATAGTCCAAATAATTCAAATAATATGAAAATTATAATAAAAAATAAAGAAGCAAATAGGGAATTGTTGAATGTTGGTATAAAATCTTACTGAGTTAAAAACAAAACAAAACGGGGGGGGGGGCTTTAAGAATTTTTTGGTTGGAAGGAGAAAATCATGCAAAAAGACGACATTTTAAAAAAATTATTTCTTTCCATAAAATTCTAGAAATGGAGAAAAAAAAAGATTACAGAAAAAAGTTGAGAAATCAAAAGAGAAACAAAGAGGGAAGTGTTGAATTTTGGTATAAATCTTACTGAGTAAAAAAAACAAAAAACAAAAAATAACAAACAAAAAAAAAACAGGAAAGACAAAAAGCCTTTAAGAAGTGACCCAAGTCATGTTACTATTTAACTAATAGCTTGGGGCTGATAATCTGAGTCAGAAAATAAAATTAATTTTGATAAGATAAATTTTAAAATAATGATAAATTGTTCATTTGTTTTATTTTTTGGCAGAAAGGAGAAAACCATGTTTGAGTTTTGTTTAACGGCATATCAACCTCTGTGGGTCATTTATTAAAATAGTATAAGCACTTTCTATGGAGAAAAGGGGGTTAGAATTAGGGTTCTGTAAATCTTTTTTTTTTTTTTCCATTTCTT
Organism: Doryteuthis pealeii; assembly: GCA_023376005.1. Classification (NCBI taxonomy): domain Eukaryota; kingdom Metazoa; phylum Mollusca; class Cephalopoda; order Myopsida; family Loliginidae; genus Doryteuthis; species Doryteuthis pealeii. Next base: position 41,613,157 of record CM042160.1, on the reverse strand, counting down.
GAATTTTATGAAAAGAAATAATTTTTTTAAAAATGGCGTATTTTTGCCAGATTTTCTCCAACCCGCAAAAAATCAGACAAATAAACAATTCATTATTATTTTAAAATTTATCTTATTTCTCAAATTTTCTTGCTATAAAATACAAGAAATGGAAAAAAAATTACAGTAGAGATGACAAAAAAAGGTTTCCGAGTCCGAGATGTCTCCCGAGTCCGACAAGAAATACCTGAAGAACGGAGGACACATCAGCCGAAACGTTATACAGGTAACAATGAAGATGAGGACAATAGTCCGAATAATGAAATGATATTAAAAGAAATTGAGAGAGAAAAGAGAAGAAAATAGGGAATTGTTGAATGTTTGTATAAATTTACTGATTAAAAACAAAACAAAACGGATGGGGGGCTTTAAGAAGTTTTTGGGGTTGAAAGGAGAAAATCATGCAAAAAGACTCTATTTTTTAAAGAAATTATTTCTTTCATAGAATTCAAGAAATTAATTATTTCTTTCCATAAAATTCAAGAAATGGAAGAAAAAAAAAATTTTACAGAAAAAAAAAAAGTTGAGAAAGTAAAGGAGAAGCAAAGAGGGAAGTGTTGAATGTTGGTATAAATCTTACTGAGTTAAAAACAAAACAAAACAGGGTGGGTGGGTGTTTGTAAGCCTTTAAAGAAGTGTCCCAAGTCATGTGAATCAGGGTCCGGTTTAGTCTTTGTTTTTCAGCCCTTGAATGACAGGTGAAAATGTCCTCTCAAATCTTTAACCAAACATCTGGCTTCCTTGTGCGTGACATTCCTGAATGCTAACAGAGACGTCACTTTGTTCAACCAAGACAAACATATTGTTCTTTTAACTTTAGCTTTCTATCTAACCCTAATTCTACCCCCCCTTTTCTCCATAGAAGGTGCTTATACTATCTTAATTTTTATTTCTTATTTTATTTTATATTTCTCTTCTTTTTTTTTAAATTTCTTATTTTCTACTTTAAGCCTTTTTTTTTCTTCTTTCTCATTATGGTTTTTTTTTAGTTCATTTATTTATTTATTTTAAAGGATGGGATAATTTTTCTCCTTCCTCTTGATGAAATGACTCACAGGTTGCTTTTTCACCTGCCTCTGGCCTGTCTCAGCCCCCCTTACTCCCCAGCTCCCCTCCCTCAACCATCCCAAGAAAATTCCCCTGGGGGTCAGGACAGTGTCATCACCTTTTCTCCACACTACCCTCCCCTCAGACTACACCAAAGAAATTACTTCTTCAGACCTCAAGTCACCAATCACTCATCCCAACGCCCCGTTCCCTACCCTAACCTGCCTTTTTTCTTGTCACCCCTCATCAGCTTTTCAGGTAGATACCCATGATCCATGGAGTTGACTGTCCAGCCCACCAGCCCACTAGCCACCCACCCAACCGGGAGATATATATTTCCTTGCAGTGGGTGGGGTTAGATTTTAGAGTGCAAGAGTTGGGGGGGGGGTAACAGTTGAAGCAGGTGAAGAGAGAATTGTGATAACTTCCATTCAAAGGTAATTGTGATGATGATGTTGATGATTGATGAAGAAGAAGAAGAAGAAGAAGAAGAAGAAGAAGAAGAAGAAGAAGGAAGAAGAAGAGAAGAAGAAGAAGAAGAAGAAGAAGAAGAAAGGAGGAGAAGAAGGAAAAGAGAAGAAGAAGAAAGAGAAGAAGAAGAAGAAGAAGAAGAAGAAAAGAAGAAGAAAGAAGAAGGGAGAAGGAAGAAAGAAGAAAGAAAAAATAGAATTAGAAGAAGAAAAGAAAAGAGAAGAAGAAAGAAAGAAGAAAAGAAGAAGAAGAAAAAGAAGAAGAAGAAGAAAGAGAAAGAGAAGGGAGGAGAAGAAGGAGAAGGAGAGAAGAAGAAGAAGAAGAAGAAGAAGGAAATAAATAATTAAAGAAGTAAGAGATGAAGAAGAGTAGAAGAAGAAATAATTAGCAAGGAAGAAGAAGAAGAAGAAGAAGAAGAAGAGAGAAGAGGAGAAAAAATAAAGAAGAAGAAGAAAAGAAGAAATAGATTGCAAGAAGAAAGAAGAAAGAAGAAGAGATAGATTAGCAAAGAGAAGAAGAAGAAGAAGAAGAAGAAGAAGAAGAAGAAAGATAGAAGAGAAGAAGAAGAAGAAAAGAAGAAGAAGAAAAGGAAGAAGAAGAAGAAGAAAGGAAAATAATAGATTAGCAAGAGAAGAAGAAGATGTAGAGGAGAAGGAGAAGAGAAGGAGGAGAAGAAGCAGAAGGAGAAGGAGGAGGGGTGTTAAAAAGATGAAAAGGAAGGGGGAATAAGGAAAAAGAAGATATGAAGAAGTCATAGAAGAAGAAAAAGAGGTAAAAGAAAAGAAAGGCAAAAGAAAGGAAGAAAAGAAAAAATATGAAAAGAAAAATATGAAAGGAAAAAAGAAGAAAAATATAAAAAATACCTGAAGAAAATGAAAAGAGAATAAAAAGGATAAGGGTGTGGGGAATGAGGGGTATAGAAATAATAAAAGGGGGGAAGAAGTAAAAAGAAAAAAGAGAAAAGAAAAAAAGAAAAACGATAAAGAAGAAGAAAGAAAAATAAGATAAAAAAAGAGAAAGAAAGAGGAATGAGAGAAGATAAAACAGGAGAAAAAGAGAGGAAAGAGAAGAAAAGATGAGGAAAGAGAAGAAAAGAAGAGAAACAAGAATAAAAAGAGAGGAAAGAGAATAGAGAAAAGAAGATAACAGAAAAAGAAGAGAATGGAAGAGAAAAGAGAAAGAAAGAAGAAAAAGAAAGGAAAAGAAGAGAAAAGAGACAAAAAGAAAAGAGAAACTGATTACAAAAAAGAGAAAGAAAAAGAAGAGAAAAGAGAAAAAACAAAAGAAGAGAAAATGGAAAAGAAGAGAAAGAAAGAAAGAAAGAAAGAAGGAAAGAAAGAAACCAGGAATAGAAAACAAAAGAGAAAGAAACAAAATAGAAGAAAAAAAAGGCCAGTTGATGTTGATGATGATAATTGAAGGAAGATCGTATTAAAAGGAAGAGAGAGAGAGAGAGAGAGAGAGAGAGAGAGTATTTGTGTGTGTTGTGTGTGTGTGTGTGTGTGTGTGTTGTGTGTGTGTGTGTTGTTTCTATTTTCTTTCCTTTCAGCAAATTCTTAGTGTCTGAAAAATATAATAAGAAAGAAAGAAAGAAAGAAAGAGAATAGGGAGAAGAGAGAGAGAGCAAGAAATAAATAAAGAAGAGACAGGAATAGAAAAGAGAAAGAAAAAAAAGATAAAGAAAGAAAGAAGAGAAATTAAAAGAAAAAAGACCAGTTGATGCTGATAATAATTCCTGTAGCAAACAAACAAACAAAAAAAGACCTTGCACAAGGAAATATGAAGGAAGTCGTATTAAAGCAAGAGAGAGAGAGAGAGAGAGAGAGAGAGAGAGAGAGAGAGAGAGAGAGAGAGAGAGAGAGGGGGGGAATAGAAAAGAAAAGAAAGAAAAAAGAGAAATTAGAAGAAAAAATGAAAAGACTAGTTGATGCTGATGATAATTCCTGTGGCAAACAAAAAAAAAAAACAGACCTTGCTCAAGGAAATATGAAGAAAGATTGTATGAAAAGGAAAAAAAGAGATAGATAGATAGATCGAGAGAGAGAGAGAGGGGGGGAGAGAACGAAAGAAAGAAAGAAAGATACGGGAATAGAAGAGAGAAAGAAAAAGAGAAATTAAAAGAAAAAAGACCAGTTGATGCTGATGATAATTCCTGTAGCAAACAAACAAACAAAAAAAGACCTTGCGCAAGGAAATATAAAGAAAGATCGTATTAAAAGCAAAAAAGATAGATAGATAGATAGATAGACAGACAGACAGAGACAGAGAAAGAAAGAAAGAAAGAAAGAAAGAAAGAAAGAAAGAAAGAAAAAGGAAGAGAAATTAAAAGAAAAAAGACCAGTTGATGCTGATGATAATTCCTGTAGCAAACAAACAAACAAAAAAAGACCTTGCACAAGGAAATATAAAGAAAGATCGTATTAAAAGGGAAAAAAGATAGATAGATAGATAGATAGATAGATAGATAGATAGATCGAGAAAGAGAAAGAGAGAGAGAGGGTGGAATGAAGAAAGAAAGAGGCGAAAGTGACAACTCCACCAACGGCAAAATCAACAAGTGTCCACTTCCTCCAAGATGCCTTCGACATCAAAAGACCGAAATAAAAGACAAATATGTCATTGGAGACATTTGACAGTAACCTGAACACTCGACTGGCTACAAGATTAGTTCAGGGTTTGAAGCCAACAAAGCAACTGTTGATAAGTCCCAGACCAACCACACAATTTATTTCCTTTCCCCGGATTCTATGCATGTTTGTTAAACTCGCAAGTACACACACAGTCTGCCTGATAAAAAAAAATTGGGGGGTGGGGGTTGAACGCGAGACCCCTTCTTCACTTGTCACACTATTTGTTTGTTGACGCTTGAATGTCGGGGCCAGAAAACAATTGCCCCTTGCTGATGTATTTTATTAATATACTTGTTATTATACACTTATACGTTTAAAGGACACCTTCGTCGGCCATTAGGTTCAATGTCAAGTCAGGTGATACGTCTAAAATTTACGTTATGATTGAATGAAAGTAAGTGAGAAGTATCACGTGTTATTTCTCAGAAGGAGGCTTGATAATTTGTATTATTTGTATTATTCGGACTATTGTCCTCATCTTCATTGTTATATGCAAAATGATTCCAATTGGGCACATGGCGTTGAGTCAATACAGTTCTAAGTGACAGTTATATCTAGGCTACAGGTTCAATCTTGGTCAAGGGCAACAGTAACATAGATTTATTAACACAGCTTCACACTTGTACCCAGTCTTGGTTAACGGAATGAGAACAGTCTACCCCGTAGATTGAATAAAGGATTAGGTTCGAAGTTCCATTAAGGCTCCCGATTACGACAAGAAGGTTTCCGAGTCTAAGAAATACCTGAAGAATGCCGGAGGGCACATCGGCTGAAACATTGTGCAGATAATAATAAAGACGAGGAGAATAGTCCGAATAATCCAAATAATACATATCACATGCGTTTTAAAAAGGAAAGGTGGCATCCCTACCCTCGACGGCAAGCCACTAAAGTTGAAACAATTCATTTACCTAGGTAGTAATATCTCCTCCACAGTAAGTGAATTCACGCATTGGAAAGGCATGGTCTCCTATAAATAGATTACACTGGGGAACGCAATTTTCGTTGATTTGGAGTTGAGTAACATGATATTACAGGGTGACCCAGAAAAAAACTAAATCCAAATTATTTATTTTCCCATTAAACTAACCCTAAACCCCAACCCTAACCCTACCAACCTGAGTTAAAATTAACAATTTTACAAAATTTGTGGGTTCTGTTTTTTCTGGGCCACCCTGTAATATCATGTTACTCAACTAGGGGGTAGGGTTAGGGTTGGGGTTTAGGGTTAGTTTAAGAGGAAAATAAATAAATTGGGTTCTGTTTTTTCTGGGTCACCCTGTAATATAATGTTACTCAACTAGGAAATAACCACAGATTTATATTGAGTTCTGTGTGGTCTTTCTAAAATAATAGATTTTGAATATGCGTCTGCCATATTTTCGCTCACTTGGAATCAATTATGTATCAAACTGCTCCTGATTGGGTAAGAAGTCACTACTAAGTTGAATTCATGAAACGAGTAAAAAATGACCAAAAAAAACATTTTGCATTTAAAACTCAATTGATAAGAGTAATATTTTTGACTATTTTGGGGGCCTCTTGATCATGAAGTTTTAACCTAAGATAAGTAAAATCTAGTCACCAGATCTGAAAAAATCTCCTTTTTCAATAAAATAATCAGTGCAATCACTTGACCAGTCCGATCATTTACCGACTGTGGGATTGTTTTCCTTTTGGCTGGAAGAGTTATCTTCCCTCTGGTTCCCCGTTTTTGGTCACCAGGGTTTTTTTTTTGTATTTAAGCGCCTGTTTTGGAATTCTCGGCCTCTTCTTCTTCTGCGGCACCTTGCGCACATGGGTTAGACTTTTATGTTTACACCCTTCTCGTGTGGGGGCTTCTGTCCCCAACGCAACGCTAGTAAGTGACCTTGCCCTATGGACTCTCCATAACTATCCTATTACTTCTACATGTACATTTATCTATCTCTTGTATACCTCCTTATTATATCTCTATTCATGAATGTGTCCTTTATTATATCTTCTTTGTATTTCTGTTATATGTATCATTTCCATGTGCTTGTAGTAAAGTCCTTGTGTACGTTTAACACTCGTGTCGGAGTTGTTTTATTATAACTTTGAACCCAACTCGACAAACAATACAATTTGTGATTATTTGGATAGTAGCTGTAGAGAAAAAACCTTGACGTGACAGAAGGAAACTACCACAGGTAGGATGTAACACAAGGATTGTAAGAATGGTGCATCCAGCGAGGATCGAACTCACTATTCAGTTGTAATAGAGCTGCTATTGGGTCAGTAAAATGGTAATTCTTGGGTAATTTTCACCTTTAGTTGTTAAAATTCCTAGCACAAAATTTTACGTGCGGATTATCTGAAATGAACTTAATTGTTATTAAGAATACATTTTATGATATTTTTGTGTTAAAGCATGCAGTTGTATTGTTTTCGAAACGATTCTAAGATTTATATATTTCGCACGGACACATTCAAAATGGCTACCGTCTTGTTTCAAAGTGAAAGTCAGTTGGCTAAATTCCTAGCATAAAATTATCTGAAATGAACTTAATTTTTATTAAGAACACATTTTATGATATTTTTGTGTTAAAGCATGCAGTTGTATTGTTTTCGAAAAAGTTTCTAAGATTTGTTTTTTTACACGGAGACTTTCAAAATAGCTACGGGCTTAGTTCAAAGTGAAAGAGAGGTTACTCTAATTGCCTTATTTGCTAGGAATTTTGACAACTAAAGGTGAAAATTACCAATTCTTGTATATAGAGTGGGTGTGGGAGAGGCTCTCTGTGATTGGATATACCAATCACGTGATGAGCCCAGAAGTTTAGGCACAAAATCCAAAATCCAGACAGACAGATTCCACCAGCAGTACCAGGAGGCCACATTAAAACCTCTCCGAGAGAGACAACCCTAAAATACCAGATATCTTCTCCAACGCGCCGGTAAGTCCCTCAAACTCAACTTTATATACAGGAAGGACCATATATTGTTATTCATTGTTTCATGTGCTGGTTAATAAATTGTTCGAATTAAACGAAGTATTAATTCATTTATTTGTTGCTGGTAGGCTTAGAATAAACGCTATACTAACACAATACTGCGATACTCACCTGGTAACCATTACACCTCGATGGGACGGCCCTAATGGATCGTTTCGTATTACTATAATATAAGCCGGTAACCAAATGATATAATATACTAAAATATTGGTATAAAAAAAGAAAAAAGTTTATGGCGCTGTTCTTTAAACTTGAACGTATGCAATCAATTAAGAAGACGATGTTTCTTTTTGTGTTTAGAAAATTGCATTTTGTGTGTGGAGAAAAAGATTACGTATCGTAAGCAAAAGAAAACTAATAAATAACTTTTCTAGTAAATTATATTTATTGTTGGAAACTTCGTAAAAGAGAAAGAAAAGAAAAGAAAAAAACATATTATAGAATTTGGGCGTTTTACTTTTAAAGAAAGTATTTGTTCATTCTTTTTCTCATTTCATTCGTTTTTCTTCTTTCTGTTTGCAAAGAAATATCCACAAATGGTCCTTCAATTTACCTAGGCATCATTTACGACTTTCTATTATCCAATGCTTATACAATAGATGAAAAAAAACAAGCTTATTTATTCTTATAAAGACTTGAAGAAAATGACAGTCTATATATAAACGTCACAAGAATATTAAGACAATGGCGGCTGGGTGTCTCATCGTAGTATAATGGTTAGCAAGCTAGTCTCGCAGATCTATTACTATTGAATTGCAAATTTGATCCTCGTGAAATGCCTCATACTTGAGACCTTGTCGAATGGGTTGGGTAAATACTAATATTGGGTGTCCCATCGTGGTATAAAGGTTAGCAAGCTAGTCTCGCAGACCTATTATTATTGAATTGCAAATTCGATCCTCGTGAAATGTCCCATACTTGAGACCTGGTCGAATGGGTTGGGTAAATACTAATATTGGGTGTCCCATCTTGGTATAAAGGTTAGCAAGTTAGTCTCACAGATCTATTAATATTGAATTGCAAATTCGATCCACGTGGAAGGCCCCATACTTGAGACCTTGTCGAATGGGGTAGGTAAACACCTACATTGGGTGTCCCATCGTCGTGTAATGGTTAACAAGCTAGTCTCATAAATACATCATTACTGAATAGCGAGTTCGATCCTCACTGGATGCACCAAACTTGCGACAATGTTTCACATCCAACTAGTAGCGAACTGCTTGGATAAATACTTACTACTGAATAGCGAGTTCGATCCTTGCTGAATGTCTCATACTTGCGATCTTTTGTCACATCCTACTCGTAGCGAACGGGTAGGGTAAATATGTACATTGGGCGTCCTATCGTGTTATAATGGTTAGCAAGCTAGTCTCATAGATACAATATTTCTAAATCCAGAGAAACTTCGTATTTGGAGAATTGGTACGGTTGGGGTTTGGGTGACGTCACCTCAGTTAAATAATGGATCATTCAGAGTGAGAGAGAATTGAATCAAGATTATTTTACTTTTCACATCTAGAAATATTTAGCAATAGCTCTTAAAGTATAAATATTAAACAGTGTAATAGTTAAAAGTATCATACTGTGGTATATCCACTGGTCCCGCTAATAATAATAATAATAATAATAATAATAATAATAATAATGAAAACTCAAAAGGTAATAAAAATAATAGACTTTGAGATAAAAACGGATCACCTTATCCCAGCAAGAAGACCAGACCTAGTATTGATTAACAAAAAAGAAAGAACTTGTCAACTGGTGGATTTTGCAATTCCATCAGATCACAAGGTGAAGCTAAAGGAAAATGAAAAAATGGACAAATATCAGGACCTTACCAGAGAACTGAAAACGTTATGGAATATGAAAGTCAAAGTAATACCAATTGTAGTTGGTGCACTTGGAAAGGTCCCAAAAGGATTGGAAAAGGGTTTGGAAAGTTTGGAAATCAGAGGTTGCTACTATTCAGAACACTGCACTGCTGTAATCTGCCAGAATACTCAGAAGAGTCCTGGAGACCTGAGGAGACTTGCTGTCACTCAGACTCCAGTGAAAGACAATCAGCTAACGCTGATGTGAAAACTCAAAAGGAGTAAATAATAATAATAATAATAATAATAATAATAATAATAATAATAATAATAATACCCAACAAAACAGCAAATGTAGAGTGTATGGTGACAGAGATGAGACCACAAAACATGTATAAAGCGAATGCAGCAAACTAGCACAACGACAATACAAAATTAGGCACGACTGGGTTGGAAAGGTGATCCACTAGGAATTATGCAAAAAGTGACCATACAATAAAATGGTATATGCATAAACCAGAATCTGTTCTTGAGAATGAAACGCATAAAATTCTATGGGACTTTGAGAAAAAGACGGATCACCTCGTTCCAGCCAGAAGACCAGACCAAGTATTGATCAACAAGAAATAGAGAAATTATCAAGTGGTAGATTTTCCAGTTCTAGCAGAACACAGGGTGAAGATTAAAGGAAACAAAAAAGACTTAGACCTTGGTAGAGAATTGAAAAAACTGTGGAATACGAGGATGAAAGAAATACCAATAGTAGTTGGGGCACTTGGAGGGGTCCGCAAAAGCTTAGAAAAAAGATTTGAGGAACTGGAAATCAGAAGAAGAATTAAGACGGTTTGACATGCCGCAAAACCGAACCCACCAACCAACCAACCAACCAACTAAATTGAAAATCTGAATTGTGAAAAGGAAGTAAAATTAGGATAGAAATAAAATCAAAACTTAATAATATTTAAAGCCTTATCTTATGATAATGATGTTAGAATCTTTTGGGTCATCATGGGACCTTCAAGCAAGAGCGCTTATCCAGTGGAATTGGATCCTTGATAAAAAGTCCTGGGTATTGTTAAAGATCTGGTGATCCTGTAAGTTTGTCTTGAGTATTGGTAAAGATCGAGTAATCCTGTAAGTCAGTCCTAAGTATTGCTAAAGAGTCCTCCGATAATGAATCCTTCGGTTCCTCTGGTAAAGAATCCTAAGTTTCTTCGTCAATGGTCGCAAGTATACTGTGAAAGAATCAGTGCTTAAGTAATGTATCAGCCACGCAGTATTGCTAGTGATTGGCTGCAAGAATAACTCATGTGACCTTGGCTAGTCTATAAATCCAGGTGGGGAATTAGAGCACACCTTATATCAAAATAATTCCAATAAATGAAAAGAATTTAAATGTGATTAATGTTTACTTTATTTCTTTTTTTAAATTTTATTTTTTTATTTTTTTATTTTACGGCATGTCAGGCTGTTGCATAATCTATGTGGTGGTATAGATTATTAACAACCCCCTGTATTTCACCATGAGTCCTGGTGAAGGTTGCATATACCGAAACGTTATAGCATCGACATTACCACTATGAATAATTAATTAATCTTTAGGAACATTTCCTGTTTTTCTATTTTTTTTTTTACATAGATAGATAGATAGATAGATATGAAAAGGTTAAAGCTATATTTGAAAATGTCAACATATATGACATTTTCTCCTATTTGAGAGAAACAAAATTATACCAGAAAAGTCTTGCATAATCTATGTGGTGGTATAGATTATTGGCAACCGCCTGTATTTCTGCAGGGATGGTCCCTTTCATATCACGGACGGAAAATTACTGACAGTTGAAGTCTCGCACGTCACGTGATTTTGAATTAGTTACTAAGTTCGAGCCGATATCTAGAGCAGGGGAGACGTCCCGTTTGCTTCGGCTGACTCAACTCAGCGCGCTGTGTTTTAGTTAGTAAGAAAAGAAACTTAGTTAAGAATAAAAGTATTTAAAAGAACAGCATGGCATTGTTGGTTGATGCATGTCTTAGCAAGAAGACTGACCAAGAAAGAAAATGAATCAAGAAATGAAGAACCAACAAGATAGATGTCAACATGGCGACCATGACAAGAAAGAATAGAATAGACGATCGAATGGGCAAATAAGTGAAGAAGAAAGAAAGTAAGTTATGCATCTCTCTCTCTCTCTCTCTCTCTCTCCTCTCTTCTCTCTCTCTCTCTCTCTCTCTCTCTCTCTCTTCTCTCTCTCTCTCTGACACAAAAGAACACTTGTGTATATACCCAACATGCGGGTATATAACAAAAACAATCTAATTTCTTAATTAGAGTATTTTGATCATAACTTTGCTAAATTGAGGTATCAATGTTATAATTTAAAAGAAACATAGTTAAGTAAATAAATGTTTTTTTTTAAAGAACAGTATGGCGTTGTTGGTTGATGCATGCTTTAGTTAGAAGACCAGCCAAGAAAGAAAATGAATCAAGAAATGAAGAACCAACAAAATAGAAGTCACAGCTAGACGATCGAATGGCCAAACAAGCGAAGAAGAAAGAAAGAAAGTTATGCATCTCATCTCTCTGATACCCAGTTTATCTCTCTCCCCTCTCTAGTAAGAGAACATTGTGTATATACCCGCAACATGACCATGTGGGTATGTAACAAGGCCTTGTTGGGCTATTCTAAACCGAGAGCTTAGAAACGAATTACACAGGATAAGTTACAAGGTAGGGGTTAGACGTCTTTTAGTTGTTTCCCCAGATCATAAATAAGAACTCTACAATTTAAGAAATTTTAGTTGGGACCCATCAAATACATGCGTCCCAGGATGCACTAAATCAAAAAGCTATCAGTATCACTGCCTATCACAATCTATAAATATGCAATATCACCCGTCACATTAATTAAATTAATTAATGAAATTAAAATTAGAAAAATTATTTACTACTTTGATTTAAATATTCTGTTTCCCCCATCCCACCCCTGCATTATAATATTAACTCTTTGTTGATATTCTACTCTTTGTTTTATTGGAATGTTCATGTTTCAGTCATAAATGCTCTTCAGGTTTCATAAAGTATTGCAGCTCATCACTGTGTGTTTGATAGAAAATTGATATATTTGATGAAAATGTTTTTCTTAAAAGTATCAAATAATTGAAGCTATTTTATATTTGAACTTGAGATAACTTTGCTTTTCTTTAAGATTTATATCTATCATGTATATCACTCACCCTCACTCTAGCTTTTTTTTATTTATCAAAATTATTCTTATTCATTGAGACCATCGGCTAAATTTGATGTGTTCTATTCATTATTGAAGGATATTGAAAATCCTTTTTTTAAGTCATTTTTGGTACATTTTTATTCATTCCTTTTCTTTTATTTAACCTATAGATGGGACTCTAACAAGTAATACCACTCCGGGTCAGGGTAGATTTGGGAGTAATGGCGATCAAATGGTATTCCACACTCCCCAGAGCTCCAAAATTGAAACTTCATTGGATGTAGTTTAACGTCATACTCAGGACACTAAGACCTTCAGTCACCACTTTCTAGCACATATATAATAAAAAGAGCACCCCATGTTGTGTAATGGTTAGCAAGCTAGATTAGCAGACCATTCGATTCTCATTTGTATTCTCCTGACCAATAAACCATATCCCTCGTGAAGCCCAGTCCAATAATCTACCCACTGTATTCATTACTCCACTGCCAGTAAAACTAAAATGTATATAATAGACTCGACCTTTCTTGATTTTGTTAGTGGAATTATCATAGCTCAACAAACACCCACAAGTTTCCTCTTCCGTTGACAATAAACAATTGTAGCGATTGTCTGCCCTCGTTTGGTCTTGAAGAGTTATCTTCCCTTGTTTTGGTCGCTAGGCGTTGCTGACTATTTAATGAGTGAAGCACTAAGTTTGAATCCTCTCTTCTCTCCGAGACACCAAGCAGGAAACATGGGTTAAACATTTTGTGTCTACACCTTTTATATGGGGGGCTTCGCCACCCAGCCAGCCTAAGTAAGTGACATTACTTCATGGACTCTCCATCACTTCTTTAGGACGAGAACCTACGTCCTACCTTCTTTATAATACATTTTATACCTGTTCTTTATACACCTTTGTATGCCTTCTATTCGTATATGTGTTCATTACGTATCTCTTTTAGATACCGTGTATATTATTTTGTACTAGCAAATATATGCACCCTCCGGGTGCAAGTATTTAAGTTTTAATATAATAAAATATCATTAAATTAGAAAGGCTAATGAAACTGAATAAGAATGTAGATAAAAAGATTTGGAACAGAGGGAGTAAGATTGAAAAATAGAACAGCTTTGAAACTATTCCATCATTTTCCCTTACTCCCGTTTTTCATTGTTAAATTTTCCTAATTTAACTGTTTAGTTAAAATAGGAAGTAAAGAATAATATTAGTTATTTCTTCTTGAAAAGGGATTTCTTTTAAGATTTATTGAAGAGATTTTTGCTCATATTCATTAAGATAAAACCAAAAAATTAGAAATCAATAATACTAAGCACATATTTATTAAAATCAAATTTTTAATATCAATATGCAAATTAACTTTCCCATTCACACTACAAACCGCTATTTTGTTGTATATATAAATACAACTGCATATTGTTAGTATGTAGATATGGTCAACAGTATTAATAATCTAAAAACAATTTTATTAATAATTGAGGTTTAAATGAAAATAAAATCATGGAGAATGTGACGTAAATAACAAAGGGAATTGTTACTTGAGTAGTAATATAGTTTCGGTTACAGACAGAAAAACACACAATCTCCATTATAATAAGATATGTATTCCTGTTAAATGTATTCCTATGTGCTCATGTATTAAAGCCTGTTTGTTATACTTCACAACTTCTTTGTCGGAATATCATTTGTACTTATATGTACCCACGTGGAAGATCCCTAAGCCTTCCAACCAACTGAAATAACTTTAAAATCTAACACAATAAACCTCTGACCCTCTCGTTACATTTTCTAACCATAGAGCTATATCCTCATTTCATTTTCAGTTGTGATGTCCTTGCTTATCAGCTGATTGGGCTTAACTTAATAGCAATGTTCTTCTCACGGAAACGTTCACTAATTTGACAAAATAGGTAGGTGCGCTCAATTATCAGACCTAGAATTATTTCAATGTATTTAATATCAGTTTTTAGGTTTTGAATTTAGGTGTTTTGCAGCCCTACAAAAATTCATCCTTTATCCTTACTGATTTGAAACAGGCCTACAACTATTGAAACAACCTTTCAGTTGTACAAATTATTAATATAAACTAGTTAAAGTACTTGTCTACGATGGCCAAGAAATGGTTGATTGATTAATTAGTTGATTGGTTGTTTTAACGACATGTCAACAAATCCTGCGTCATCATAATGGAAGGCCGTGGTATAATGGTTAAAGTCACGGGAAATAGACTCGTCGCCCCGAGTTCAAATCCTGGATTTCACTTAGTGCTAATACCTTTGGGAAAGGTATGAATCATACTCTCCCTCCAGCTATGGATAAATAGTAGGGCAGACTGGGATCTTTAACCTTGGTTAGGCAACCGATCTAGGTGAAGGAAAACTCTGGATTCAAAGCTGTTGAACTCCGCTTGATAAATTGACCTTGTGTCACATCCTGCTCGTGCAGAAAAGTTGGTAAATATATATATTTATATCATCATAATCATCATATCATGCTAGTAGCACGGATATTCATGACAATCTCTTGCCAACCAATCCTATCATTGACTGCACCCCCCACAGGTCCTCTGCGCAACATCCAGTATCCGCGCAGATACTGGATGCTGCACAGAGAAGAATAAAAGTTTATTTTAGACAAAATTTCAATTCAATTATTCAAGGAATTTGACAATATTTCTTCTAAAATAAGTATATATATATTATATATATATATATATATATATATATATATATATATATATATATATATATATATTAGTTTAATGAAGTTGTTCAACAAAGAATTGATAAGATTTTTGCTTTTAATTTCTTGCTAGTGGGCTAGTAGTTAGAGTCGTGGAAAATGGACTCGTCGATTCGAGTTCAATTCCTAGACGAAGCTGTTGGCATTTCCCATAGCGCTAATACCCTTGGGAAAGGTATGAATCCTTATATTCTCCTTCCAGCTATGGGTTAAATAGTAGAGCAGACTGGG
>CM042160.1:41587980-41595480 GCA_023376005.1 Doryteuthis pealeii | reverse complement strand
AATGCTTAGCATGAAGAAGACAATTACTTACCGTAAGTAAAAAAGAAATTAATTTTTTGGTTTCCCATAGATTTCGGATCCCCTTTAAAAAGGTATCGTTTAAGAGCATTTACCCATTGGCACTACGAAGATCTTTATTCGGCCCATCAACATAATTGCTTCATATCAAATCGAGTTAAAGAAAAGATGCCATAATATTTTCTCAGTCGAGCATAACCACAAGGTTCGATACTCCTTGGTCTAGTGCTAGTGAAAAGGCAGTAGACTCTCTCGCTGTCTAACTGATAGGTCACTCCAACGACTTTTACTTACTTCGATACTGGCCCTCACCAACTCAGCGGATGAGTAGCACAGTGTCTAGTGGTAGTGAAAAGGCGGTAGACTCCTTCGCTGTCTAACTGATACGTCACTCCAACGACTTTTACTTATTCGATACTGGCCCTCGCCAACTCAGTGGATGAGTAGCACAGGATATATGTGGTAAAGTAAGGAGCTGATGGTAGGTGTGACGCACCACTTCAGACGCTAAAAACAATCTCCTTGGTCTAGTGCTAGTCAAAAGGCGGTAGACTCCCTCCTGTCTAACTGATAGGTCACTCCAACGACTTACTTTTACTTACTTCGATACTGCCCTCGCCAACTCAGCGGATGAGTAGCACAGGGATATATGCGGTAAAGTAAGAAGCTGAGGGTATGTGTGACGCACCGCTTCAGACGCTAAAAACAATCTCCTTGGTCTAGTGCTAGTGAAAAGGCGGTAGACTCCCTCGCTGTCTGGCTGATAGGATTCTCCAAGACTTTAGGCCACTCCAACGACTTACTTTACTTACTTCGATACTGGCCCTCACCAACTCAGCGGATGAGTAGCACAGAGATCTGTGCAGTAAAAAGAGGAGCTGATGGTTGGTGTAGCACCGCGCCCCAGACGCCAAAAACAATCTCCTTGGTCTGCGCTAGTGAAAAGGCGATAGACTCCCTTGATGTCAGGCTGATACCGACTTTAGGCCAGCCTGATGACTTATATTTAGGTGAAGATTGTCAATCATCGTTATTGGTTGGTTGTTTTTTTTTACGGCATCTCAACCCTTTTCGGGTCATTTAATGCCAGCATGTCTACAAAGAGATGCTGCAGCGTTTGCTTCGTTCAGTGCGCGAGAAGAGGCGAGAGATGTGACAGGACAACTCGTGGCTCCTTCACCATGACAACGCAGCTGCCCACACTGCCCTGAGTATCCGAGAGTTCCTGGCCCAGAAGAATATCACTGTGCTGGAGCAACCTCCCTACTCGCCTGACCTGGCTTCATGTCATTTTTTCCTCTTCCCCAAACTCAAGGAGGTCATCAAGGGAACCATTTTGAGGATGTGCACGATATAAAAAAGGCCGTGACGATAGAGCTACGGATAATCCTGGAAGAATCCTTCCATGAGTGCATGATGGGAAAGTGTATTAGACTCCAGGGGAATTATTTTGAAGAGGATAACTTGTAGTTTGTAGTTTGGATTTGAAATACATGTTTGGTAACACCAGTCACACAACTCATACAAGTATATGTTTCCATTTCTCTATTCATTATTCCACCTTTTTTTAAATTCTGTTATATCATATCTCATTTGAACAGGCAAAGAGACTCATGGCTGCCAGAGGAGAAAGACATGCTACTAGAATATAAGTTAAGACACCCTTTTTTGACTTGTAGGGAATCAGGAAACCAAGCTCCCTTATACTTTTAGGATTCTTAGAAAAAAGGAGTAAATTATAAAATTTCCGGGGTATAAAAGCAATGTTTCAGCCGTTGTACTCTACGGCCTTCTTTAGGTGTATCTTGTCAATCTAAGTATAGCAATGATTCAACCTGGGAATCATATTGATTTAGATTTATATGGTCAGGGGCAGAATGTTTGCTTTATCTAATCAGAGAAATCAGATTTCCAAATGATCAATATGTCTATAGCAGTCTATGCCTTTCCTATGAGTATACTGACATCACTTTCTGTAGATAAGACATTGCTACCTAAGTATGTGAACTGGTCTCTTAATTTGAATACAATCTATTATGGATCTGGGAAGAATTCTTGATTTATCTTATCAGAGAAATCAGATTTCTATATGATCAATATGTCTATAGCAGTCCATGCCTTTCTTATGTGTATATTGACATCACTTTCTGTAGATGAGATATTACTACCTAGGTATGTGAACTGGTCTACTAATTTCAGAGGCTTACCATCTGGTGCGGATATGTCTCCATCTTGTTTAAAACACATATGCATTATTACACCTAAATATGTCTATAGCAGTCCATGCCTTTCCTATGTGTATATTGACATCACTTTCTGTAGATGGGATAAGGTTACCTGGGTATGTGAATTGGTCTACTAATTTGAATACACTCTATTATGGATCCTTATGATTTATCAAAAATGACTGGCTAAATATTTTATTTTATTCTATAAAGTACAAAAGACGTGGTCTGTGTTGTTCAGACGTCAAGAGTAGAATTGCAAATACAAATCTCAGGTTGAAGTATTGCTATGCTCAGATTAACAAGGTACACCTGAAGAAGGCCGACACCAGTCCTGAAACTTTTCTGACATACCTCGTATACGTTGCAAACAGAAAGCCTTGACCGTGGCGTGAACTCTCATGTGTTCCAGATAGGAGAATGCAAAATACACGTGCACGGGAAGCGAGGCGCTGTACTGGTTAGAGTCGCAGGAAATGTACTCGTTGACCCGAGTTCAATTCCTGGACGAAGCCACAGTTCAAATAGCGCTAATACCCTTTGGAAAGTTATAAATCCAACTATTCTCTCTCCAGCTATGGGTAAATAGTAGGAGAGACTGGGCTCATTAACCTTGGTTAGGCAACCAGTCTAGGAGAAGAAAAACGCTGAATACAAAGCTGGTCACTACTAGAATAGGCTCAGGCCTACTTAGTGATCTATTTCAAATTTTTTTAAAAATTACATCACGTTGAGAATTTTCAAAATCCAGAGCCCAATTCCTATAAGGATTTATAAAAAAAATGCCCAAAAATAGCCTTTTCATTTCAGGTTATCTGTTATTTCCCTTTAACATAAGACTTTTAAATATGTTTAATATTACATTTAAACAAAGGTTATAATTTGGGGTAGATTAGGAAAATAAATGTAACTTCCGGCCGGGTGGAATGAGGTGGTATAGGATGTTAAGAGTTAAACACGTTGATATCATAAAGCCTTGACCGTTTCGAAGTGAAGGCACCATATCTCACAGCTACTAATAATATCACCAATACAGTAATCGACATGTCAGGAGAATGGAAAATGGACGCATCCCAAAAGATCTTTTGTACGGCGAATTAGTAAAAGGCTCCCAATCGATTGGTAGACTACGCCTACGATTTGAATATGTCTGCAGGAGAGCTATGAGGATATGCCATATTGACACAAACACGTGGGAGGCAGATGCAAAATATAGAGCGGCCTGGCGCCTCAACGTTAAGCAAGGCCCGGAGAGGGGTGAGGCAGAGAGGAGAGAGGAGAGTAGCATCGATGGAAAGGAAAGCCAGAAAGAGAGAGAAAAGCCAGCAGCCCCAGAAAGCATCGCAGTTTGTATGCATTCAGAGCACCAGATACTGTCACTGAAGAATTGGCCTGTAGAGTCACTTGCGCAGATGCAGATAATTTTATTTTTATTTTTGGACACTACGCCATCGTCCTTAGTGGACAGAAAAGACCCAATAATAATAACAGTAACCGAGCATGCATTCACAGAACGGTTGGAATTTGCCCAAAATCCATGCATCCACAAATGAAGAATCAATGTCCATTCATAAAAGCCGCTTGACAGGTACTTTTATTAAAACGGAACAGAAATACTGTGATTCCTCACACATAAGTTGGAACTTTCAATAAGGCTTGGCTCTCCCCCAACCCCTGCAACGACTGCTCTCGCCCCCCCCCCCACCGCCTCCACCACGTTCCTTTCATTGTCTTGCCTATACAAACTCCAGCAGATATATATACCCGGCAGCAGACTAGCGCCACCTTTTGTGTGCACACTGAAGCTCATCAGTTCTCAAACACACCTATTTCTGAATAGGGAAGAAGTCGTTTAAGTCCTGCAGGGAGTCTCATAAGTGAATACTGTTTTGCACAGCGCGCTATTGATGGCTGTGCTGCTCCTGCAAGAAGCACAACCACTTCTGACTGGGTCTGTTTTATTATGGGCCACACATATCAACTGTAGTATGCGTAAATTTATTTTTCCCTCCAGTGGCGAGCGCTCAATTAACAGAACCACATGTTGGATTTCTCATCCGAATCAGACACAGGTACACACACACACACACACACACACCACACATATATATATATATATATATATATATATTGTGTGTCCATGTTTTCAGCCATATTTCTGTCGAATGCTGTTGACAATTCTGACTACTGCCGACATATCTCCAGCATCCACTGCTCCCTCGCTTTACCTTACTTTTCCGAAACACACACACACACACCACACACACACACATACACACACACATATATATATATATATATATATATATATATATATATATAGTGTCCATGTTTTCCGCCTTATTTCTGTCGAATACCGTTGACAATTCTGACTACTGCCAACGTATCTCCAGCATTCACTGCTACCTCAGCTTTACTTAGGAGACCCCTACCTCCCAACTGCAAATACTAAATAGTCCAAGACGTTATCATACTGTTCTCAAGAAATACATGACTGAAATATTCTTTGTGTTTTGATATAAAAACTAGTGGGACCCGTGGATATAGCACAGTATGTTAATTTAATTATTACTTAAGAGCAATTGAAAATAGTTCAATATGTAAAAAGTATAATAATCTTGATTTAACTCTCTTTACTAGCAGGCCCTGTGAATATACCACAGTATGTTAATTTAATTATTACTTAAGAGCAATTGAAAATAGTTCAATATGTAAAAAGTATAATAATCTTGATTTAACTCTATCTCACTCTTTTTTTTCTCTCTCTTTCCAACTATTCATCTTTTCATTGTGTTCGATTAAAACAAATCATCTCTTCCGCGCGCTCATCCCCTCTTTATATTTTTCCCTTACTTTCTTTCTTTGTTTTTTCTTTCTTATCGTATTTTTCTGTGTAGCATGTCCCTTTTTTTTCTATTTCTTTCTTTATATTAAAAACGGAATAGTCCATTATTTAGCGTCTTAATGTAAACACTAGCGGGACATGAGGATATTCCACATTATGTTAATTTAATTATTACAACGTTTGATATGTTTACTTAAGAGCAATTGAAAATAGTTCAATATGTAAAAAATATTATAATCAGGATTTAACTCTGTCTCTTTCTTTCTTTTTTCTCTCTTTTCTTCTTTTCATCTTTTTATTATGTTCGATTAAAACAAATCATCCCTTCCGTGCGCTCGCCCCCTCTCTATCTTTCTCTTTCTTTTTTTTTCTTTCTTATCATATTTTTCTGTATAGCATGTCCCTTCTATTTCTTTCTTTATATTAAAAACGGAATAGTCCATTATTTAACCAAAGTATCTTAATGTAAAAATTAGCGGGACATGAGATATACTACAGTATGTTAATTTAATTATTACAACGTTTGATATGTAAACATATCAAACGTTGTAATAATTGCAAATAGTTCAATATGTAAAAAGTATAAAAATCAGGATTTAACTCTCTCTCTCTCTCTCTCTCTCTCTCTCTCTCTCTCTCTCTCACACACACACACACACACACACACACACACACACACTTTTTCTTTCTTTCCTTCTTTTCATCTTTTCATTATCTTCGATTGAAACAGATTAGCGTTATCGCTTTCGTATGCTCACCCCTCTCTTTTCCCTACTTTCTTTTTTTCTTTCTATATTTTTCTTGTAGCGTATCCTTTTTCTTCCTTTTCTTTATAATAAAAACGGAACGTTCCATTATTTAGCTGAGGTGACTACACTTTGATCTTGGGCGATTTGGACGGTCTCATTTTTAACCAGAGTGTGCTGATGGATGAAAACGGTCATATTTTGTAGGAACACCAGTATTATTATATAGAATCCTAAGCAATACAATGCTACTAATTAGTAAAATATATCCAAAGAAAATTGTGTCCAGAATAGGTATTTACTCAACTCGTTCGGCATGGCTAGGATGTGACACAAGATCGCAAGTATGGGGCATTCAATGAGGATCGAACTCACTATTTAGTAAGCCAATGGATATCTAAGACTAGCTAGCTAAACATTACACTACGATGCGACGTCCATAAAAAAAACAGTGTCCATTAAATAGTATACCGGTGGCGAGGTTCCGGTTCTAGAGCTCTGGGGTCGCATTTTTGTTGCCATTATTGCCAGGTTCAAACAAATTATTATTATTATTTTCACTCTATGCAAGTTTTTCACTGCAGTTTTAACTGGTAGTTTTTCACCGGAATCTGAGTGACAAAAAGTCTCCCCATATCTCCTGGACTCTTCTGTGTATTCTAAAAGATTTTAACAGTGTTGTGGTCAAGATGAGTACTGATTCTTTTTCCACAGTCTCTTTTCTTGGCCTTTGGGGACCGTTCCATAGGCATTACAGTTACCTTGATGCCCCACATATTTTTCAGCAAGATCCAAATATCGGTTAAATCCTACTTAACGGACCTAAATTCCACCATCGTATGTCACCCTGCTGAAAGAAAAAAAATACTAAAAATCAGGGAATTAACCGAATTTAATGAAATTTTCAGTGTTGATATATTAATGAATAAACTATATAATGCACCGGTTATTTTATATGAAAACTCTTACATTTTTTCAGATCAGTTAACTTTGAACCACGTATCTTTCAGGCATAACACAGATTCACAAAGATGCGTGGTTCAAAGTTAATTGACCTGAAAAAAAGTTTTTGAATAAAATAACTGGTGCATTATATGTTTTAATCATTAACATATCAACACTGAAAATTTCATTAACTTCAGTTAATTCCCTGATTTTTGGATTATTTCTTTTACTTAACGGACATACGATGGTGGAATTTATGTCCGTTAAGTAGGATTTAACCCAAATATTTGTCTAACTTTTTGCTATCTTTTATTTGCACTCTTTGGTCTGCTGAAACGGCAAAATCCACGAGATGACAAGTACTTTTCTTCCTGTCTGGTTTTCTGGCTGGTATTTTGTGATCTCTTTGTATTTCAATGTCCTGAAGAAATATATGGGTTTTGTTTTCTAGTTTGGTTTGGTTTGGTGTGTTTTGTTTTACGGCATATCAATCTCAGTGGGTCATTTAATGCCGACAAAGTTTTGAAATAAAGTCATTCTTAATGGGTAATACAATTTTGTTTATCAACTCATGTTTTTCTATTTAAGCCATAGATGGGACCCTAACAGGTACTACTGCTCCGGGTCAGAGTGGACCAGGGAGCAATGGTGAGAAAGGGCCGCTCCACATTCCCCAAACCTCCGAAACTGGAACCTCACCATCAGATAGAGTTTAACGTCA
>CM042160.1:41565480-41577980 GCA_023376005.1 Doryteuthis pealeii | reverse complement strand
TATCCCCTTTTCAATAGCACTAGACCAAAGAGATTGTTTTTTAGCATTTGAGGTGAAGCGCCACACCTACCATCAGCTCCTTACTTTACCGCACAGATCCCTGTGCTACTCATACGCTGAGTTGATGGGGACCGGTATCGAACTAGGAACCTTGTGTTTTCTAGCCGAATGCTCTACCGACTGAGCTAACCCGTCCCCTTTAGATGGATTGATTGATCTGGACTCAGAGATAGCTTGATAGATAGATAGATAGATAGATAGATAGATGGATGGATCTGATATGAATTTTATGTTTAAGATATTTAATAAGTCATTTTATAGTATTCACAGTGCGAAAATAAAATCATAGACAATAGATGTAACAAATATAAAATATTCACTTAAATCCGATTTTGTACCCAAAACTGTTTTCATTGAATTGCCAAGGGAAATTAAGTAATTAGACTTCAAAAAACATCAACATTAATCGAATATTTATAAAATAACTGGAAAAACTTTAAGGGGTTAAGAATTTATTGGGTTTGAGAAATGTGTTTGGTTGGCTTCGTTGAACTGGAAATCTATCTATAAATACATATATAAAGGTCAGTTGTGTGTTTGTATGTCCGTCTTCTATACATATATAAAGGGCAGTTGTGTGTATGTATGTATGTATGTGTGTGTATGTATGTCCGTCTATATATAAAGGGCAGTTGTGTGTATGTATGTCCGTCTTCTATACATATATAAAGGGCAGTTGTGTGTATGTATGTCCGTCTATACATATATAAATGGCAGTTGTGTGTATGTATGTACGTCTTCTATACATATATAAAGGGCAGTTGTTTGTACGTATGTCCGTCTATACATATATAAAGGTTAGTTGTGTGTATGTCCGTCGATACATATATATAGGGCAGTTGTGTGTATGTATGTCCGTCTTCTATATATATATAAACGGCAGTTGTGTGTATGTATGTCCGTCTATACATATATAAAGGGCAGTTGTGTGTATCTGTATGTCCGGAGGAAACTTCGAAAATATAACAATTAACGACAAAGTAAATATATATATGCCTGAATTAGAATCTTCCGAACACAGAAATACAAGTAAATAAAGCAAACAAGGCATTAGGATTAATACGAAGGTCATATGAATACATGGATAAAGAAATGCTGAAAAATTTATTCATTGCATTGGTAAGACCTCATTTGGAATTTGCTAATGTGGTTTGGAGTTCAGAGGAGAGCTAATAAGGTAGGGAATGATTTAAAAACCCTTTCGTATGAAGAAAGACTTAGGAACATTGACTTACCAAGTTTGGTTTATCGACTTACAAGAGGGGATAATGATTGAAGTCTATAAATATACCCATCGATTTTATTCAACGAACTTTGAACTATTAAATATTGCTCAAAATATCAATTCCAGGGGTCATAAATTAAAACCCCTAAAAAAAAAATAAAAAACGTTAAAAAAAAAATCGGGGGAAGGTAATGACACTCCAACATTATCAGATTTAGGTTATTTCCTATAAGTCTAACATAAAAGGGGAACCACTCTTGACTGATAAATCATTTATTGATCTACTAGGAAAAAAGAAGACGGGGTTAGGGCTAGGGTTAGGATTAGGGTTTAGGGTTAGGGTTAGGGTTAGTTTAATGGGAAAATAAATATATAAATTATTAGTCGAGAGTGGTCCCCCTTTGTTTATGTTAGACTTATAGGAAATAACCCAGATTTACATTTCTAATATTTCCAGGCCTCCATCCTCGTTTGTCCGTAGTGTGAAATAAAGAATCCATTTCCCTCTTGACACCCCCCACACTCACTACCCTTGTAATCCCCGCCCCTCCTCCTCATCATCATCCCGCCATCTTATGAGTTTGTTTCCATCCATCCATCCATCCTTCCATCCATCCTTGTCGTTGTTATTGTAATGTCTGTCGGTAATGATGCGTAGTGCATAGATTTGTCTGCTCGCTTGCTTGCCTCATCTGTTTGTCCTAACCCCCATCGCTCACCCCCCCCCGGGTGACTCTCTTTTTCGTGCGACGAACACCCCCTCACCCTTAATATATTACACCCCCCACTTTCACTGTCCCTTGAGCCATAATCCCCAACGTCGGATTTCTACTTGCCTAGTACGACGACCTCTTTCACTCCGTTAGGTTCTCTCTCTCTCTCTACACACACACACACACACCACCCTGTCAGGTGGGGCTTAGAATATGTTGACTGTATTCCCCTGAATATGCGTAAGACACCCTCCCCCACAAAAAGGTCCTTTTTGAGACTTAAATGAGAGTTAATTCCCAGATCCATTTTAATGGATCCAACCAAATTTAGCCTAGAAATTGATTAAAAATATAGCAATTTCAATATTCAAAACAGAAAAGGCTGTCGTTTTAAACGAAAGGAATAAAATATCATAACAAGAATTTAAATTAAAAATATGAAATATGCTGCTTTTTACCTAATGATTACCTAAATCTAACATAAACAAAGGGGAAACACTCTCGACTGATAAATTATTTCTACTCCAAAATATCATAAAATATACTTCTTCAGCATGTCTTGCTCGTCTTACTTGGATAGTTTGTGAGATAGGGGGCAGGTGGCCGTACAGCCACTTCCTTGTGAGGTGCTGTTTCCAGGATTTCTTCAAGATTGCACGTAGCATTCTTGTGCAGCTCCCATCTAGCCTATTCTCCAGGCGCCTTGTGAATGTCCAAGTGGTGCAGCCATACAGTAGCACTGATATCACCACGGCCTGATAGAATTGTCGCTTTAACTTGTCGGTGAGATCTGATTTCTATATAACGGATAATCCACATTCAACATTAAGTCTCTAAAGCCAGTAGAACAATTCACGTACCTAGGTAGTAATATCTCTTCCACAGAAAGCTATGTTAATGCATACATAGGATTTCTTATAAGTTCTTGTAATTAGAACAAGGCTTCTTTATTGTTAGAATCATAAGCCAATATATTTAATACTTAATGACCTAAGACTATGCTCTAATACCCATTTCGTATGGCTTCAAAATGTTTCTGTAATTGTTCATATTTCATTTTCTTGGCGGGGCCCATAACAATAGGGGAGGTTGATTTTTCACTTTTTAAAAAATATCAAATTGTCCAGGGATACGATAGTTGTGTGTTAGTATAATAAATACAGATACCAAAATCTATATCTCTTACTTGTACCCTTGTTTGAGGAAATAGCATCAAATATTGTCTACTAAAATGCACTAAAAATCCTCGTTTCCGCAAAATTTAGCCTAGAAATTGATTAGAAAATATAGCAATTTCAATATTCAAAACAGAAAAGACTGTCGTTTTAAACGAAACGAATAAAATATCATAACAAGAATTCAAATTAAAAATATGAAATATGCTGCTTTTTACCTAATGATTAAGCTGTAACAGTGATAACACTTTAGATTTCCTCAAACGAAGGCAAAGTTTTGAAGAAAATATTTTGTGTGATAATTCTTTATATTAACTAGCAAATTTATGCACCCTCCGGGTGCAAGTATTTTAGTTAAATTTTATAATAAAATATGATATTAAATTAGAAAGGCTAATGAAACTGAATAAGAATGTAGATAAAAAGATTTTGAACAGAGGGGGTATGATTGAAAAATAGAACAACTTTGAAACTGACTCTTCCATCATTTTCCGTTACTCCCGTCTTTCATTGGTAAATTTTCCTAATTAAAACTGTTTAGTTGAAATAGGAAGTAAAAAATAATATTACAGTTATTTCTTCTTGTTAAGGGATTTCTTTTAAGATTTATTGAAGAGATTTTTGCTCATATTCAATAAAGATAAAACCAAACAATTAGAAATCAATAATACTAAGCATATATTTATTAAAATCAATTTTTAAGATCAATATGCAAATTAGCCTTCCATTCATACTGTAAACCTCTATTTTGTTGTATATATAAATACAATTGCATGTTATTAGTATGTAGATATGGTCAACAGTGTAAGTAATGTAAAACAATTTTTTTAATAATTGAGGTTTAAATAAAAATAAAATCATGGAGAATATGATGTAAATAACTAAAGGAATTGTGACTTGTATAGTAATATAGTTTCGGTTACAGACAGACAAACCCACAATCTCCATTATAATAAGATTAGCAGCTTTTGCAACATGGGAGACGTTACGGTTTTAAAATCGACCTACCCTACCATAACAGTTTAAGTTTCAGGGTGCCCAAAATGTAGACTGAAATATAGAGGAAGATTTCAATGGGGCTAGGTTAATTTGTTGGATTTGTATCTTGTCCCTAATAAAAACTGGTTCTTAATTCTTATGGCCTGGTACGCTGAAATGGAACTTAGGAACAAAAAGGCACGAAAGAGGAAAGAGACAAAGGCAAGAGGTAGTTTTATGACTCAGGCTTTATTGAACGGGGCATAGTCGCAACATGCCCCCTGGCTAGGAATAGAAACGACCACACTCAGTTGCGGCCTAAGTTCGAATGGCCGAGGTATCCTTTTTGGGGTAGGGAGTCAGGGCTGATTTAGGTCGGAAAATTAAAACGGAAAGTTTTTTGGTGGTACCCAATGACAGTTTAACTACAGTCTATGAATTAACATTTTGCGAATTGGGTTACGGTTTTAGGGGATTAAGATTGTTTTTTAAATACGTATTGCTTAAAAAAATAAACAAAAAACAACAAATTAGTATACATTTAATGTTGAAAAATATTTTTTTAAACTAAGTTTAATTGAAATTATACATTGCAATACTAACACAAACAACTGTCTCAATAATAGATTCAATAATTAATTTCAATGGTTAATTAAATGTATAGTAATTTGGGTTTTTGTTGTTAATCCCCTAAAACCGTAACCCAATTCGCAAAATGTTAATTCATAGACTGTAGTTAAACTGTCATTGGGTACCACCAAAAAACTTTCCGTTTTAATTTTCCGACCTAAATCAGAAGTCAGCCGGAGTCAGTCCCTTTTGTCGGACCTGCGCAAAGGGGTTCTTCCGGTCAAAGCCCCATGGGAGTCTGTTGTTCTTTTATTTTATTTTTATTTTATTTTTATTTTCGTATTTTTTAATCCCCACAGTCTCTGGGTATGTATATCTACCGTAGAGTGTTCCGTTTCATCACGTTCTGTCCCTATCTTTCTCTTCAAAATGACAAACAATTTATTTCTCTACTTAATAAAGAACACGCTTTTCAATTAACCAGAGTAATCATTTATGATTACAAAAATTGGGAGCGGGGGGGGGGAGAGAAATTCTAGCGTTTGTTTTGTTTTTTGTTTTTTTTGTTTCTTTTGTTTTTTGTCTCATTTGTTTTTGTTTTTTCTGTTTTGTTTTTTTTACCAAAGCTTCAAAATCGTTTACATTTTTCTTTTTAATGAAAAATACCACAAATTTTATTTGTTTTGTTTTTTGTCCTTTTTGTTTGTTTGTTTTGTTGTTGTTTTAGAATTATGGACTGTAGCTAAATTTAAGTTGAATAAAACGAAGCACCTAGATTAGCGATATATATATATATATATATATATATATATAATATATATATATATATATATATATATATATTATAGAAAAAAATGAAATAACACAGGTTTCATTGACGAGTGATGTTTAATAAGCCGATGCTACAGGGTTTCGGTTTGTTTAACAAACCTTCATGAGGACCTTCACTTGTTTAAAGAAAAATAAATTAATAGTGAACAAAATTCAGCGAGCCTCTGCTTTTGATATGTGCCAGATTATATATATATATATATATAATATATATATATATATATATATATATATATATATATATATATATATGAATGGATCACTCAACAAACATAGTTCACATAGTACTAATACCCTTCGGAAAGGTATGAATCCAACTACTCTCCCTCCAGCTATGGGTATTTGTATTCTGAAATTTGATAATTAAAACTGATTTATGACCATTTTAAGAATATATATATTTTTGTAGGTGTGTACAATATGTGGTGCACATTGCGGTTTGGACAGTTCTTCATGTATCATATGTGGTGCACTTTGCGGTTTTGGACAGTTCTTCATGTACCATATGTGGTGCACTTTGCGGTTTCGGACAGTTCTTTGTGTAACATATGTGGAAGCGCGTGGTGTAATAGTTAAAGTCATGGGAAATGGATTCGTCGCCCCAAGTTCAAATCCTGGACGTGGTAATTGCATTTCACTTATCACTAATACCCTTGGGAAAGGTATGAATCCTACTCTCCCTCCAGCTATGGGTAAATAGTAGGATAGACTGGGCTCTTTAACGTTGGTTAGGCAACCTATCTAGGGGAAGGAAAACTCCACTTGGGATGGTCACTACTAGAATAGACTCAGTCCTAATTAGTGATCTATTTCACTAATTATTACTAGATGTGAGTTGCACAAGAATGCTGCACGCGGTCTTAAACACATTGTGGAAATAACATCCCACAAGAAATAGGTAGGTTTCCCAAGGCGAAAAAGATGACTTTTAATTTGTAAAAAAAAAAGGTGGGAAAAAAAGTGGCTAAATGAATGCCTATAGACTCCTGAATATCATACTTTTTTTCTTAAGTGTAAATGTCTATTTTGAAGTTTTCCGTGGGTACCACCAATTTACCCCGTGAAATTTACCCCCCACTATATTTAACATAATAAAACTTGCATAAAGGTTAATATTATCTTGAATTTTTTTTATTCACTCGAAAGAAGAAGTATTAAACAAACTCCAAATGATTTTTTTTTAATTTTTTCGGCTTACAAAAATAATAAAAATTATAAACGAAAAACAATGTTTACATTTTTGCACCGTTAAATCAATTGAAATTTAACGTAGCTTTTTTTTTCCACCATCAAAATTACAAATTAAATTAAAAAAAAATAGAGCCTTTTTGGCCTTTGGGTCCGTAGCCTAAAAGCAGCTGAACGGCCACTTATCCCCTATCACACAAACCATCTGAACAAGACTAAAAAGACATGCTGAACACTGCTGAAGAAGCAAAGACGAACTCATAAGTGACGTTCTCCAGTGGAAACTTGCACATGAGCACGCCTGTGTAAACCGTCCATCAAGGACCGAAATCTATCAGATTTTTGCGGATTCTGGATGCTGCACAGAGGATCTTACGGGGATTATGGCCGATAGAGACGTCCTGCTGCATATGGACACGCCAATGTGGACCGTTCAGCAAGGACCTACATGCATCAGCCCTGTTCGGATTCTGGATGCTGCACAGTGTACTTCCCGGGTGTGATGACCGATAGGGATGGTTTAGCGAGAGGTTGTCATGGATATCAATGCTGCCAACACGACCTGAAGAAGAAGAAGAAGAAGAAGAAGAAGAAGAAGAAGAAGAAGAAGAAGAAGAAGAAGAAGTTTATGCAATTCTGCAGTTTAATCATCATCATCATCATCTTCACGTAAAAAGTAGTTTGATTTTTTGCTCAGAACCGAAGCTACAATATTTTGTTATAATTTGTTGAAATTTTGCACTTCAATTGTTCTGAAATTTTGTCCAGGTGTGGACTATCTTAAAGTTAGATAATCCCCAAAAACTTCCAATTCGAAAAATTGGCGGAGTTATGTCGATTTTTAGCTCTCCAAATTTTGGGGTGGGGTATCGTGAAAAATGGTAACTTTTTGTAATCTATTTTTGTCTGTAAAATGAGTTCTAGTGCTTCCCTACCCTCAAGAATTGGTTTATAAAAGCGTTTTGGTCCAAGGAATCTAAAAATGATTTTAAAAAAGTCTCAAAGTTAATCAATCTAAGTTATTAATGATTTCTGATTAGCAAAATTTTAACTGATGTTGGGTTCTAAGCAAAAATCAAACAATCTTTTTGGTACAAATAATGTTCAATATATGTGAAATAATAACAGAAATTTTTTTTTCATAGATGCAGTGCTACATCGGGATATTGATCTTGCTATGAAAAAATTAGAAATCATCAACGACTTAAAAGCTCTAGAACTCATTGTACAGACAAAAATAGATTACAAAATGTCGCCAGTTTTCATGAACGCCACCAAATTTAGAGGGCTAAAAATCAACATAACTCCACCAATTTTTGGAATTGGAAGCCCAAATTTTGGGGATTATCTAACGTTAACATACTCCATGCCAGGAAAAAAATTCAGAAAAATTGAATATAGTACATACCAATTATAAAAGCAAAAAAGTTTTCAAATATTAATATTATGACATTTTTTTGCACTTTTTATTTCCGATTTCATTAATTTTTCCTCAAAAAACTAGACCTTGTACATTCATACAATTTCATTGATATAGTTATTCAGACTCTTATCTTTATAGAAAAAAAGAAAAAAAATTTTTCTGACGCGTCATTTTTTTTATCTCATAAAATAAAATAGGGGGGGAATAGACCTCGTAAAAAATATTTTCCCTAATATATTTTAGAAAAAACTATTTCAGATGTATTTACATCCAATGGTAAACATTTATGGAAATTTTCTGGAAAATCAGATTATTAATTGATTTTTCATAGAATTTTTAAAAAGTTTTCTTATCGTAACTTGTTTTTAGCTAAATTAAATTTTACTTTTTTCTGGATGATTTGACACTGAATTACCCATTATCATCTTATCTTATTCATTAACAATGTCTCTATTAAAGTCATGCTGAGTTAAATTTACAGCAAATCTGCCCTTATTATTAATGCATCTAAAATACTGAAATATGTGTTATATGTGTTATATATCTTAAGAAATAAAGATTCACATAGTATATGGTGGGAATAATTTGCATAATGGTTTTAACAAAACTGGGTTTAATAAATAATTATTTGCCGTTACTGATTTCTAATACGATCATGTTATTCTGTAATGTATTTAAAGCAATCATATATATAATTTTATGTAGAAATCAATTAAAATAACATTAAAATAAATAATATTTTTATATTCATTCTTTTTTAGTTTCGTTAGTCTTTGTAATTTAATATAATATTTTATTACATTATAACATGTAAGGGTGTTATATTAACGTTGGAAGGCTTAAAGTAAGCTTCCAACGTGGGTACATGAGTATACATGAAAACCATTCCGACAAAGGTGTAAAAGATAACAACATTTATTCCACAAGTGACGGAGATACATTTAAGAAAAAGATATACACAAAGAATACACATACGAATAGAAGGTATATAAAACAGATTCATAAATGTATTCTGAGGAAATAGACGTACTACTCACGGCGTAGAGAATGTCACTTACAGTTAGCTGGTAGGTAGGGGGCAAAGCCCCCTTAAGGCTTAGAGGCAGCAGGTGCCTAGCTCATGTTAACTCGTGGACGGTCTGAGTGAAAAAGAGGCTGGAAATCGTAGTTCCCGCTTGTGGCCAGATACTAAGGCCACCTATCGACCGAAACCAACCACGGCAAGGGAAAATAACTCATTTTGGACTTATGTCCACTCAGACCCTGTTTTACTAACCCAACAACATTAAAACTTTAATACTTACGCACGGAGGGACACATACTTTTGTTCTTTTCCTAGTAATTTTAATTTTTTTTTTTCGAAGATATCATTAACTAGGAATTCCCATTTTATTTTAGCAGAGAGATCAGATTTCCATTAGGTCGATAAAAAGTCTAGAGTTTCTCATGATATGCAGCACGGACACAAATACTATAAAATGTCATTAAGTGTTAAATAATGGATTTTTTATAAACTATTTGAGGGTTTAAAATGTAATTGTTATATACCCACATCAAACATTGGGTATATAAAGTAGTCTATATATATATATATATATATATATATTATATATATATATATATATATATATATAATCAATGGTAATATTATGGTTTCACACACATAATGAGTGTGAAACCATAATATTACCATTGATTATAAATCTGCTCTGCTTTATTAGCATTGAGCACCTTTCCATGCAAACACTTTTCTCATTTTTTTCATTCACTATTCATTATATTATATATATATATATATATATATATATATATATATATATTAATGATTTGAAGGCCAATACAATGCACATAAAAAATAAAAACAAAAAGATCTTTTTTTTGTCTTATCGATTTCAAAGTAAACCTTTATCAATAATAACATAATTAACAATGCTTCAAGCAAATTACCAATTACTTTATATATATATATATATATATATATATATATATTATAAAAAGGTATATATAGATAACCTATATATAATATTGTTTATTACGCCCACGCTGCAGTTTTTCGGTATGTTTAGATAGACCTTCATCAGGCCTTTCGTTGGTTTAAGGAAAATAAATAAATTATTACTGAAAACAAAAAGTCTAATCTTGAAGATCAACAAAAAAGAAGCCCAACACACCAAAAACAGAGACATGCAAACTTTTTGTTTTCAGTAACAATGTATGAGAGAATGAGAGTTCTCGGTGACAGAGAGAGAGAGAGAGAGAGAGAGAGAGAGAGACAGAGACTTACTATATCACTTCATTTCTCTAGTTCGGTGGTTCTCAACTGGGGGCCATATGGACCCCGGGGACCATATAACTTTTTTTGGGACCCAGCCAAGTAAAATGTATTTATCTATAAAAATTACAATGGGATTTGTAAACAATGAATGGCTATGGGGGTGTCCACCATAGTAAAATAGGATTAAAAGGGGGTCAATAGGTAAAAAAAAAATTGAGAACCATTGCTCTAGTTACTCTGGTTCTTGCTGATTCTTCTCCCATCTCCGGTTGTCATCTTGTTGTCTAGTTACCGATTTATTCTTCTAACTAAGGGCTTCTTTTGGGCTGATTTTGGTCTTTGCAATTAAATGAATTAACAAGACATTTTTGTTGCTTGATCAAGCATTTTTATTTAGCCCATGATTCTTATTCACCGCGCGAGGAGACCAACCTCATAGCATGTCTAAACTCTTTGACAGCCGGACTGAATCTAAAAACTAAAACTAATCATGTGTTTCTCATGGCACATGTGATTTGTGCTTCTAGAGGTCAAGGGGTTATCATCTCGTTACACTGCATCTAGTGATGAAGTTCCAATCCTAGGACTCTGGTGAAAGTGGAGTACCCCTTCATCACCATTACCCCAAGGTCCACTTAGATTAAATAGATCAAGAAATGAGTTTAAAAGATGTTTAAAAAAATGAGTTTAACAAATGATGGAATACCCAACAAAAAAGAATGAAACAAAATGTCTTGAGCATAAAATAACCCAACAAGGGTTGACTTGTGTTTGAATATTTGGTGATATAAGGTGTGCTACAATTCCCCACCAAAATTTAAAGACTAGCCGAGGTCACATGGTTTATTCCTTCGCCAATCACCAGCCATAATGCGTGGCTGATACACTACTTAAACACTGATACTTGCCACAGATTACTTGCAATCATTGAGGGGAGACTTACAACACTCAGGATTCTTTACCAGAGGATTAGCAAGGATCAAGATTCTTTACCAGAGGATTACCAAGGATCCAATTCCACTGTACAAGTACTCTTGCTTAAAGCCTAAAGGATAGCCCATAAGATTGTAACATCATGCCATAAAATTCCAACCAACCAACCAACCAACCAGCCAACCAACCAACCAACAACCACTTATCTTCATGAATTGTTGCGGTGTTTAATACATTTTTTTCAATCTTTTCTATTATAGGGATTTTAGTGGTGTAATGGATAACATCATAGAAAATGGACACGATGAGACGATCTCAAATTCTGGACGAGGCTGTTTACATTTCATGTAGCACTAATACCATTAGAAAAGGTATGAAGTAGGGCAGACTTGGCTCTTTAACCTTGGTTAGGTAACCAGTCTAGAAGAAGGAAAACTCTGATTTCAAACCTGTTAAACTCCACTAAAGAAATTGACCCAGTGTCACATCCTGCTCATATGGAGGGGTTGGTATATATATATATATATAATATATATATATATATATATATATACCTTACTGCAGTTGTGATCAACATAAGATCAGCTAAAGAAATTGACCTAATGTCACATCCTGCTCATGTGGAGGGGTTTGTAATATATATATATATATATATATATATATATATATATATATATATATATATATATATATACCTTACTGCAGTTGTTGATATGCTGATCAGTATATGAGGATAATTATATGTAAAAATTCTGATTCTGAGATAGATAGATAGAAACAGATTAAGCTAGATAGATAGATATGAACAGATAGATATATGCATACATACATTCATATTGATCGCAACATCTTGTCAAGCAACTGCCACTCCTTCGTTCATTGTCTGTTTGTGAGCGCGATAATGACTTTTCAATTCTGCCAACCTCTTATATAAATTAGAATATATCTGGCACACATAGCGATCAGTATTGATGCATACATACATACATTCATACATACATACTTTAACAGACATGAGCAAATAGATAGATAGCTAGATATGAACAGCCTGAGATAGATAGATAGATAGATAGATAGATAGATAGATATGAACAGACAAAGAGAAATAGATAGATAGATATGAACAGCC
>CM042160.1:41552980-41560480 GCA_023376005.1 Doryteuthis pealeii | reverse complement strand
GAAAATAAAAATGAAAGAAAAGAAAGAAAAGAAAGAAAGAAGATAGAAAAGAAGAAAAAGTAAGAAAGTGAAAAAAAGAAAAGAAAAAAAAGAAAGAAAGAAAGAAAAAATGAAAAGAAGAATATGGAAATAGAAAGAAAAGAAAGGAAAGAAAAGAAAGAAAGAAAAAGAAAGGTGAAAGAAAAAGAAAGGAAAAAAAGAAAGAAAGAAAGAAAGAAAAATGAAAGAAAATGGAAATGGAAAGAAAGAAAGAAAGAAAGAAAAAAAAAAGTAAGAAAGTGAAAAAAAAAAGGAAAGAAGAAAGAAAGAAAAAGGAAAGAAAAAATGAAAGAAAAATATGGAAATGAAAGAAAAGAAAGAAAGAAAAGAAAAGAAAGAAAGAACAAAGAAAAGGAAGAAAGAAAGAAAAAAAGAAAGAAAGAAAGAAAGAAAGAAAGAAAAATGAAAAAACAAACTTAAAAATGTTGAACATCGACACTACGACCAATAATAAACTTTCATCCAGTGTAACATCCCATGTTTGTCTATATTGCTTTACATACTGTCGGTATTTATTTCCTCATTTTACTCCGTTCAATGTATGTAAAATATAACAGATATTTACATTGCAAAGTATGAATTATAATATATATTAATGCTAAATTGTGTCAATATGGCATATCCTCATAACTCTCCTGCAGACATCTTTAAATCGATGCGTGGTCTACCAACAATCGGGAGCCTTACTAATTCGCCGTACAAAAAGTCTTTTGGGATGCGTCCATTTCTATTCTCCTGACATGTCCAAGCCAACGAAAAAGATGTCTGCAGGAGAGCTATGAGAGATATGCCATACTGACACAAACACGGGGAGGTAGATGCAAAAATTAGAGCGGCCTGGCGCCTCAACGTTAAGCAAGGCACGGAGAGGGGTGAGGCAAGAGGAGAGAGGAGAGTAGCCTCGACAGAAAAGAGAGCCAGAAAGAGAGAGAAAAGCCAGCAGCCCCAGAAAGCATCACGTTTGTTGCATTCAGTGCACCAAAGACTGTCATTCAAGAATTGGCCTCAAAGTCACTTGCACAGATGCAGATAAATTTTGTTATTTTTTATTTGCACTAAGCCATCATCCTTAGTGGACGGAAAGGATCCAATCTATTAATAATGGAGATTCGCTTCTGGTTTTTGTCTGTAACAAAAATTACGTTACTGTTTAGTCACATTACCAAAATCGTCTATAACATAGAATAAATTTTATTCTATGTTATTTTGAGTGTATTTATTGAATAAATAATGAGGACTGTCTAATGTTCATGTTCAAATTTTGAGTGAGTATTATTGAAAAATACACTCAAATTTGAACATGCAAACATTAGACAGTCCTCATTTTTTTAAAACAAGTTTTAATAAATACATGACTGGTATATATATCTATATATAGTTTGTTTTATTTAATACATATTTAAAGTTTACATTTCAAATTGTTTTATTTTTTAATCCTTTAATGAATTGATGATTTTACTTACTTAGGGTACAAACTCGCTGACATTTAATTTTTTACTCCCACCCCTCAGGCAATATGTTTAAAATCTATTTTTACATCGACCCGGGGGTTGTTTTTATTTTGTGACTAGCAATAATAATAAATATAATACTAAATTAGAAAGAGGCTGTATAGGAATCAGAAATACATAGCCAGCTTTCATTTAAAATATACATACTTCCAAGCTCTCCCAAAATGTAAGTTATCAAGAATTTTCCCAACATCCTCCATGTGTCTTTACTAGATAGCATAAAATTTTTTATTTATTCTTGGACACTACACCATCATCCTTAGTGGATGGAAGGGATCCAATAATAATAATAAATAATGCAAATTGGAAAGAGGCCTGTATAGAGAATCAGAAAATATATAAAGACATACATAATATATGATATCTTATTATAATGGAGATTGTGAGTTTTTCTGTCTGTAACCAAACTATCACAATTCCCTTTGTTATTTACATCACATTTTCCAGTATTTTTATTTTTATTTAAAACCCAATTATTAATAAAATTGTTTTACATCATTAAGGACTGTTGACCATATCTACATACTAATAACATGCAATGTATTCATATTATTATACAACAAAATAGCGGATTACAGTTGAATGGTCAGGCTAAGTTGCATTTTGAATATAAAAATTTGATTTTAATAAAATATATGCTCTGGTATATTGAATTTCTAATTGGTTTGGTTTTATCTTATTGAATATGAGCAAAAATCTCAGGGATAAATCTTTAAAAAAATCCATTAACAAGAAGAAATAACTGTAATATTATCTTTACTTTCTATCTTAACTAAATAGTTAAATTAGGAACATTTAACAAAGACAGACGGGAGTAATGTAAAATGATGGAGAGTTAGTTTCAAAGTTGTTCTATTTTCAATCATCCCCCTCTGTTCAAAATCTTTTTATCTGCATTCTTAGTCAGTTTCATTAGCCTTTCTAATTTAATATGATATTTTAATTCTATTATATCAAAACTCAAATACTAGCACCCGGGGGTGCATATATTTGCTAGTATATATATAATTATTAAATATATATATGATATATATATATAATATTATATAATATATAAGACATATATAAAGATATACATATTCCAAGCTCTCCCAAAATCTAAGTTATCAAGACATTTTCCAACATCCTCCATTTGTCTTTACTGGATAGCATAATGTATGTTACACATTTTTTATTTTTGTTTGGTGTGTTTTTGTTTTTAGAAAATAAAATTACTTTTTGTTCTTTCAACTTCTTATAGCCGTCTTCTTTTTCTTATAAATGTTTGGGATGCATGTCTGCTAGACATATCAAGGCTATAGAACGCGACAGCTTTATTCAATAGGATATTAAGCAGATTGACACGAGAAGGATATTAGTAATTTTAACTGTTTTATTTATTTATTTTTTATTTATTTATTTTTGCTATTTACTTGGGCTGTTGTACTGCATCAGCAGTACATATACAAAATTAGAACCAGTCCTGTTAGTGGGGCTTAGAATATGCTGACTGTATGCTGACTGGGTATGACACTAAACTGCATCTGTTAGTGAGCTCCACTTCTGATCTCTGGACTGTGTGGAGTGCCCCATCATTCCATTACTCCCAGTCCACTATGACTCAGAGTGTGTGTACATGTACTATTAGTGAGACTTAGAATATACTGACTGATCTCCTACAGAGGTGTGCTGGTATGACACAAACTTATCCGGTGGTGAGGCTTCACTTCTGGATCTCTGGACTGTGTGGAGTGCCCCATCATTGCCATTACTCCCAGGTCCACTATGACTCAGATGGTTGTACATGTACTATTAGTGAGACTTAGAAATACTGACTGTATCTCCTACAGAGGTGTGCTGGGTATGACACTAAACTGTATCCGGTGGTGAGGCTCCACTTCTGGATCTCTGGACTGTGTGGAGTGCCCCATCATTGCATTACTCCCAGGTCCACTATGACTCAGAGTGGTTTGTACATGTACTATTAGTGAGACTTAGAATATACTGACTGTATTCCCACAGAGGGTGTGCGGGTATGACACATAAACGTTATCCGGTGGTGAGGCTCCACTTCGGATCTCTGGACTGTGTGGAGTGCCCATCATTGCCATTACTCCCAGGTCCACTATGATCAGACGTCGTATATACATGTACTATTAGTGAGACTTAGAATATACTGACTGTATCTCCTACAGAGGTGTGCTGGGTATGACACTAAACTGTATCCGGTGGTGAGGCTTCACTTCTGGATCTCTGGACTGTGTGGAGTGCCCCATCATTGCCATTACTCCCAGGTCTACTATGACTCAGAGTGTTTGTACATGTACTATTTGTGAGACTTAGAATATACTGACTGTATCTCCTACAGAGGTGTGCTGGGTATGACACTAGACTGTATCCGGTGGTAAGGCTTCACTTCTGGCACTCAGGGTGATGTGGAATACCTCTTAATTGCTGTTACTCTCAGGTCCACCCTGATTCAGAGTGGTAGTACCTGTTTGTAAACTATCAACAATTAATAGTAGTAGTGGCAGTAATAACACTCAGTTACTTTTCAGTATTAAGTGTGATCACAAGTTCCCCAGGCTCTCTCCAGATGGGGTTAGGGTTAGGGTTAGGGTTGGGGTTAGGCTTAGGGTTAGGGTTAGGTTAGGTTTAGGGTTAGTTTAATGGGAAAATAATGGGTAGATTAATTACCAGATAAAATTCATTCAGAGTGGTTCCCCTTTTTTAGGTTGGAGTTATAGGAAATAACCCAGTTATTTAAAAAAAAATATAGCCCAATCGAATACAGATAGTTTTTATAAAGATCTATAGGGTGTCCACAAAGTCTGTGTACATGGAGATTTCACTATTGTATTTATTTATGTTATTTTTACGAGAAGGCAGATATGGTAATTTAGCAGTAAATAAATTGAGTTAGTACTCTTAAGTGGATTTATTAACCTTATAATTAAATAAATTTGTTTTGTTTTAAAAGTATGTGTTAATCCACCCATGTACCCAGACTTTGTGGACACCCTGTAGATCTTTATATGTATTTGATGCATATATGGTCATCTAACAGGTGTTGCATAATCTATGGTATCAAAAATGGAAAGTTACAGACCATTAGGGAACTTTTGACCCCAGAGGTGGGAAAACCGCAAATCATGTGAAGTCACGTGAGAGCTAGTTAGATCCTCAGTTCCAGGCATGATGTTGGCGGAGAGATTTCTCTTGCCTTGGCTGGAACTCAACTGTGCACGCTGTGTTAGATAGTAAAGAAACTTAGTTAAGAATAAAGTTAAAAAGTAACATGGCGTTGTTGGTTGATGCATGCATTAGTTAGAAGACCGGCCAAGAGATGAAGAACCAACAAGATAGAATCCAACATGGTGAGAAGAAATAGAAAGAAGCAACAAGCAAGAAAACTAGGTGATCACAAATGGCCAAAGAAAGAAAGAAAGTAAGTTATGCATCTCATCTCTCTTATACTCTGTTTACCTCTCTCACTCTCCCTATCACATAAGAACATTGTTTATATACCCGCAACATGTGTGAGTATATAACACAGGTACTGTATAAAGTATTCCAATCCAATACAAATAATTTGCACACAGTTGTATGGCTTTATGTATTCCTATGTAATACTAATGATTATATAAAAGTAATTGGTAATTTGTTTGAAGCATTGTTAAGCATGTTATAATATATTAATAATTTGAAGGCAATTACAATGCATATAAAAATAAAAAAATAAAAAACAAAGACAAAAAAACAAAGACAAAAAAACAACATCTTTTTGTTTTTATTTTTTATACGCATTGTAATTGCCTTCAAATTATTAATATATTATAATAATCATATGTTTTCAAGTAATCATTTCTATTTGATAATCATCATTTGTTTGCACACAATTATATGGTTTCAATAATAATCCTTAATAAACAGGGCCAGTTTAAGTCAGTCAGTAGAGCACTTGACGAGGGATCGCAAGGTTCTTGGTTCAATACTGGCCCTCGCCAACCCAGCATATGAGTAGCACAGAGATCTGTGCAGTAAACTGAGGAGATGGTGGTAGGTGTGGCGCTCCACCTCAGACACTAAAAAACAATGTCCTTGGTCTAGCTATAGAGAAAAGGGGATAGACTCCCTCGCTGTCTGGCTGATACCGACTTTAGGCCACCCGTGGTTCTTAGACACTCTACGGCTGAGCTAAACCACTCTAACATTTGAGAATTCAGCTCAATCTTCTGTGTATTTGTCATTGTTGCTGAACAGACATTAGAAGTGGCTGCCCGGCGTCAACCTAGGTAGAAGGGAATTTTAAAAAGTTAGCAGATCCATTATTACTTATCCCCTGTGAGATCCTCACAGGTTGCCCCATAAAAATCACAATAAAATAAATTAACAGTATCGGAGATCATGAAATCAAGTGTCATCCATCTAGCTATCTATACATATATAAAGGGCAGTTGTGTGTATCTGTATGTCCGGAGGAAACTTTGAAAATAAACATTGTTTTGAATTATAATTATGATTTAGTTATTTACTAGAAGCGGCTACCTGGCGTCACCTGGGTAGAGGGGGATTTTTAAAAAGTTAGTCTTGCAGATCCATTATTACTTATCATGAGTAAGATCCACACTGGTTACCCCATAAAAATCCCCACGGAAATATATAACAATATAGTAAGAAATTTCCATTCAATAATTTGCAATTTAAAAAAAAAGAAGATATAAATGATGCAATTAATTCAATCATCAATATTATATTTCAAAGCGAAAAAAAAAACACACAAAAAAAAGATAAACAAAATAACATGCAAATGACTTTCCCTTCTGTTACTTTTCAATTTTGAATTTTTAAATATCTCCCCAAATATAAATCAAATCTTCATTAATTTTGCTCAAAAACCAAGCCCAGGCGATATTTAATGTGTATATATATTTACTTTGTTGTTAATTGT
This sequence comes from Doryteuthis pealeii, assembly GCA_023376005.1. NCBI lineage: Eukaryota > Metazoa > Mollusca > Cephalopoda > Myopsida > Loliginidae > Doryteuthis > Doryteuthis pealeii. The sequence continues at coordinate 41,554,000 of CM042160.1, read as the reverse complement.
TTTATTTTCGAAGTTTCCTCTAGACATACAGATTCACACAACTGCTCTTTATATATGTACTAGCAGCAGCTACCCAGCATCGCCTGGGTAGAGGGGGTATTTTATTTAAATCCCTATGTAAAAAAAATAGACCTTGCATTGATCCAGCTACTCTGAAAAGAAATGTTAATGTCTACTATCTAAAATTAATGTCTAATCTAAAATGAAACAAAAATCCATGCTGTTATCATTGAAATTTTATTTTTTAATTATCTTCACGAATATAAATCAAATCTCTATTATTTTTGCTCAAAAACCAAGCCCTGGTGATATTTAATGTGTATATCTATTTACTTTGTCGTTAATTGTTTTATTTTCGAAGTTTCCTCCGGACATACAGATACACACAACTGCCTTTTATATATGTGTATAGATGGCCATATTGGTTTGCTTTCAATAAATGGAGAAAATAATTTTTGAAAGAAACTTTTATTTATATCTAAACTAAATTAAATTAAATCCTGATTCTGCTCAATACAAACACATTTATATTTAATTCTTGAAAATATTCCTAATTCTTCGAGTTAGAAATTTCTTCTTTTTTTTCAAATCCAAAACGAAATTTCAAATTCCAAATTTCTTGTCTTTCAATCTAATTCTGTTTGTGAACGGCCATGTTTGTTAAAATAAGTTTGATTCCCAAGGCAGCACACATATTATTCAGTTGGTTGCTGTAGGCACTTCTGGTACTGGGTGTGGTTGGGGGGATGTTGGGGCTAAACATGGTGTGGAGGTGGCTGTAGAAGTCTCTTTTGCTTTATTCAGTCTGAAATCAGCCACCCAGACCACACAAAATCTCAGCACACCTACCGCCCTCGCCATCTCTGTCTCATTTTCGGTCTGATAGACAATTACCAAATAAATCTTAGAAATATTATGAGTGAGTAAGGATACATTATACACCCAAATGAGATAGACAGGAGTGGTGAAAATTGCTTATATATATATATATATATATATATATATATATATATATATATA
>CM042160.1:41545480-41547980 GCA_023376005.1 Doryteuthis pealeii | reverse complement strand
TAGGTTATGTGTAAAAGGATTCTGATATTGTTAACTTAGATTACCAAAAAAGCACTATTTGTATATTTAGAAAAGTGGTAAAATCACTAAACTACAACAAGACTATGAATTAATATGAACCATTCATTGGTTTCATCTATACAAGAGTTTCCAGTAAGAACACATATTTTTGGTGGCAGGTCAGGAAAAATCCTTTTCAAAGTAAAAAGATCAAATAAAGTATCTGACAGCAAGAGAAATGGGAAGATTTAAAGAAAAAAAAAGAAAATATGATATGATGTTATGTTTAAAATGATTCTGACATTGTTGGCTGATAATACAAAAAAATACTATTTGTATATTTAAAAAAGTGCTAAAATCACTAAACTACAAGGGCCGGGTTAGCTCAGTTGGTAGAGCATTCGGCTAGTAACCACAAGGTTTCCAGTTCAATACCGGCCCTCGCCAACTCAGCGTATGAGTAGCACAGGGATCTGTGCAGTAAAATAAGGAGCTGATGGTAGATGTGGCGCTCCACCTCAGACGCTAAAACAATCTCCTTGGTCTAGCGCTAGTGAAAGGGGATAGACTCCCTCGCTGTATGGCTCATACCAACATTAGGCCGCCCCGACGACTTTACTTACTAAAAGACTATGAATTAATTTACACAATTCATTGCTTCTACCTTTAAAAGTGTTTCAAGTAAGAATCATTTTTTTTTCTTTCTTTTGAAACACAAAAATTGAATGAAATATTTGACAGCTAGAGAATAGTGAAGATTGGGGAAATAAATGAAATATGATTGAACTCGGTTATGTGTAAAAGGATTCTGATATTGTTTGCTGATATTACAAAAAATTATACTATTTGTATACTTAGAAAAGTGCTAAAATCACTAAACTACAATAAGACTATGAATTATGTGAACCATTCATTGGTTTCACCTATATGAGAGTTTCCAGTAAGAACACACATTTTTTGGTGGGGGGTAAGGAAAAATCCTTTTCAAAACCAACAAAATTAAATAATATATCTGACAGCAAAAGAATTGGGAAGATTTAAAAAGAAAAGGAGAAAAAAAAAAGAAATTTAAAAAAAAAAAAAAAGAAAATATATGATGTTATGTTTAACTCTTAACTTCCTGTTAAGAATTTCCCAAGTCAGAGCCCCATTCCTATAAGGATTTATCAAAAAAATGGCTAAAAATGGCCTTTGCATTTAAAGTTAACTTTTATTTTCCTTAAATCAAAGACTTGTAGATATGCTTAATATTACATTTAAACAAAGGCTATTGTTTGGGGTGGATTAGGAAAATGAATGTGACTTCTGGCCGGGTGGTATGAGGTGGTATAGGATGTTAAGAGTTTTAAAATAATTCTGATATTGTTTGCTGATATTATAAAAAAATTATATTATTTGTATACTTAGAAAAGTGCTAAAATCACTAAACTACAATAAGACTATGAATTAATGTAAACTATTCATTCTTTCCACCTATACAAGAGTTTCCATTAAGAACACATATGGAGTGTACAGGAAAAATTCCTTTCAAAACACAAAAAATCAAATAAAGTATCTAACAGGAACGGAATTTGGAGGATTAAAAATAGATTAAAAAAAAAAAAACCCCAAAGAAAAGAAAAAGAAAATATGATAGAACCAGGTTATATATAAAATAATTCTATATTGTTGGCTGATTGTAAAGACAAACAATAATATTGGAAATTCCATAGTTAATTATCTGCCCCTGCCGCTAGGGGGCGAATCGCCAACATACGATGTTGGCGCCAATACCAAAAACTTCACTTATCACAGCACACTTTTGAAGGCATTGTGTCCGCAGACCACAGGCTGTCACAATAGCACACTACAGAAGGCACCAAGACCAAATAGTCTACTTGAAAAGGGCCCATTCACTGTCATTTAAAAGAACTGTTACCAGGGTGAGAATCTTCTAAAATAGCATCCCCCATTACTTATCACTGAACCGGTTACGAGAAAGAATGAGAAACATCCGAAGAAGCGTCTTATCAACATTTCCTACCGACGAACAGAATACCCCTGTTATCACCACTACTCCAAGAACATTACTTAACTCAGATAAGTATGGTAGCAAATACCAATAAAATTTGCAACAAGTTCTTGTATTATTTGTCAATACATGTAATAAATTTCCATTGTGTGTTTGTCTTCTTTGTCCAACAATTTGCCTACAACTACGGAGAAATAAGAGCTCCTTCGAAACCCGTAATTACTCTTAATAATACCAATAGACTTTGGAAAGCTTTATTCAACTTAGTATATTTATTATGCTTAACACATAAATGTGACACGAGGCCTAAAAGTGAGGGGGGTAAGAGGCTGGTCATTACTATCCTACCTTTTTAACTAACTATCTCATTCGTGACCCAATTGGTACACTTATGAGTTTATGTAGTCTAGTATTCACTAGAGAGTTCTCCAAAGGGGAGGTAATCATAAAATAGGGGAGGTAACTTCAATTGCTTATTACACTGATATT
>CM042160.1:41532980-41535480 GCA_023376005.1 Doryteuthis pealeii | reverse complement strand
CTCATTTAATTTGAACCTATATATTACATATATATATATATATATATATATACTATATATATATTTTTTTGGCGGGAGGATATGTGTTTAATTGAAGTCATACCTAATTTTGAAAATTAATTAGTTAATGATTAATGAATTTAGGCAAGCATATATGTTCAAATGTAAGGCTAAACAAATCGAGAAAATGTCAATCCCTGTATGTACATTTCAACCTATTTGGTCTCATCAGCAAGGTTATAGACATGGGAGACTGCTTCGTGTGTGACTCGAACATTTTCTCGATTTGTTTAGCCTTACATTTGAACATATATGCCCGTCTAAATTCATTAATTATTAATTAATTAATTTTCAAAATTAGCGATGACTTCAATTAAGCACATATCCTCCAAAAATTGTCGGCTAAAAAGGCCATATCAAAAATAAACACATTGTTTGTTTACTTACTTTCATATATATATATATATATATAATATATATATATATAAATGCATGTATTTATATATCTATGTGTGTATAGGGAGTATAAACTTGATTTTTACAAACCTTTTCTCGTTTCTCTTTTGTAACATGATTTACCAATTTTCTACAGCAAAAAATCAAAACAACAAAAAAAAAAAAGTCCCATTATTGTAAATAGTACTATCCGCGACGGTCAATGCAATACTTTTTCTAGTAAATTATAGAGTCCCATTGCACTCTTCCCCCCTCCCCCCTGGTGGAGGGAAGAGAAGACCCGACCTCGAGGTAAAAAATTCTGCACTCTACCCGGCCCGCAAAACTTGTAACTATCATCGCCGATCTCCTGTCCATTGACATATAAATTTTATATCCTCGCACTTGTTTTGGTACAACCTTGTTTTTTCTTCATCAACCCCACTACAATTAAGCTTCTTTTTGTTTTTTTTTTTTTTTTTTTTTCTTATAAATAATATATCAAAATTCTTTTTTTTTTTTTTTTTTTTTTTTTTTTTTTTTTTTTTATTTTTTTTTTCTTTTTTTCAAATCTCGTTCATGATAGTCCGGAAATTCAGGATCTATGCAATCTCAAACGTTTTCGTTCTTAACTTCGTTCCCCAGAAATATTACTTGTTCTACTCATACATCAGCCTCGTCCCCAACTCCCTTAACTTGGCTCGCCCCCATCCTCCGCTCTATACATTTTATCTGTCCTAATATTCACGATAATATTTTGAACACACTTCTTTGGTCCTTTATAGCATCTCTATTCTGATATGTTTTCTTGGTATGGCACAGAACATTGCGTGGAACTTTATTTGCTCATCAACCTATAAGTCCCTGCTTTTCCACCGACGTGAACGTTCGTTTAAATTTTTGTTTCAAGACGTTGCACTGTTGTTCTGCCAACTGGCCTAATATTGAGTCCTACCCAGAAAACCAATCAGTTGAACCAGAACCAGATAGAAAAAAATAACTGGTGTCTGTAAGGGATTTCCACCCAACAGCAAATTCAATTAACACAATGTCATGTTCCAAGGTGAACAAAAAGATGAACAAAAAAAACCATAATGAAAAGAAGCAAAACAAAACAGAGCGAACAAAAAAACAGAGTTTTTCAACACATCAGACACTGTCCATTTCTCCTGAGAGTTGCCTTTATTATGTTTTCCGAATATATTATATAAATAATATATTAATTCGCAAGTTGACCCTTCACTACTCTATTATCAAATAATATATATATATATATATACATCTCTATATAGTGATCATATTTAGATATAACTAGTGAATACTGTTTAATAAAAGTGGTTGAAATGAATAACCTAATGCTAGTATATATAAGCATACTGAGTATGAAGATAATAGAACTAAAATATAAGTATATTTTTTTCATTCTCTTACTCTCCATATCCTTATATCTATACATTCATATCTATTAATTATATATATTACTAATTTATTATAAATTTTTATGTACTATCATATAATATATATATATATATTTATATTTAGAAGCTACACACTTATCAAACGAAATTATATAGCTCTATTTTCTTAATGTACAACTATCAGTTTATATATAATTACTGAATAAACAGTAAAAGATTGCAATATATAGCGCACCATAAATACTACGCACACATTACACAAGATATCCCATGCAAACCGGAAAATGTACTCGGCCGCCACCACAACTGAGCACACGACAACACTACAAACTATAGTGATATCAGCAACGCTGATTATTCCGCAACTGTATATATATTAATGGTTATTATATCCCACACACTCTATATTATCTAAGGCACCCGAATGCTATACTATAATACGACATACTCCATACACCCTGACTACCACAAGGGTATAAATAATTCAGAAATAACCGGGAATACCCTATCCACCAAGGTACACAGCAAATACTTTAAGCGCAGATACCTATAATAATACCCGTCTCTAGGACCACAGTACCATATTGATATATACTACACACACATATATATCTTTTTTCTTTACATATGTAATATATAAGAGTAGG
>CM042160.1:41526384-41532880 GCA_023376005.1 Doryteuthis pealeii | reverse complement strand
CTTGCTTTTATTATACACTTATACGTTTAAAGGACACCTTCGTCGGCCATTAGGTTCAATGTCAAGTCAGGTGATACGTCTAAAATTTTACGTTATGATTGATGAAAGTAAGTGAGAAGAAGCACGTGTTTATTTCTCAGAAGGAGGCTTGATAATTTGTTATTATTGTATTATTTGTATATTCGACTATTGTCTCTATCTTCATTGTTATATGCAAAATGATTCCAATTGGGCACATGGCGTAGCGGATATAGGCGTTGAGTTAATACAGTTCTAAGTGACAGTTAATCTAGGTTGCAGGTTCAATCTTGGTCAAGGGCACAGTAACACATATAATTATTAACACAGCTTAACACTTGTACCCAGTCTTGGTTAACGGAATGAGAACAGTCAACCCCGTAGATTGAATAAAGGGTTAGGTTCAAGTTCCATTAAGGCTCCCGATTACGACAAGAAGGTTTCGAGTCTAAGAAATACTGAAGAATGCCGGAGGCACATCGGCTGAAACATTGGCAGATAATAAATAAAGACGAGGACAATAGCCGAATAATCCAAAAATACATATCACAGTGTTTTAAAAAGGAAAGGTGCATCCCTACCCTCGACGCAAGCCACTAAAGTTGAAAAACAATTCATTTACCCTAGGTAGTATTATCCTCCACAGTAAGTGAATTCACGCATTGGAAAGGCATGGTCTCCTATAATACGATTACACTGGGAACGCAATTTTCGTTGATTTGGAGTTGAGTAACATATTACAGGGTGACCAGAAAAAAACAGAACCAAATTATTTATTTATTTTCCTATTAAACTAACCCTAAACCCCAACCTAACCCTAGCCCCAGTTAAAATTAACAGTTTTACAAATGTGTGCTTCTGTTTTTCTGGGTCACCCTGTAATATCATGTTACTCAACTAGGGGGTAGGTAAGGTAGGGTTTAGGGTTAGTTTAAGAGAAAAAAATAATTTGTTCTGTTTTTTTCTGGCTTACCCTGTAATATCATGTTACTCAACTAGGAAATAACCACAGATTTATATTGAGTTCTGTGTGGTCTTTCTAAAAATAATAGATTTTGAATATGCGTCTGCCATATTTTCGCTCACTTGGAATTAATTATGTATCAAACTGCTCCTGATTGGTAAAAAGTCACTACTAAGTTGAATTCATAAAACGAGTAAAAAAAATGACCGTCCCCCAAAAAAAATACCATTTTGCATTAAAACTCAATTGATAAGAGTAATATTTTTGACTATTTTGGGGGCCTCTTGATCATGAAGTTTTAACCTAAAATAAGTAAAATCTAGTCACCAGATCTGAAAAATTCTCTTGACCAGTCCTATCATTTACTGACTGTCGGATTGTTTTCCCTTTGGCTGGAAGAGTTATCTTCCCTCTTGTTCCCCGTTTTTGACCACCAGGATTTTTTTTGTATTTAAGGGCCTGTTTTGGAATTCTCTGCCTCTTCTTCTTCTGCGACACCTTACACACATGTGTTAGACTTTTATGTCTACACCCTTCTCGTATGGGGGCTTCTGCCCCCAACGCAACGCTAGTAAGTGACATTGCCCTATCAACTCTCCATAACTATCCTATCACTTCTATATGTATATTTAGGTATCTCTTGTATACCTCCTTATTGTATCTCTGTTCATGAATGTATCCTTTTTTATATCTTCTTTATATTTCTGTTATATGTATCATTTCCATGTGCTTGTAGTAAAGTCCTTATGTATGTTTAACACTCGTGTCGGAGTTGTTTTATTATAACTTTGAACCCAACACGACAAACAATACAATTTGTGATTATATGGATAGTAGCTGTAGAGAAAAAAAAACTTGACGTGACAGAAGAAAACTACCACAGGTAGGATGTAACACAAGGATTGTAAGAATGGTGCATCCAGCGAGGATCGAAACTCACTATTCAGTTGTAATAGAGCTGCTGTTGGGTCAGTTAAATTGGTAATTCTTGGGTAATTTTCACCTTTAATTGTTAAAATTCCTAGCATAAAATTGTACTTCCGGATTATCTGAAATGAACTTAATTGTTATTAAGAATACATTTTATGATATTTTTGTGTTAAAGAATGCAGTTGTATTGTTTTCGAAAACATTCTAGGATTTATATATTCGCACGGACACATTCAAAATGGCTACGTCTTGTTTCAAAGTGAGTCAGTTGGCTAAATTCCTAGCATAAAATTATCTGAAATGAACTTAATTGTTATATGACATATTTATGATATTTTTGTGTGAAAGCATTCAGTTGTATGTTTTCAAAAAAAAGTTCTAAGATTTGTTTATTTCGCACGGAGACTTTCAAAATAGCTACCGGCTTAGTTCAAAGTGAAAGAGAGGTTACTCTAATTGCCTTATTTGCTAGGAATTTTGACAACTAAGTGAAAATTACCAATTCTTGTATATAGAGTGGTGAGGAGAGGCTCTCTGTGATTGGATATACTAATCACGTGATGAGCCAGAAGTTTAGGCGCAAAATCCAAAATCCAGACAGACAGATTCCACCAGCAGTACCAGGAGGCCACATTAAAACCTCTCCGAGAGAGACAACCCTAAGATACCAGATATCTTCTCCAACGCGCCGGTAAGTCCCTCAAACTCAACTTTATATACAGGAAGGACCATATATTGTTATTCATTGTTTCATGTTCTAGTTAATAAATTGTTAGAATTAAACGAAGTATTAATTCATTTATTTGTTGCTGTTAGCCTTAGAATAAACGCTATACTAACACAATACTGCGATACTCACCTGGTAACCATTACACCACGATGGGACGGCCCTAATGGATCGTTTCGTATTACTATAATATGAGCCGGTAACCAAATGATATAATATACTAAAATATTGGTATAAAAAAAGAAAAAAGTTTATGGCACTGTTCTTTAAACTTGAACGTATGCAATCAATTAAGAAGACAATGTTTCTTTTTGTGTTTAGAAAATTGCATTTTGTGTGTGAGAAAAAGATTACGTATCGTAAGCAAAAGAAAACTAATAAATAACTTTCTAGTAAATTATATTATTGTTGAAACTTCGTAGAAGAGAAAAGAAAGAAAAGAAAGAACCATATTATAGAATTTGGCGTTTTACTTTTAAAGAAAGTATTTGTTCATCTTTTTCTCATTTCATTCGTTTTTCTTCTTTCTGTTTGCAAGAAATATCCACAAATGGTCCTTCAATTTACCTAGGCATCATTTACGACTTTCTATTATCCAATGCTTATTACAATAGATGAAAAAAAAAGTTTATTTATTTCATAAAGACTTGAAGAAAATGACAGTCTATATAACGTCACAAGAATATTAAGACAATGGCGGCTGGGTGTTGATCGTGGTATAAATGTTAGCAAGCTAGTCTCGCAGATTCTATTATTATTGAATTGCAAATTTGATCCTCGTAAAATTGCCCCATACTTGAGACCTTGTCGAATGGTTGGGTAAATACTAATATTGGTGTCCATCTTGGTATAAAGGTTAGCAGTTAGTCTCACAGATCTATTAATATTGAATTGCAAATTCGATCCACCGTGGAAGCCCCATACTTGAGACCTTGTCGAATGGGTGGGTAAAACACCTACATTGGGTGTCCCATCGTGGTGTAATGGTTAACAAGATAGTCTCATAAAACATTATTACTGAATAGCGAGTTCGATCCTCACTGGATGCACCAAACTTGCGACATTGTTTCACATCCTACTAGTAGCGAATTGCTTGGATAAATACTTACTACTGAATAGCGAGTTCGATCCTTGCTGAATGCCTCATACTTGCGATCTTTTGTCACATCCTACTCGTAGCGAATGGGTTGGGTAAAAATATACATTGGGCGTCCCATCGTGTTATAATGGTTAGCAAGCTAGTCTCGTAGATACAATACTTCTAAATCCAGACAAACGTCGTATTTGGAGAATTGGTAGGGTAGGGGTTTGGGTGACGTCACCTCAGTTAAATAATGGTTCATTCAGAGTGAGAGAGAATTGAATCAAGATTATTTTAATTTTCACATCTAGAACTATTTTGCAATAGCTCTTAAAGTATAAATATTAAACAGTGTAATAGTTAAAAGTATCATACTGTGGTATATCCACTGGCCCCGCTAATAATAATAATAATAATAATAATAATAATAATAATAATAGACTTTGAGATAAAAACGGATCACCTCATCCCAGCAAGAAGACCAGACCTAGTATTGATTAACAAAAAAGAAAGAACTTGTCAACTGGTGGATTTTGCAGTTCCAGCAGATCAGTGTGAAGCTAAAGGAAAATGAAAAAATGGACAAATATCTGGACCTTGCCAGAGAACTGAAAAAGTTATGGAATATGAAAGTGAAAGTGATACCAATTGTAGTTGGTGCACTTGGAATGGTCCCAAAAGGATTGGAGAGGGGTTTGGAAAGTTTGGAAATCAGAGGAAGGATTGATACCATCCAGAACATTGCACTGCTGCAATCTGCCAGAATCCTCAGAAGAGTCCTGGAGACCTGAGGAGACTTGCTGTCACTCAGACTCCAGTGAAAGACCATCAGCTAATGCTGATGTGAAAACTCAAAAGGAGTAAATAATAAATCCCCCTCTCTAGTAAAAGAACATTGTGTATATACCCGCAACATGACCACGTGGGTATGTAACAAGGCCTTGTTGGGCTATTCTATTCATTATTGAAGGGTATTGAAAATCCTTTTTTAAAACTCATTTTAGGCACATTTTTATTAATTCTTCTATTTAACCTATAGATGGGACTCTAACAAGTAATACCACTCCGGGTCAGGGTGGATTTGGGAGTAATGGCGATCAAGGGGTATTCCACACTCCCCAGAGCTCCAAAATTGAAACTTCATTGGATGTAGTTTAACGTCATACTCAGGACACTAAGACCCTCAGTCACCGCTTTCTAGCACATATATCATAAAAAGAGCACCCCATGTATAATGGTTAGCAAACTAGATTAGCAGACTATTCGATTCTCATTTGTATTCTCCTGACCAATAAACCATATCCCTCGTGAAGCCCAGTCCAATAATCTACCCACTGTATTCATTACTCCACTGCCAGTAAAACTAAAATGTATCTAATATACTCGACCTTTCTTGATTTTGTTAGTGGAATTATCATAGCTCAACAAACACCCACAAGTTTCCTCTTCCGTTGACAATAAACAATTGTAGCGATTGTCTGCCCCCGTTTGGTCTTGAAGAGTTATCTTCCCTTGTTTTCAGGTTTTAACCGCTAGGCGTTGCTGACTCTTTAATCAGGGAAGCACTAAGTTTGAATCCTCTCTTCTCTCCGTGACACCAAGCAGGAAACATGGGTTAAACATTTTGTGTCTACACCTTTTATATGGGGGGCTTCTCCACCCAACCAGCCTAAGTAAGTGACATTACGTCATGGACTCTCCATCACTTCTTTAGGGCGAAAACCTACGTCCTACCTTCTTTATAGTACATTTTATATCTGTTCTTTATACACCTTTGTATGCCTTCTATTCGTATATGTGTTCATTACGTATCTCTTTTAGATACCGTGTATATTATTTGTACTAGCAAATATATGCACCCTCCGGGTGCAAGTATTTAAGTTTTAATATAAAATATCATTAAATTAGAAAGGCTAAAAACTGAATAAGAATGTAGATAAAAAGATTTGGAACAGAGGGAGTAAGATTGAAAAATAGAACAGCTTTGAAACTATTCCATCATTTTCCCTTACTCCCGTTTTTCATTGTTAAATTTTCCTAATTTAACTGTTTAGTTAAAATAGGAAGTAAAGAATAATATTAGTTATTTCTTCTTGAAAGGGATTTCTTTTAAGATTTATTGAAGAGATTTTTGCTCATATTCATTAAGATAAAACCAAAAAATTAAAATCAATAATACTAAGCACATATTTATTAAAATCAAATTTTAATATCAATATGCAAATTAACTTTCCATTCACACTACCAAACCGCTATTTTGTTGTATATATAAATACAACTGCATATTGTTAGTATGTAGATATGTCAACAGTATTAATAATCTAAAAAACAATTTTATTAATAATTAGGTTTAAATGAAAATAAAATCATGGAGAATGTGACGTAAATAACAAAGGAATTGTTACTTGAGTAGTAATATAGTTTCCCTTACAGACAGAAAAACACACAATCTCCATTATAATAAGATATGTATTCCTGTTAAATGTATTCCTATGTGCTCATGTATTAAAGTCTGTTTGTTATACTTCACAACTTTGTCGGAATATCATTTGTACTTATATGTACCCACGTGGAAGATCCCTAAGCCTTCCAACCAACTAAAATAACTTTAAAATCTAACACAATTAACTTCTGGCCCTCTCGTTACATTTTCTAACCATAGAGCTATATCCTCATTTCATTTTCAGTTGTGATGTCCTTGCTTATCAGCTGATTGGGCTTAACTTAATAGCAATGTTCTTCTCACGGAAACGTTCACTAATTTGACAAAATAGGT
>CM042160.1:41513884-41521384 GCA_023376005.1 Doryteuthis pealeii | reverse complement strand
GCTGGAGCAACCTCCCTACTCGCCTGACTTGGCTTCATGTAATTTTTTCCTCTTCCCCAAGCTCAAGGAGGTCATCAAGGGAACCATTTTGAGGATGTGCACGACATCACAAAGGCCCGGACGATAGAGCTACGGATAATCCTGGAAGAATCCTTCCATGAGTGCATGATGGGAAAGTGTATTAGACTCCAGGGGGATTATTTTGAAGTTTGTAGTTTGTAGTTTGGATTTGAAATAAATTTTTGGTAACACCAGTCACACAACTCATACAAGTATACGTTTCCATTTCTCTACTCATTGTTCCACTTTTTTTTAATTCTGTTATATCATATCTCATTTGAACAGGCAAAGAGACTCATGGCTGCCAGAGCAGAAAGACATGCTACTAGAATATAAGTTAAGGCACCCTTTTTTGTGACTCGTAGGGAATCAGGAAACCAAGCTCCCTTATACTTTTAGGATTCTTAGAAAAAAGGAGTAAATTATAAAATTTCCCACGGTATAAAAACAACGTTTCAGCCGTTGTACTCTACGGCCTTCTTTAGGTGTATCTTGTCCATCTAAGTATAGCAATGATTCAAACAGGGAATCATTTTGATTTAGATTTATATGGTCAGGGGCAGAATTCTTGCTTTATCTAATCAGAGAAATCAGATTTCCAAATGATCAATATGTCTATAGCAGTCCATGCCTTTCCTATGTGTATACTGACATCACTTTCTGTAGATAATACATTGCTACCTAAGTATGTGAACTGGTCTCTTAATTTGAATGCAATCTATTATGGATCTGGGAAGAATTCTTGCTTTATCTTATCAGAGAAATCAGATTTCTATATGATCAATATATCTATAGCAGTCCATGCCTTTCCTATGTGTATATTGACATCACTTTCTGTAGATGAGATATTACTACCTAGGTATGTGAACTGGTTTACTAATTTCAGAGGCTTACCATCTGGTGTGGATATGTCTCCATCTTGTTTAAAACACATATGCATTATTACATCTAAATATGTCTATAGCAATCCATGCCGTTCCTATGTGTATATTAACATCACTTTCTGTAGATGAGATATTACTACCAAGATATTTGAACTGGTTTACTAATTTCAGTTGTTTGCTTTCTAGTATGATATAGATAACTTGATAACTTACAATAGTTTTTAATAGTTTATTGTTGTTGTTTTGATTATTTATAGTATGGCACACTTTCAGACCCCCCCATTGTTTTTCCTATGCTTGCATTGACATCGCTTTCTGTAGATGAGATATTACTACCTAGGTATGTGAACTGGTCTACTAATTTCAGAGGCTTACCATCTGGTGTGGATATGTCTCCATCTTGTTTAAAACACATATGCATTATTGCATCTAAATATGTCTATAGCAATCCATGCATTTCCTATGTGTATATTGACATCACTTTCTGTAGATGGGATAAGGCTACCTGGGTATGTGAATTGGTACAAAAGACGTGGTCTGCGTAGTTCAGACGTCAAGAGTAGAATTGCAAATATAAATCTCAGGTTGAAGTATTGCTATGCTCAGATTAACAAGGTACATCTGAAGAAGGCTGACACCAGTCCTGAAACTTTTCTGACATACCTCGTATACGTTGCAATCAGAAAGCCTTGACCGTTTCGAATCTTTCATGCAATATACCGTGGCATGAACACTCATGTGTTCCAGACAGGAGAATGCACAATACACGTGCACGGGAAGCGTGGTGCTGTACTGGTTAGAATCGCGGGAAATGTACTCGTCGACCCGAGTTCAATTCCTGGACGAAGCCACAGTTCAAATAGCGCTAATACCCTTTGGAAAGTTATAAATCCAACTATTCTCCCTCCAGCTATGGGTAAATAGTAGGTTAGACTGTGCTCTTTAACCATGGTTAGGCAAGAGAAGAAAAACACTGAATATAAACCTGGTCACTCCTAGAATAGGCTCAGGCCTACTTAGTGATCTATTTCAATTTTTTTTTAAATAACATCACGTTGAGCATTTTCAAAGTCCAGAGCCCAATTCCCATAAGGATTTATCAAAAAATGCCCCAAAATGGCCTTTTCATTTCAGGTTATCTGTTATTTCCCTTTAACATAATACTTCTAAATATGTTTAATATTACATTTAAACAAAGGCTATCATTTATGGTAGATTAGGAAAATAAATGTAACTTCCGGCCGGGTGGAATGAGGTGGTATAGGATGTTAAAAGTTAAACACATTGATATCATAAAGCCTTGACCGTTTCGAATCTTTTACTACAAGTGAAGGCATCATATCTCACCGCCACTAATGATATCACCAATACAGTAACCGACATGTCAGGAGAATGGAAAATGGACGCATCCCAAAAGATCTTTTGTACTGCGAATTAGTAAAAGGCTCCCGATCGGTTGGTAGACCACGCCTACGACCTAAAGATGCATGCAGGAGAGCTATGAGAATATGCCATATTGACACAAACACGTGGGAAGTAGATACAAAAAATAGAGCGACCTGGCGCCTCAACGTTAAGCAAGGCACGGAGAGGGGTGAGGCAGAGAGGAGAGTAGCATCGACGGAAAGGAAAGCCAGAAAGAGAGAGAAAACCCAGCAGCCCCAGAAAGCATCGCAGTTTGTACGCATTCAGTACACCAGAGACTGTCACTCAAGAATTGGCCCGCAGAGTCACTTGCGCGGATGCAGATAATTTTTCTTTTTATTTTTGGACACTACGCCATCGTCCTTAGTGGACAGAAAAGACCCAATAATAATAACAGTAACCGAGCATGCATTCACAGAACGGTTGGAATTTGCCCAAAATCCATGCATCCACAAATGAAGAATCAATGTCCATTCATAAAAGCCGCTTGACAGGTACTTTTATTAAAACGGAACAGAAATACTGTGATTCCTCACACATAAGTTGGAACTTTCAATAAGGCTTGGCTCTCCCCCAACCCCTGCAACGACTGCTCGCCCCCCACCACCACCGCCTCCACCACGTTCCTTTCATTGTCTTGCCTATACAAACTCCAGCAGATATATATACCCGGCAGCAGACTAGCGCCACCTTTTGTGTGCACACTGAAGCTCATCAGTTCTCAAACACCTATTTCTGAATAGGAAGAAGTCGTTTAAGTCCTGCAGGGAGTCTCATAAGTGAATACTGTTTTGCACAGCGCGCTATTGATGGCTGTGCTGCTCCTGCAAGAAGCACAACCACTTCTGACTGGGGTCTGTTTTATTATGGGCCACACATATCAACTGTAGTATGCGTAAATTTATTTTTCCCTCCAGTGGCGAGCGCTCAATTAACAGAACCACATGTTGGATTTCTCATCCGAATCAGACACAGGTACAACACACACACACACACACACACACACACATATATATATATATATATATATATATATATATATATAATATATATATTGTGTGTCCATGTTTCAGCCATATTTCTGTCGAATGCTGTTGACAATTCTGACTACTGCCGACATATCTCCAGCATCCACTGCTACCTCGGCTTTACCTTACTTTTCCGAAACACACACACACACACACACATATATATATATATATATATATAATATATATATATATATAGTGTCCATGTTTTCCGCCTTATTTCTGTCGAATACCGTTGACAATTCTGACTACTGCCAACGTATCTCCAGCGTTCACTGCTACCTCAGCTTTACTTAGGAGACCCCTACCTCCCAACTGCAAATACTAAATAGTCCAAGACGTTATCATACTGTTCTCAAGAAATACATGACCGAAATATTCTTTGTGTTTTGATATAAAAACTAGTGGGACCCGTGGATATACCACAGTATGTTAATTTAATTATTACTTAAGAGCAATTGAAAATAGTTCAATATGTAAAAAGTATAATAATCTTGATTTAACTCTATCTCGCTCTTTTTTTCTCTCTCTTTCCAACTATTTATCTTTTCATTGTGTTCGATTAAAACAAATCATCTCTTCCGTGCGCTCATCCCCTCTATATCTTTCCCTTACTTTCTTTCTTTGTTTTTTCTTTCTTATCGTATTTTTCTGTGTAGCATGTCCCTTTTCTTCTATTTCTTTCTTTATATTAAAAACGGAATAGTCCATTATTTAGCGTCTTAATGTAAACACTAGCGGGACATGAGGATATTCCACATTATGTTAATTTAATTATTACAACGTTTGATATGTTTATTTAAGAGCAATTGAAAATAGTTCAATATGTAAAAAATATTATAATCAGGAATTAACTCTGTCTCTTTCTTTCTTTTTTCTCTCTTTTCTTCTTTTCATCTTTTTATTATGTTCGTTTAAAACAAATAATCTCTTCCGTGCGCTCATCCCCTCTATATCTTTCTCTTTCTTTCTTTTTTCTTTCTTATCATATTTTTCTGTGTAGCATGTCCCTTTTCTTCTATTTCTTTCTTTATACTAAAAACGGAATAGTCCATTATTTAACCAAAGTATCTTAATGTAAAAATTAGCGGTACATGAGGATATACTACAGTATGTTAATTTAATTATTACAACGTTTGATATGTAAACATATCAAACGTTGTAATAATTGCAAATAGTTCAATATGAAAAAGTATAAAAAATCAGGATTTTAACTCTTTCTCTCTCTCTCTCTCTCTCTCTCTCTCTCTCTCTCTCTCTCTCTCTCTCTTCTCTCTCTCTCTCTCTCTATCACACACACACACACACACACACACACACACTTTTTTCTTTCTTTCCTTCTTTTCATCTTTTCATTATCTTCGATTGAAACAGATTAGCGTTATCGCTTTCGTATGCTCACCCCTCTCTTTTCCCTACTTTCTTTTTTTTCTTTCTATATTTTTCTGTGTAGCGTATCCTTTTTCTTCCTTTTCTTTATAATAAAAACGGAACGTTCCATTATTTAGCTGAGGTGACTACACTTTGATCTTGGGCGATTTGGACGGTCTCATTTTTAACCAGAGTGTGCTGATGGATGAAAACGGTCATATTTTGTAGGAACACCAGTATTATTATATAGAATCCTAAGCAATACAATGCTATTAATTAGTAAAATATATCCAAAGAAAATTGTGTCCAGAATAGGTATTTACTCAACTCGTCCGGCATGGCTAGGATGTGACACAAGATCGCAAGTATGGGGCATTCAATGAGGATCGAACTCACTATTTAGTAAGCCAATGGATATCTAAGACTAGCTAGCTAAACATTACACTACGATGCGACGTCCATAAAAAAACAGTGTCCATTAAATAGTATACCGTGGCGAGGGTTCCGGTTCTAGAGCTCTGGGTCGCATTTTTGTTGCCATTATTGCCAGTTCAAACAAATTATTATTATTATTTTCACTCTATGCAAGTTTTTCACGGCAGTTTTAACTGGTAGTTTTTCACCGGAATCTGAGTGACAAAAAGTCTCCCCATATCTCCTGGACTCTTCTGAGTATTCTAAAAGATTTTAACAGTGTTGTGGTCAAGATGTGTACTGGTTCTTTTTCCACAGTCTCTTTTCTTGGCCTTTGGGGACCGTTCCATAGGCATTACAGTTACCTTGATGCCCCACATATTTTTCAGCAAGATCCAAATATCGGTTAAATCCTACTTAACGGACCTAAATTCCACCATCGTATGTCACCGTGCTGAAAGAAAAAAATACTAAAAATCAGGGAATTAACCGAATTTAATGAAATTTTCAGTGTTGATATATTAATGAATAAACTATATAATGCACCGGTTATTTTATATGAAAACTCTTACATTTTTTCAGATCAGTTAACTTTGAACCACGTATCTTTCAGGCATAACACAGATTCACAAAGATGCGTTGTTCAAAGTTAATTGACCTGAAAAAATGTAAAAGTTTTTAAATAAAATAACTGGTGCATTATATGTTTTAATCATTAACATATCAACACTGAAAATTTCATTAACTTCAGTTAATTCCCTGATTTTTGGATTATTTCTTTTACTTAACGGACATACGATGGTGGAATTTATGTCCGTTAAGTAGGATTTAACTCAAATATTTGTCTAACTTTTTGCTATCTTTTATTTGCACTCTTTGGTCTGCTGAAACGGCAAAATCCACGAGATGACAAGTACTTTTCTTCCTGTCTGGTTTTCTGGCTGGTATTTTGTGATCTCTTTGTATTTCAATGCCCTGAAGAAGTATATGGGTTTCGTTTTCTAGTTTGGTTTGGTTTGGTTTGGTGTGTTTTGTTTTACGGCATATCAATCTCAGTGGGTCATTTGATGCCGATAAAGTTTTGAAATAAAGTAATTCTTAATGGATAATACAATTTTGTTTATCAACACATGTTTTTCTATTTAAGCCATAGATGGGATCCTAACAGGTACTACTGCTCCGGGTCAGAGTGGACCAGGGAGCAATGGTGAGGAAGGGGCGCTCCACATTCCCCAAACCTCCGAAAACTGGAACATCACCATCAGATAGATCGTTATTCCCAGGACATGTAGACCCTCAGTCACCACCTTCTATCACTTATATGATAAAAAGGGTTGGGGCTTGCCATAAGGGCAATAGGGTTGGGGAAATCATATAGGTGCTAGGGCTTGACGTGACCAGCCGATTGATCGGAGGTGGCCTCTCCGACCGCCCGTCTAGCCAAAGATAGGGCCAAAGTGGAGTATTGCATGTCATGAACTGCTCATCCACCTGGGTTGTAGAACCATCTTAAGCACCACGGGTCGCCACCCACGGCCAACAGGTGGCCCCATTGGGGGAGTCTTACCCCTCTGCAGAGGTGCAGTCGGTGCATTCTAACGCCCCAGCCGACAGGGCGGTTGTTTTCTAGGAGAGATTTTGGTTGGTTGCTTGGATTTTACTGCATGCTAACCGTTGTTGGGTTATTTTATGCCGAAGACATTTTGTTTTATTATTTCTTAATTGTATAAGAACTCTAGGCCCTTATAATGCAATAGCGCATTCATGGATATACTAACACTGAATATATGGTTGGTTGCTTGCTTACTTGGATTTATTGGGTGGCAAGAGGTTTTGGGTTTTAGGTTTAAAGGTAGTTATGGTTATTCTTGGTGCGCGTTCCTACTGCTTGCTTTAAACCCCATCATCTTTGGTGGTCATGCTGAAAAAGGAATTCAAGAGGAGAAAAAGGAAGAGAAAGATGGTGGTTTTATGATTTAAGCTTTATTCGCCGGTCATAGCCACAACGTGGCAAGATAAATTCTCCCTAGCCAGTAGTAGTGTCAAATTTTAATCTCTTGCATAATTCCTAGTGGATTACAGTTCCCACCCAGTCATCCCTCGTCTTGTATCCCTTTTGTGCAAGTTTGCTTATTATGTGATAAACCGTTTCCTCTCATATAACCTACACTTGCTATTATTATTATTATTATTATTGTTTTTGTTGTTGTTGTTGTTGTTGCTGTTGTTGTTGTTATTAGAGCGTCCACCTACGAATCACAAGGTTCTGGGTTAGATACCGGCTCCCGCCAACTCAGTGTATGAGTAACACAGGGATA
>CM042160.1:41501384-41503884 GCA_023376005.1 Doryteuthis pealeii | reverse complement strand
GTTTAATGGGAAAATAAATATATAAATTATTAGTCGAGAGTGGTCCCCCTTTGTTTATGTTAGACTTATAGGAAATAACCCAGATTTACATTTCTAATATTTCCAGGCCTCCATCCTCGTTTGTCCGTAGTGTGAAATAAAGAATCCATTTCCCTCTTGACACCCCCCACACTCACTACCCTTGTAATCCCGCCCCTCCTCATCATCATCATCCCGCCATCTTATGAGTTTGTTTCCATCCATCCATCCATCCATCCATCCTTGTCGTTGTTGTTGTAATGTCTGTCGGTAATGATGCGTAGTGCATAGATTTGTCTGCTCGCTTGCTTGCCTCATCTGTTTGTCCTAACCCCCCCCCCCGCCCCCGGGTGACCTCTCTTTTTCGTGCGACGAACACCCCCCTCACCCTCAATATATTACCCCCCCCCCTTTCACTGTCCGTTGAGCTATAATCCCCAACGTCGGATTTCTACTTGCCTAGTACGACGACCTCTTTCACTCCGTTAGGTTCTCTCTCTACACACACACACACCACCCTGTCAGGTGGGGCTTAGAATATGTTGACTGTATTCCCCTGAATATGCGTAAGACACCCTCCCCCACAAAAAGGTCCTTTTTGAGACTTAAATGAGAGTTAATTCCCAGATCCATTTTAATGGATCCAACCAAATTTAGCCTAGAAATTGATTAAAAATATAGCAATTTCAATATTCAAAACAGAAAAGGCTGTCGTTTTAAACGAAAGGAATAAAATATCATAACAAGAATTTAAATCAAAAATATGAAATATGCTGCTTTTTACCTAATGATTACCTAAATCTAACATAAACAAAGGGGAAACACTCTCGACTGATAAATTATTTCTACTCCAAAATATCATAAAATATACTTCTTCAGCATGTCTTGCTCGTCTTACTTGGATAGTTTGTGAGATAGGGGGCAGGTGGCCGTACAGTCACTTCCTTGCGAGGTGCTGTTTCCAGGATTTCTTCAAGATTGTACGTAGCATTCTTGTGCAGCTCCCATCTAGCCTATTCTCCAGGCGCCTGTGAATGTCAAAGTGGTGCAGCCATACAGTAGCACTGATACCACTACGGCCTGGTAGAATTGTCGCTTTAACTTGTCGGTGAGATCTGATTTCTATATAACGGATAATCCACATTCAACATTAAGTCTCTAAAGCCAGTAGAACAATTCACGTACCTAGGTAGTAATATCTCTTCCACAGAAAGCTATGTTAATGCATACATAGGATTTCTTATAAGTTCTTGTTATTAGAACAAGGCTTCTTCATTGTTAGAATCATAAGCCAATGTATTTAATACTTAATGACCTAAGACTATGCTCTAATACCCATTTCATATGGCTTCAAAATGTTTCTGTAATTGTTCATATTTCATTTTCTTGGCGGGGCCCATAACAGTAGGGAGGTCGATTTTTCACTTTTTTTAAAATATCAAATTGTCCAGGGATACGATAGTTGTGTGTTAGTATAATAAATACAGATACCAAAATCTATATCTCTTACTTGTACCCTTGTTTGAGGAAATAGCATCAAATATTGTCTACTAAAATGCACTAAAAATCCTCGTTTCCGCAAAATTTAGCCTAGAAATTGATTAGAAAATATAGCAATTTCAATATTCAAAACAGAAAAGACTGTCGTTTTGAACGAAACGAATAAAATATCATAACAAGAATTCAAATTGAATATATGAAATATGCCATCATCACGACGACACTTCTGATATGCTGCCGTTTTACCTAATGATTAAGCTGTAACAGAGATAACACTTTAGAAGATTGAAATATATTTCCTCAAACGAAGGCAAAGTTTGGAAGAAAATATTTTGTGTGATAATTATTTATATTAATTAGCAGCTTTTGCCACATGGGAGACGTTACTGTTTTAAAATCGACCTACCCTACCATAATAGTTCAAGCTTCATGGTGCCCAAAATGTAAAGTGAAATATAGGGGAAGATTTCAATGGGGCTAGGTTAATTTGTTGGATTTGTATCTTGTCCCTAATAAAAACTGGTTCTTAATTCTTGTGTGCTGGTACGCTGAAATGGTACTTAGGAACAAAAAGGAACGAAAGAGGAAAGAGACAAAGGCAAGAGGTAGTTTTATGACTCAGGCTTTATTGAACGGGGCATAGTCGCAACATGCCCCCTGGCTAGGAATAGAAACGACCACACTCAGTTGCGGCCTAAGTTCGAATGGCCGAGGTATCCTTTTTGGGATAGGGAGTCAGGGCTGATTTAGGTCGGAATTAAAAAACGGAAAGTTTTTTGGTGGTACCAATGACAGTTTAACTACAGTCTATGCATTAACATTTTGCGAATTGGGTTACGGTTTTAGGGGATTAAGATTGTTTTTAAATACGTATTGCTTTAAAAAAAAACAAAAAAAAACAAATTACTATACATTTAATGTTGAAAAATATATTTTTTTTTAACTAAGTTTAATTGAAATTATACATTGCAATACTAACACA
>CM042160.1:41454322-41501284 GCA_023376005.1 Doryteuthis pealeii | reverse complement strand
TTACCATTACTTTCACACCCACACACCACACCACCCCACACACACACACACACACATATATATATGTAATATATCCCTTTATATATTAGTATTATCTTAGAATATTCTACATTTAATATATATGCTTGCACTGACATGCATACATATACATACACATATATATTGTTATATATATGTTTCTATGTACATAACCGTATATATTTTGTGTAGTCACACACACACACACACACACACACACACACACATAATATATATATATATATTTATACATATATTATATAGAATATTTGCTGTAATATGAATACATATATTTGTATGTGTTTGTATGCATATATTTGTATATATATATATATATATATATATATATATATATATAACTCCAACATCACTAGATACCATAAAAGAAAAAGGTTTCATACTAAAAAATGCAAGAAGCAGGTGATATCCCCCACTGACTATCACAGATGCAGACTACACTGATGACCTTGCACTTCTTGCACATACACCGGCACAGGCCGAGTCACAACTGCATAGCCTGAGAAGGCAGCAAAAAATATCAGCCTCTATGTGAATTTAGATAAAACTGAGTTCATATGTTTCAAAAACAAAGGAAGCATCTCTACACTCAACGGTTAGCCTCTAAAGCCAGTAGAACAATAATAGTAATATCTCATCCACAGAAAGCGATGTTAATACACGAATAGCAAAGGCATGGTCGGCCACAAACAAATTATCAGTCATATGGAAATCTGATCTCACTGACAAGTTTAAACAACAATTCTTCTATGCTGTGGTTGTATCAGTGCTGCTGTATGGCTGCACCACTTGGACCCTAACAAAGCACTTTGAGAATAAGCTCGATGGAAGCTGCACGAGAATGTTGCATGCCCTTGAACAAATCATGGAAACAACACCCCATAAGGAAACAGCTGTATGGCCACCTGCCCCCCATTTCACCATCCGAGTGAGACAGACAAGGCATGCTGGATGCTGCTGGAGAAGCAAGGACGATCTCATAAGCGACATTCTCCTGTGGAAGCCAACACATGGGCATGCTAGTGTGGGCTGCCCACCAAGGACCTATTGACTAACTCTGCGAGGATGCTGAATGCTGCGGGGAGAACCTTCCTGGGTCAATGAATGATAGGTAGGGTTGGCGAGAGATTGTCATGGATATCTGTGCTTATTGCGCAACATGATGATGATGATGATGATGATATGTTATTATGTATGTACGTGTTTAAAACGATACCTCTATCAAAACCTATCAAAAATATATGAAGTCGATAAAGATTTAAGTGAGTATATTTACACATTAAAAATTAATAACTGAGCCATATATCCAAAACCTAAATTCAATGCAGGTCTCAAACCTATATAAATTAATACACAAACACACACACACACACACACACATATATATATATATATATCTTAAGATCTCAAACATTTGACTCATCTGAGGATTGCATAACCATGAAACTTTAAGTTATGAGTCCAAATCATCCATAATCTAATTACTATTGATTATAAATCTGCTCTGCTTTATTAGCATTGAGCACCTTTTCATGCCAATACTTTTCTCATTTATTCTTTATTCATTCTATATTATATATATATATATATATATATATATATATATATATATATATATATATATATATGTTTGTGTGTGTGTGTGTGTGTGTGTGTGTGTGTGTGTGTAAGGTATCCAAATGACTGGTAGTAAGGGATGATTCTACTGGGATCATCAAGATCTCACTGTATAACCATAGTGTATGCTCCTGTAGGTGCAAACATAATATATATATATATATATATATATATAATATTCAAATCTTAGATAACATTTAAAATTCTTGTGTATCAGTTATGTAATAAATATATTTAGTACTCTGTGTTGTTTTTATAATCTGAGAAAATAGCATTTAAAATGTGTCCTGTCATTATGGTCCACCCTGTATATATATATATATATATATATATATATATATATATATATATATATAGATGTGAGGTATCCAAAACTTGGTAGTAAGAGATGATTCTATATGTGATATCTAAGACACACTGTATTATTATTGTATGATCCAGTATGTATAAATACAGTGAATCTTTAAATCACTACAGAGAGCTCTATGTGTATATAAATACACATGCATATCTTTATGTAAAATATTTAACGCATGTGCATGTATCTGTATATAAAACTGATTAAAAACATAATGTAGAATGCTTTGTGGCTACAGGTAATGAGCTACTCTAACCCCACCCCTAATTTTACTTATCCCAGTCCCAACCACCCACCACCCACCAATAAGTCCCCCACTTATTTGTCATTTCACTTCTTTTGAGAATCAAACATCTGGAATTTTTTTTTCCTCTACACTATGAAACATTTAGAGAAAAGGGTATTTTTTTTTTTAATATCCCTTTCATATTTTTATTTCTGAATATATATATTTACCAACTCCTCACGCGAGAAGGATGTGACACAAGGTCAATTTCTTAAGCGGAGTTTAACAGGTTTGAATTCAGAGTTTTCCTTTTCCTAGACCGGTTGCCTAACCAAGGTTAAAGACGCCACCCACCTAAAAGGTATAAACGTAAACATCTAACACATGTGTGTGGCTTGAAGTCCTGGAGAGAAGAGAGAGTTCAAACTTGGCGCTTCCTTGATTAAATATACCGACTTTAGGCCATCCCGAAGATTTTACTTTTTTTACTTATAATTTCCAAAAATGACTTTCCCCTATTTAACCGCCAGAATTTAGTGGGTATTAATACCAGCTATCCCCTGTCCTGGTCAGTAGCAGTCAAATAGTCAAACAGGACTGACCCAGACCAGAGATATCCCAGTCTCTAAACCAAAAATGCAAGTCCCGATTTTAACGAATAAAACTCTTAAGTCTTCTATTTATTTACACAGAATAATATATATATTTACCAACCCCTCCGCACGAGTAGGATGTGACACAAGGTCAATTTCTTAAGCAGTGTTTAACAGGTTTGCCTAACCAAGGTTAAAGAGCCCAGTCTGCCCTACTATTTTACCCATAGCTGGAGGGAGAGTAGAATTCATACCTTTCCCAAGGATATTAGCGCTAAGTGAAATGCAATTACTACATCCAGGATTTGAACTTGGGGCAACGAGTCCATTTCCTATGACTTTAACCATTACACCACGCGCTTCTTACATTTATTTCTGAAATTAACAAAGAGGTGCCGGCCACAATACAATAGTTAAAAAGCTTATCAAGTTGATAATGCAGTTGTATAGGGCCAAGTTCAAGTTGTAGTAGTAGTCGCTGTTAGTAGTAGAAATAGTCATTAGTTCAAAAACAACATACACGCGGGTTGTATAGTCACAGGGGGCTGTTTATTTCTTCCACACTTGTGGGTTCTTTTTCAGAGAGAAGGAAAGATAGAGAGAAAGGGAGAGAGGGTATGGTCAAATTACTCTGTCATAAATCATGCTCACTACTACTATATCGAACCGGGAAAGCCCTACCTGCTTCTCACAAGGCCTGGCAAAAAAGAGAACAATTTTCTTCTTCCGTTTCTCATCCTGGCCTCACATCCATTTCCTGTCAAAACCCGGAACTTCCATTCTTATTTTTAAATCTATTTCCGATGTCATTCTACAGTCATTGCTGTTACCCCGTTGAAACCTCATCCAAATTTTAACCTTTGTTTGTTCTTATTTCTTCTTCATAAACAGCAGCGACTAGAAGCAGTAAAGGAGAAATGAGGTAACAAAGTAAGTCTCAAATCTCTGTCTCTCTCCCTCTATCACCCGAGTTTCCTCTCTCATGTATATACCCAATGTTCAACGTAAGGGGTATATAACACTTCTACAAGAATGGCTTTGGCATTAAATAACCCACAAAGGTTGATATGTTATTAAGTAAAGAAACCAAACCCGTTCAGTTTTAATTAAAAAAATCATTAACTACAATTGTAATTTATTTACCTCGCATCACACATATGCGGGTATGAAACAAGGTCAGTTAATGTGGGACCACGTATGAGCTGAAGCTCATGGGATGGCAGGTGCAAAAAATGCATAGATCCCGTTGGCATTCCATCTTGGGGGGGGGGGCATCAGGCACTGGGCTATAAACCCAGTCTTGCCCTTTAAATCAAGAGGACAGATATTGCCTAGGGGAATAGCCCCCTGGGATCATGCCTTAAATTTCATTAATAGAAACCAGGGCCCCGAAGAGTGGATTGTTAATGGGTTTGTAAGTTTCAAGTTTATAGTACATACAATTTCCTATCAAATTGAAAAGGAAAGCATCTCAGTGAAACATAAGATTAAAGAAGAAAGAAAAAGGAAGAAAAAAAGAAAGGAAGAAAGAAAGAAAGAAGGAAAGAAAGAAAGAAAGAGAGAAAGAAAAGCTGCAAAAGACAAAAAAGGAAGAAAAAAAGGAAGGAAGGAAGAAAAAAAAAGGACAAAAGGAAAACAGAAAGAAAAAATGAAGGAAGAAAGAATGTAAAGAAGAAATGAATATTGGAAGAAAGAATGAAAGAAAGAAAGAAAGAAGAAAAGAGAGCAGAAAGAAAGAAAGAAAGAAAGAAAGAAAGAAAGAAAGAAATAAGAGTGAAAAGTGAAAATTAGAAAGAAAAATGTTATGGCAAATTTTTTAAAAAACACAAAAAAAATAGAAACAAAAAAAGAACAAAAAACCCTTAAAAAGCACAACAAATTTCAGTCAAGATTAAAAATGCAATCAGTTTAACTCAAAACCAAATATCTTTTTATATCTTATTTCTAACTTACTTTTCTATATTGTCATTAGAATTATAGACAATAAATATATTTAGATTAGAGACTGTAAATAAAAAAAAATGTTTAAATAATTTTTTTTTTAAATAATAAGTCATAAATTCATCAACTTTTATTTTTATTGAAATGATATAAAGATTTTAAGGAATTGTCATATTTCTTACTTTTCTACAGAAATTTTCAAACTCACTTTAAATTAATTGTTAAACACCAAGCAAAAAAGAGTTTGCTATTGAACATGTTTAGGCTGAATCATGGATGCTGATTCGAAATCCATACTTAAAGTTATTCTACTACATCAAAAGTTTGTAGAGTGTACAGTATATCACTCCGCTCTGTCGGCTGGGGTGTTAGAATGCACCGACTGCACCTCAGCAGAGGGGTAAGACTCCCCCAATGGGGCCACCTGTTGGCCGTGGGTGGCGACCCATGATGCTTAAGGATAGACCCCGGGTGGATGAGCAGTTCATGACTTGCAATACTCCACTTTGGCCCTAGCACCTATATGATTTTCCCAACATCTCTCCTAGAAAACGACCGTTTACAGATACAGCTCGATGAGTCGCAGAAGATCTTGTAGGTGGGGATGTCCGCAGTGATCAGTGTTGCAAGAGAGGACAAAATGCAATGAAATAAGAATAAGATTTTTATCAATAGTAGTACAAATTATTTTTTAAAAAATATAAGTAAAGAAAAACTTTATTGGTTTAAACTACTATTGAAGGGGCCATGCCTAATAGCGTGAAGCTAATCCCATGGACATGACCACCCTTGGATACTCACAGGAAAGATACATGAAACACAAACGTAACTTAACATAATATCATGAGACAAATTAGCCGTGTGAGAATCTAAATGCAAATCTGTTTTTATAGAGGCAATAAAATATGTTTTCAAAAGTGTTTTAGGACAAAATAATTTACTGAAACAGCTTCATCTTTTTCTTATCAAAAAATAACGACTGAACAGTATTCCAAGAATTAATTGCATTATAACGAATCGAATTATGCCCCAAAACTAACAGTGTTGATGATAGGGAAATTAAAAAACCAGATTTGGTTCAAGCACGAGTGACATGAGCATGGGTGAAGTCAGTTCTCTGCCCAGTTCTCAATCTAAGTCATTTAGGACCAAATTCAGAGAGTTCAAACTTTATACAGCAAGGCAGCGGCTTAATATTTGGCGTTTGTGACTTTGATATTCTATATTTGTTTGTTTCTGTCTGTTTTTCTGTCCCATTACATAACCATCTTTTCTTGTATCAAGATATGAAGATTCAGGTTCTGAAGCTTTAGTGAGTGTAGAGTCACCCTTTCATTCCATGCAGTTTTAGTGTCATACTCAGGACACCCAAGAAGTGTTGTCATGCCATAAATCAACCAACCAGCCAACCAGCCAACCAAGTCGCTTAAGTGAACTGAATTACAAACAGATTGAAATATTCTTTGGTTATATCATGCATAACATTGATCAATGTGTGACACATGGTTTTAATACAAAATTATTCATCAACTTCACTTTGACAGAAGAAGAAGAAGAAGAAGAAGAAGAAGAAGAATTGAGAATTAGAGGAAGAAAGAAGAAGAAGAAGAAGAAGAGAAGAAGAAGAAAATTGGAGATTAGGGGAAGAGAAGAAGAAAGAAGAGAAAAGAGAAGAAGAAGAAGAATTAGGAGATAGGGAGGAAGAAGAAGAAGAAGAGAAGAGAAGAAGAAGAAGAAAAGAATTAGGAGATAGGGAAGAAGAAGAAGAAGAAGAAGAAGAAGAAGAAGAAGAAGGGTGTGTAGCAGTGTTTCTTAGAGAAAAAGGAAAATCTACTTCAACCAACCTCTGCTGACACCAAAAACTGACCACCCCTCCCTTTATTCACGCCCTCCTAATTCACCAGTATGAAAATGTTCACCATTGAAAGCAAGAACTCAATCCAACGTCCTGAAGAAGGTCTAACAGACCGAAACGTTATACATCGACATCACTACTACAATATACATCCATTTCCTACACATCCCGTGTTTGTCTACCTTTCTCCACATACTGTCGGATTAATTCCGTCTTATTTCTCCATATATATATATATTATATATATATATTATAATTATATGTGTGTGTGTGTGTATGTGTGTGTGTGTGTAAATCCTTTATTTATAGACAAGTTAGACTTTTGTCATATCTCAAAAATGTAAAACTGGTAAAGTCATAATCGTGTCAACAAAGTGAATATTGATTTTTCTTGCCTCTTTTTTTTAATTTTTTTTTTCCATTTTCTTTTTTAAATAATCAAGCTTTAACCTTTATTTGGGAGTTTTTAAACAAAACTTTCTTATCTTTTCAAAAACAACACAATTTCACCTCTTCTCTTTCGACTTGTATAATTATTTTAGAGAGATTTCAAGTTAACACCTTCGTGATTATAGCATACTTTCTTGAATGTCTTTATAATATATGTATGTATATACATATATATATACATATATATACATATGTATCTATAAATATATATAAAATATACTACATACTATATATATATATATATATATATATATATATTATATATACAGATATATATACATTATATACAAAATATATACATATATTTTGAATATCTTTATACATAAATAACATATATGCATATATGTACATATATATACATTTATATATACATTTATATACAAATATATATATATATACATATATTTTTTAAATATCTCTATACATATATATACATATATGCATATATGTATATATATATAAACATATGTATATATAAATATATATACATATATACAAATATATACATATACATATATGCATAGATATGTACATATATACATATATATATATATACATTTATACACATGCTTAATATATACATATATATGTATGTATTTATATATATATACATGTATGTATTCACACACACACACACACACCACACATATATATATATATATATATATTGTGTGTGTGTGTGTGTGTGTGTTGTTACTTTCTGTTTTCTATCAAATTCAAAAAAAGAACAATATTCATTTTTTATTTTTTATCTTTAATTTTTTTTTCGATTTTTTATTTTTTTGTTCGGTCTTTTTACTTTGACCACATCAGAAAAAATGATAAAAAAAATAAATTAAAAAAACAATAAGAAGTTGAGGATAAAAAAAATGTATCAAAAAAAACTAACAAAAAGAAATTAAAAAAAAAAAAAAAGAGTATGATAAGTAATACTTATCTTAAGATACCGGAATTTTTATCAGCTAACAATATTTTCACATCAATAAAATAACAGTTATGTCTATGACTTTATCATTCGCCATGACTTTGACTTTGAAAGTGAAAAGAGAGTGCAGGCCAAAGTGTTAGCACAGTGAGAACTATCTCAAGCATAAACCTACAAGTAATTTGGTACGACAAATAAATTGATTAAACTCACAATAGCACAAACAAAAATTTGTACCGCCCTGCCGGCTGGGGCGTTAGTTTTGGACTAATACTCTTGGGAAATGTATGAACCTTCTTATCCCCCATCTATGGGTTACATAGTACCACTACTGTTCTTTTACAAGGATGGCTTTGACATTATAAAAATAGTGGGTATTAGTTTGAAACCAACACAAAATCCTTATATTAGATAGATACACTCACACTAAACATTCGGTAAGGAAAGACAGACATCTAACTCTCATGAATGTATGAACGTTTAGTAATTCGAGACGACACTTAATGAATGAATTAAAGTTACTTCTAAAGTTTTAAAAAGAATGTTAATAAATGATTAAAAGAAATATCGAGATAAGGGCTGAACTTGAAAAACGGTTGGAAAATTAGGGTGACCCAAAAAAAACAGAACCCAAAATTTATTTCTTTTCCCATTAAACTACCTAAAACCCAACCCTAACCCACCCCAATCCTTACCCTAAACCCCCCTAGTTAAAATTAAGTTTTATTACAAAATTTTGCGGGTTCTGTTTTTTCTGGTCACCGCTGTATACAGACAGATTTTTTTTTTAAATTAAGTCACCACTTTCTTTTTTTCTTTTTTCTTTTTTTTTTTTTTTTTTACTAAAACCGTCAAAAAATGGAATTTCAACTTATCTCAGCAGAACTTGAAAACGGTCGGAAAATTAGGGTGAGCCCAGAAAAAACAGAACCTACAAATTTTGTAATAAAACTTAATTTTAAACTAGGGGGATTATAGAAAGAGAAGAGAGAGAGAGAGAGAGAGAGAGAAGAGAGAATTGCAACCTTTTCCTACTGGACCCTCTTCAACCAGCTTGCAATAAAAAACAAAACAAAATACAACAGTGTATGATTCATTCAAATCGTCCATTTGTCCACATTAAATAAGTTCATAACAGGAAAATCATTTATGACATACAGATTTCTTTTTTTTCTAATCGCATGTATTCAGATTAATGAAATCAATTTAAAAATAAAAAAATGGGGTAACAAGGATTTTTTTCTTCCCCTCTTTTATTAATAAAAACATAAGGAACTCCTCAACAATTAGCAATTGGCTCTTTCACATAAGGGAATTGTAATATTTGCCAATGTGTATTTTAGTCAGGCATGAAACATCTGCTTGGATCAACACAAAGAAATCGCATGGATGACAAGGGACATAGACCTTCTTCTTCTTCTTCTTCTTCTTCTTCTTCTTCTTCTTCTTCTTTTCTATTTTGTTCTTATTATTTCTTCTTCATCTTCTTCTTCTTTATTTTTCCTTATTTCTTCTTCTTCTTCTTCTTCTTCTTCTTCTTCTTCTTCTTCTTCTTCTTCTTTATTTTTTCTTATTATTTCTTCTTCTTTTATTTTTTCTTATCATTTCTTTGTTGTTCTTCTTTATTTTTCCTTATCATTTCTTCTTTCTTCTTCTTCTTCTTTTCTCTTCTCTTCTTCTTCTTCTTCTTCTTTATTTTTCTTATTATTTGTTCTTGTTCTTGTTCTTGTTCTTTTTTCTTCTTTCTTCTTCTTATCTATTCTTCTTTCTTATCATTTCTTCTTCTTCTTCTTCTTCTTCTTCTTCTTTCTGTTCATTCTTTCTTCTTCTTCGTGATCGTCCCATCCCCTAGTTTTAGCTACCCCCAAATCAGTGAGGCAGAAAGCAAAGCCCATCTTATGTCACAGTTAATGCATGGGTGAAATTAAGAGGTTTCAGCTGTTTGGTGATAGTGGGTGGGGGTGGGGCGTTGCAGGGGGCGGGGGGTGGAGCCAATCTGTCCCAAGTGATTTGGTCAGGGTTAAGGTCGTGTCACTTGTTATTTATCAAATTGTTCAGTCATCTCTTCTGATTGTTCGGATGATGATGTTTTTTTGAAGGACAAATAGAAGCATTAAATGGAGACAAGAAAAAGAATACAAAGAATACAAAGAAGAAGAAGAAGAAGAAGAAGAAGAAGAATTAGGAATAGGGAAGAAGAAGAAGAAGAAGAAGAAGAAGAAGAAGAAGAAGAAAAGAAGAGATACAGAAAAAGAAAAAGAAGAAGAAGAAAAGAATAAGAATAGAATTAGGAGATAGGGAAGAAGAAGAAGAAGAGAAGAAGAAGAAAGAAGAAGAAGAAGAAGAAGAGATACAGAAGAAAGAAAAAGAAGAAGAAAGAGGAAGAAGAAAGAAGAAAGAAGAGAAGAAGAAGAGAAGAAGAAGAAGAAGATACAGAAAAGAATAAAAGAAGAAGAAGAAGAAGAAGAAGAAGAAGAAGAAGAAGAAGAAGAATAGGAGATAGGGAAGAAGAAGAGAAGAAGAAGAAAGAAGAGATACAGAAGAACAAGAACACAACAAGAACAAGAGATACAGAAGAAGAAGAAGAAGAAGAAGAAGAAGAAGAAGAAGAAGAAGAAGAAGATATATTTTTACTTTGTTGTCAATTGTTTTATTTCCGTAGTTTCCTCTGGACATACACACACACAAACTGCCCTTTATATATGTATAGATTATAGATTAAGACCATCCAATATTGATGATAGAGCATAAATTAGAATATCTTAAGCATAGAAACAAATTTGCACTTGGTAACTGTCAGTTTCCCGCTTATTTGCTCCAATTGTTAGGACTAACTAAGCAATTGTGTTGTAATTAATTCACATCCTATTTTTAAAAAATCACCTACAGTATCACCCATAAATAAGTACACCTTAATCAATTTCTATAAAACTAAAAACAAACTTTTCTTCAAAATGAAAGGTACCATCATGTTATATACTTTTCCTATTAACATTAATGGTTATGTGCTATTCCTCATAAATACGTATGTTTGTTTGTTTGTTTATTGATTTTAACGGCATATCAACCTGTTTGGGGTTATGTCATGCGGAACGGTTAGGAAGTAATACATATCGTGTATTTATATTTATACTTTTTAGTAATTGGTTTTAACAATGTGTTAGCATTATTGGGGATTATGTTGTATGGTAATTGATTAGTTTCATGTCTATATTCTATGGTATAAATTTTATTCCCTCAAAAAGGGGAATATCTCCATGTTGACATTTTTCAAACAGATCTTTCATATTGTTTGTTTAAAAACGGTTTTGATGTGAGCAAAAAACCTGCATTCCATGAATAAGTGTTTAACTGTCAAAGGTGTTGACATGTTCCACATTGTGGTTGTTTGTTCTCGTTTGAGTATATAGGAGTGCGTTAGACTTGTATGACCAATGCGTAATCGGGATACAATGACTTGTTCCTTTCATAAATACGGGATATAATGCTGACTGGGTAGTTATACCACTAGCAGTGGTTTACCTTCTTCACGCTGTTGACAAGTATTGTATTTTGTATTTTTTTTTTTTTTGTTAAAACCTCCGTTTCGCTATTTCTCATTTAGTAACCTTTGTTAGTTACAACACATCACATCGAAGACAGCTCGATAGATACTGTATTTGACGGTATATCGGACGCACTTTTTTCCAAAATTTTGGATCAAAAATTCCCCTGCGTCTTATACATTGTAGGTGAAGTTTGAAGTTTTATTATTATTATTATTATTATTATTATTATTATTATTTTATTTTACTCCTTTTGATTTCACATCAGTGTTAGCTGATGGTCTTTACTGGGCCTGAGTGACAGCAAGTCTCCTCAGGTCTCCAGAACTCTCTGAGTACTCTAGCAGATTGCAGCAGTGCAGTGTTCTGAATGTTTCAATCCTTCCTCTGATATCCAAATTTCCAAGCCCTTTTCTATCCTTTGGGACTGTTCCAAGTGCACCAACTACAATTGGTATAACTTTCACTTTCATATTCCATAATTTTTTTCAGTTCTCTGGCAAGGTCCAGATATTTGTCAATTTTTTCATTTTCCTTTAACTTCACCCTGTGATCTGCTGGCACTGCAAAATCAACCAGTTGACAAGTTTTTCTTTTTTGTTAATTTAAAGACACTAGGTCTGGCCTTCTTGGCTGGGATAAGGTGATCCGTTTATTATTATTATTTGAGTTTTTCACATCAGTGTTAGCTGATGGGTCTTCACTGGAGTCTGAGTGACAGCAAGTCTCCTCAGGTCTCCAGGACTCTTCTGAGTATTCTGGCAGATTGCAGCAGTGCAGTGTTCTGAATGGTTTTCAATCCTTCCTCTGATATCCAAACTTTCCAAACCCTTTTCTAATCCTTTTGGGACTGTTCCAAGTGCACAACTACAATTGGGTATAACTTTCACTTTCATATTCCATAACTTTTTCAGTTCTCTGGCAAGGTCCAGATATTTGTCAATTTTTTATTTTCCTTTAACTTCACCCTGTGATCCGCTGGCACTGCAAAATCCACCAGTTGACAAGTTCTTTCTTTTTTGTTAATATTATTATTATTATTATTATTATTATTATTATTATTTCCTGCTATTGAGATGTCTTGTGTGTGCTTATTGCTCGCCTGTACTGCCAAATTGCTTATATATGTCTCTGCTTGTGTAATGCACAGCTAGACTGTTTTCAACAATATATGCTTAAAGACACTAAAAACGTTTTTTTCCTGAATCTGACCTGCTGAAATGGGGGTGCGTCTTATATCCCTGCGCGTCTTATATCCCAGTGCGTCTTATATGCCGTCAAATACGGTAGTTGCTAAGCTCATTAGTTATAACTGGGAGCAGTACTTGTTTGAATTAACCATTTGCTTCTTCTGAAGAAGCTTATATTAAGGACTTTCTTTTAATATACTAACTTTAGTTTTGTTGCTTCCACACTTTACTATGTTTCATAATATAGAATGTTCACTGTTAATCCCCAAATAACAATTTTTTGGCGGACCTGAACTTTCAGAACCCCCCCCCCTCTAAAATTTTTGTTTTTAATCTTTTTTTTTTTCAATGGATTATATCGATTTGCACACCAATCTAATCCGATTGTAAAAAAAAAAAAATTTTTTAAAGTTATTTATTTTTCGAGTTTTCAGGGGTGCTCAGTTCCACGTATAAGTTTATTGTAAACCGATCCCCCATATCGGAACCGCTGAAAAAAAAATTTTCTTTGTAATTTCTTTTCTTTTTCTTCAATGGATTATTATCGTTTACACACCAATCTATTAGATTGTAAAAAAAAATTCTAAAAAGTTCTTTATTTTTCGAGTTTTCAGGGGTGATCATTTCCCCGTATAAATTTATAGTAAATCGATCCCCCATATCGGAACCGCCCGATAATAAATAATTTGGGTTCTGTTTTTTCTGGGCCACCCTAACTTTGACACCTTTGCGCCAGTTTCCTTTCGAACGGTTCCGATATGAAGCATCGATTTACTATAAACTTATACGGGGAACTGAGCACCGCTGAAAACTCGAAAAATAAATAACTTTTTTGAATTTTTTTTCATAGTCTGATAGATTGATGTGCAATCGATAATAATCCATTGAAAGAAGAAAAAAAATTTAAAACAAAAATTTTATATCGGGGGGGGGGGGGGGTCTGAAAGTTCACGTCTGACCAATTTTTAAAAAAGGAAACCATACTAGGCATTAGTTTAGTTTATTTATTCATTCTTTAAAATTTATGTGGAACAGCAAAGTAATTAAAGTAACCTAGTTGATGGTGGCCGTCATGCTATGGCAACTGGTTTCAGAGACAGAAAACTTTGAATTCAAACCAGCTGCTTAATAATTGACTTTGAGTCGCATCCTGCTTGTGGTGGAATGGTTGGGTAAATACATTCTTCAACTGTGTTTTGTCGGCATCCTTCCGTCTTCTAAATACGATGGCGTAGTGTCCATTTTTTAAATTTTTTATATTTTTTATCTGCAACTGCGTGAGTGGCTGAACAGACCAATTTTTGAATGGCAATCTCTGGTGCAGTGACTGCAAACAAACAGTGATGCTTGCTGGAGTTGCTGTTGTCTCTCCTTCCTTATGGCTCTCTTTTTTTGCGGCGGCTTCTTTCCTCTCTTTTTCACTCCTTTTCGTTCCTTGTTTGACGAGGAGATGTCAGGTCGCATGGTCTTCTGCACAAGCCTCCCATGTGTCGGTGTTGATGTGGCATGTCTTCATGTCCCTATTGCAGACATCTTTAAAGCGCAGGCGTGGTATCCCTACTAGTCGGGTGCCCTCTACTAATTCACCATACAGTAGGTCTTTGGGGATGCGGCCTTTGTCCATCCTCCTGACGCGACTAAGCCAACGCAGGCGTCTCTCGCAGACGATGGCGGGCAGGCTCTTCATGTTTGCAAGTTCCAGCACATCTGTGTTGGGCACTTTGTCCTGCCATCGTATGCGTAGAATTCGGCGTAGGCATCTGAGGTGGAAATTGTCCAGTTTCCTCACGTGACATGATCCAGGCTTCGCTACTGTATAGGAGAGTACTGAGAACGAACGCTTTGTAGACGCGCAGTTTGGTTCGCTTTGTAAGGCTTGCATTCTCCCAGACTCTCTGGTTCAGTTTGGTAATGACTGTCGCCGCTCTGGTGATTCTGCTGTTGACTTCACTGTCAGTGGAGACTGAATTGGCAATGGTGGACCCAAGGTACTTGAAGTTCTCCACTGCTTCCAGGCCGTGCCCGTTGATGACAATGTTTGGAGGTGTGTCTACACATTGTGCCATGACTTTTGTCTTATTTAGACTTATGGTAAGCCCGAAATATATATATTCATGTATATATATATATGATAAATAGGAATGGACTGATGTAGATGGATAAGGAATTAACCGCAAAATGCCCGATTTTAAGCCTTTTTCTTTACCAATTATATATATATATATATATATATATATATATATATATATATATATATATATATATATATATATATAATGTTGTTCTGGTTCCAACGGGAGAAAATTCAATATTTTATAAATAAAGAAGGTCCGCAAAATGTATTTTGTTCTCAGAAAAATTTTTAAAATTCTTTTTGTTCTACATATGCAACACGTGTTTCAGATCTTCTGGTATCTTCTTCAGGCTTTGGTTGATAATATATATATATATATATATATATATATATATATAGAGAGAGAGAGAGAGAGAGAGAGAGGGAGGGTACGAGAGTAGAGACAGAGGGAGACTATGTTAAAGAGAGAAGAGAGGATATTGTAGAAAAGGGTTTAATTAATTTTTAGGGAGGTGAGGTGTTGAATATATACAAGGTGAGTTCGAAAAGAGAAACAGAAGGAAAAGCAAGAAAAAGAGGCTAAGTGAACGAATGAGCACTTGAGAGAGAGAGAGAGAGAGAGAGAGAGAAGAGAGAGAGAGAGAGAGAGAGAGATTCATAGATGGATAAATTTCAACTCTCAGTCTATAATTGTATCAGGATTTTCTGTGAACAAATTTTTGGAAAAATAATCTTCAGATAATGGAGGAAATTTAATTAGTTTTCAAAACCAAATGTAATAATTTCTATGTTTTTCATATTGAAAAAGGAAGGAAGACGTTTTTCCGGCTTTTATTTGAATAGGTCATGGATGATATGCAAGATTCCTTTCCTGGAATGGATTAAATAAAAATAAAAATAAATACACAGACACACAGACACACACACACACACACACACACATATATATATATATATATATATATATATATTAAGAAATTTGAAAAAACAAGTGTTCCAAAAATAAGATGAATTTATTTATCGACGCTTAAACGTTTCGGTTTCTTTAAACCTTCATCAGGATGTATTATGGGGTGAAATTGATGGATGTTTTATAGATGACAGATTAAAAAAAATCTTTATAAAATTTTTTAAAGGTTTTTTTTTTAATCTCCTGTCATCTATAAAACATCCATCAATTTCTTCACCCCATAATACATCCTGATGAAGGTTTAAAGAAACCGAAACGTTTAAGCGTCGATAAATAAATTAATCTTAATTATTTCTTAATATTGTCGGATTTATTTCCATATTTACTCCCATATATATATATATATATATATATATATATATATATATATATATATATATACTTGTTGGTAGCTTTCCGTCCACTAAGGATAATGGCATAATGTCCAAAACGTTTTTATCTGCATTTGTGCAAATGGCTGAGCAGTCCAACTCTTGAGTAACAGTCTTTGATGCACTGTCTGCACACAAACAATGATTCTTGCAGGGGTTGTTGTTTTCTCTCCTTCTTTCTGTCTCTTTTTGCTGTGGAGGCTACTCTCCTCTCTGTCTCACTTCTCTTTGTACCTTGTTTAACATTAAGGCCCCTGGTTGCTCGATTTTCTGCATCAACCTCCCACGTGTTTGTGTCAATGTGGCATATCCTCATGTCTCTCCCGCAGACATCTTTGAAACGTAGACGTAGTCTACCTACCGATCGTGTGCTGTTTACTAATTCGCAATACAAAAGGTCTTTGGGGGTGCGGCCATTTTCCATCCACCTGACCAAACCAGCGAAGGCGCCTCTCGCAGAGGATGGTGAACATGCTGTTCATGTTGGCGCTATCCAGCACGTCTGTATTGAACACTTTATCCTGCTAGTGGATGTGCAGGGTGTGTCGTGGGAACCTGAGGAGGAAATTGTTGAGTTTTCTTTCGTGGGTTGAATATGTTGTCCACGCTTCGCTACAGTAGAGGAGTGCATGGATAATGCGGGTCTTAGGCGGAGTAAATATGGGGTTTTCATTCTGGCTGCTTTAA
Source organism: Doryteuthis pealeii (assembly GCA_023376005.1). Lineage (NCBI taxonomy): Eukaryota > Metazoa > Mollusca > Cephalopoda > Myopsida > Loliginidae > Doryteuthis > Doryteuthis pealeii. Next base: position 41,484,446 of record CM042160.1, on the reverse strand, counting down.
ACAGATTGTCAGTGATATGAAAATCCGATCTCACTGACAGGTTAAAGCGCCTAGAGAATAAGATAGATGGGTGCTGCACGAGAATGCTGCGAGCAATCTTAAACAAGACTTGGAAGCAACACCCCACGAGAAAACATCTGTACGGCCACCTGCCCCATATCACACAAACAATTCGTGTGGGGCGAATAAGATTGGCACTGCTGGAGAAGCAAGGATGAGCTTATTAGTGACTTTCTTCTGTGGAAGCCATCACAGGGGCACGCTAGTGTAGGCCGTCCAGAAAATACGTACATAGACCAATTCTGTGCTGATTCTGGGTGCTACACAGAGGACCACCCGGTAGCGATGAATGATAGGGACGGTTAGCGATTGTCATGGATATCCGTACTGTTAGCGTGACATGATGATGATGATGAGGATGATGATGATGAGACTGGATGCTTAACCAAAGCTAAAGAACACAGTCCATCCTACTATAACTGTTGGAGGGAAAAGAGGTGGATTCATGCCTTATCCCAAGGGTATTAGCGCAAACGGAAACGAAAAAAAAATCGTCCAGCATTTGAACTCCGATCGCTGATTTCTTTTTCTGCGGCGATAACCGTTAGGCAAAGCGGACCTCCAAATTGTGGGTTGGTTGATTATATTAGCTGAAGTGGTATTATATTTGGTTGGAAATCTTAATGACCTTCACGTAGGTACATAAAAGGAGTTGTGAAGTGAAGAAAAAAAACATGGACTTTATTACATGAGCACGTGGAGAAACATTTATACAGGAATAAGTTTACAAATGACAAAGTAGATACATAAGTAACACATGTAAGAGATATGATACAATATAGAAGTTTACAGAAGATACATAAACGTATTGTAAAGAATCGTCCTACAGAAGTGAGGGACAGTCCATTCAGGAAAGTCACTTACTCAGGCTTCGCCACCCACCTAAAAGGTATAAATGTAAACATCTAACTCATGTGTGTGGTTTGCAGTCCCGGAGAGAACAGAGAGTTCAAACTTGGCGCTTCCTTGATTAGATATACTGACTTTAGGCCATCCCGAAGATTTTACTTTTTTTTACTTATAATTTCCAAAAATGACTTTCCCCTATTTAACCGCCAAAATTTAGTGGTTATTAATACCAGCTATCCCCTGTCCTGGTCAGTAGCAGTCAAATAGTCAAACAGGACCGACCCAGACCAGAGATATCCCAGTCTCTAAACCAAAAATACAAGTCCCGAATTTAACGAATGAAACTCTTAAGTCTGCTACTTATTTACACAGAATAATATATATTTACCAACCCCTCCGCACGAGCAGGATGTGACACAAGGTCAATTTCTTAAGCGGAGTTCAACAGGTTTGATTTCAGAGTTTTCCTTCTCCTAGACCGGTTGCCTAACCAAGGTTAAAGAGCCCAGTCCGCCCTACTATTTATCCATAGCTGGAGGGAGAGTTGGATTCATACCTTTTCCAAGGGTATTAGCACTAAGTGAAATGCAATTACCAGATCCAGGATTTGAACTCGGGGCGACGAGCCCATTTCCTTTTACTTTAACCATTACACCACGCGCTTCCATAGAATTATATAAGTTAATATAGTAAAACACTCATAAAGTTTGAATAAATTTTACTACAAAAATTATTCAACATTTCTGTATTTAGTTTCTACTTTTAGACTAATAAACTGGGACACACGTCTTATTATTATTCATTGCGTACTTTTCTATATACAGGGTGTTCAGCAGAAACTTGACAGTTTCATAAGGAAAAAGAAAAAGTGCTTGCTTACTACAAAATTTATTGGATTGTAAAGAAATTCAACAGGCACGGAAATTACACTACTGTCAACAAGTTTCCCTCAAAATAACGGCCATTAGCGTCGATCACAGCTTCAATCCTGCTCCGGAACCTGAAGCAAGCTGATGTTCCAGTTTCCCTGTGAAGGGTCTGAAAAACTACTTAATTCTGTCGATTAACTGGGCTTTTGTAGTACTGGGGCGGCGATTGGTGTTTCAACAAGTCCGTTTCTTGTTTGTATCTACCTAAGTATTTGAATAATGTTCTTTCTGTTTAATAAATCCAAAGTCTATTAGGTTGGCGATCAACAATGCTCGGGGGTATGTAAGATTATACCTGTAACAAATTCTTTTTATATCACGGTAGTAATCTAAATTAAAACATTTTCTTTGAATTTACGTGTTGACGTGAGAGGTGAGGAAACAGTTAGATATGATTATTAAAACCAATTAGATATGATTATTAAATTTGAAATGCTCAAGAGAAAGAAAGAAAGAAAAAAAGAAAAAAAGAAAGAAAGAAGAAAAAGTGTACTTATGAAATAAATGTTTTAAGAAGAAGAAGAAGAAGAAGAAGAAGAAGAAGAAGAAGAAGAAGAAGAAGAAGAGAAATAAAGAAGGAAAAAGAAAAGGAAAGAAGAAAGAAAAAGAAAAGGAGAAATGAAGAAGAAGAAGAAGAAGAAGACGAAGAAGAAGAAGAAGAAGAAGAAGAGAAACAAATTCTTCTTCTTCTTCTTCTTCTTCTTCATCTTTCCTTTTCTTTTTCCTTCTTTATTTCTCTTCTTCTTCTTCTTCTTTTTCTTCTTGTTGTTGAAAAGGAAAGAAGAAGAAGAAGAAGAAGAAGAAGAAGAAGAAGAAGAAGAAGAAGAAGAAGAGAAATAAAGAAGGAAAAAGAAGAAGAAATGAAGAAGAAGAAGAAGAAGAAAAAGAGAAATAAAGAAGGAAAATGAAGAAGAAGAAGAAGAAGAAGAAGAAGAAGAAATGAAGAAGAAGAAGAAGAAGAAGAAGAAGAAGAAGAAGAAGAAGAAGAAGAAGAAGAAGAGAAAAGAAGAAGAAAGAAGAAGAAGAAGAAGAAGAAGAAGAAGAAGAAGAAGAAGAGAGAGTGGGTGGGGGTTAGTTGCCTCAAATCAAAAATGTTTTTGACGTAATTTTGTCGGATCTTCGGCAAGAGAGAGAATCTTATTCCCTTAACAAGAAAGGCGGAACTAAGAGGTGTCTGGGGCGAAAAAAAAAACTGTAAAATTTTGGCACCAACTTTGGTAGAAAGTAGCATGAAGAGGTTAACCATATTTTGAAGACATAAGGAATGAGGAGGGGTGCGGAAGAAGGGGGGAGGGAGAAAAGGAAATTTAATAAATAAAGGGAAAGATTCAATGAATAAGAGAATATTAAAGAAGCTGGAGAGATAGAGAGGTGAAAGAAAATAGAGAAAGAGAGAGAGAGAGAGGGGGGGGAGAAAGAAGGGAAGTGAGAGAAGAGAGACAAAGACAGTGGGAGAGATAGAAGAAAGAGAAGAGGTGAAAAAAGAGAGAGACAGGTAGGAGAAAGAGAGAGGGTGAGGGAAAAGAGACAGAGAGACAGAGAGACAGAGACACGAGAAAGATGAGAGAAGAGAGAGAGAGATGAAGAGAGAAAGAGGTGAATGAAAATAGAGAAAGAGAGAGAGAGAGAGAGAGAGAGCGAGAGAGAGAGAGCGAGAGAGAAAGCAAGATAGAAGAAGAAGAGAAGTGAGCGATGAGAGAGAGAGAGAGAGAGAGATGAAGAATAGAGAGGTGAATGAAATACAGAAAGAGAGAGAGATAGGAGAAAGAAGGAAGTGAGAGAAGAGAGACAGAGACAGTGAGAGAGATAGAAGAAAGATAAGAGGTGAAAAAGAGAGAGAGAGAGAGAGGTAGGAGAAAGAGAGAGGATGGGGGAAAGAGACAGAGAGACAGAGACACGAGAAAGATGAGAGAAGAGAGAGAGAGAGAGAGAGAAATGAAGAGAGAAAGGGGTGAATGAAAATAGAGAAAGAGAGAGAGAGATAGAGAGAAAGCAAGATAGAAGAAAGAAGATGTGAGCGATGAGAGAGAGGGGGTATAGAGATGAAGAGATAGAGAGATGAATGAAAATAGAGAAAGAGAGAGAGAGAGCAAGATAGAAGAAAGAAGATATAGAGAGCGAAAAGAGGGAGAGAGAGGGGGTTAGGAGAAAGAGAAAGGGTGTGGGAAAGAGAGAGAGAGAGATAGACACACACACACAAGAAAGAAGAGAAGAGATAAGAGAGAGAGAGAGAGAGGGAGAGAAAGATTAGAAGAGATGAGAGAGAGGAGAGAGAGAGAGAGAGAAGAAAGAGAGAGAGAGGAGAAGAAGAAGAAGAAAGAGGGCAGAAGATGTGAGAGAAGAAACAAACAGACAGACTGACAGAAAGACAGAAAAGAAGAATGTGAAGAGTTGAATAAAGAGAGAAACAGACATAGAATAAAAAAAAAGAGAGAAAAAGAAAGAAAAGAAGCAGTGAAATAATATATATATATATATATATAATATATATATATATATATATATATATATATATATATATATTAGCAGGACCTATGGATATACCACAGTATTTAATTGTTACAACGTTTGATACGTTTACTTAAGAACTATTGCTAAATAGTTCAATAAGTAAAAAAGTATAATAATAATCTTGATTTAACTCTCCCCCCTCTCTCTCTCTCTCTCTCTCTCTCTCTCTCTCTCTCTCTCACTCGCTCGCTCGCTCAACCCCACTCTCTATTTTCCCCCTACTCTCTTCCTTCCTTCCTTTCTTTCTTTCTTTCTTTCTTTCTTTCTTATTATATTTTTCTGCATCATGTCATTTTCCTTCCCTTTCTTTATTCATGATAAAAACGGAATGGTCCATTATTTAGCTGAGGAGACGACACTTTTAAGAAATAAGAATTCAGCGATTAACTAACACCATATAATCAGGATTTACATCTTGGACGATTTGGACGGTCTCATTTTTAACCAGAGGGAGTTGCAAGATGTTAATGGTTGGAAGATTATGGAACAAGAGGATTTACATTGTTGCATTTCATATTGGACAATTTGGACGATCTCATTTTTAACCAGAGGGGTGTTGCAAGATGATAATGGCCGGGACAGGCGTATTACATACATACATATATATATATATATATATATATATATATATATATATATATATATATATATTTACCAACCCCTCCGCACGAGCAGGATGCGATACAAATTCAATTTCTTAAGCGGAGTTCAACGGGTTTGAATTCAGAGTTTTCCTTCTCCTAGACTGGTTGCCTAACCAAGGTTAAAGAGCCCGGTCTGCCCAAGGGTATTAGCGCTAAGTGAAATGCAATTACCACGTCCAGGATTTGAACTCGGGGCGACGTGTCCATTTCCCATGACTTTAACCATTACACCACGCACTTCCGTATTACATATATATATGCTCCCCATCCCCTAGTGGGTTGAGCACTTTGGAGGGGATTTCGCAGACGACCGCCAACTAAGCGTAAAGGCAACGCTCTCCTATAAAAAGGTTGGAGCATTCTCTGGCGGCCTTATATACATACAGATGTGCGCATTCATCAGTTAAAATCTCCTTCCCATTCTGCAGAGGACGATGGCGGAGTAGTTGAACCAGCCTGACTGATGATGAATCGACCGGGTTTCTATCCCGGCTGTAGGTAGCTTTCAAATGTCTGAAAAGACGTGATACGTCGAAACTCCAGTGTCTGTGAGTTAATATATATATATATGTATATATATATATATATTATATATATATATATATTTGTGTAAAAGGTTTTCTCTCTACCACGGTTTCGGTGTTCAAGGTACACCCTCCCCAGGACACCCCTCCCGAGGAAGGTGTAACTTGAACACCGAAACCGTGGCAGAGAGAAAAACCTTTCTACAACTATAAATGCTCTATATTTAACGAGATATATTGAGCCCTTTTGGATTAACTACTTATGCCACTGCAATGAAAACGTGGAAATAACTTTTTGATGATATATAAGAACTAGTGAGTGAAAGAGATTTCGAACACAAAATTTCTCTATTTCTTTGAATGTTTGAGATGAGGCTTGATGATTAGTATTATCTGCGTTATTCGGACTATTGTCCTCATCTTCATTGTTATCTGTACAACGTTTCGGTCGATGTGCCCACCGGCCTTCTTCAGGTTCCCGAGTCCGACAAGAAATACCTGAAGAAGACCGGAAGGCACATCGGCCGAAACGTTGTACATATAACAATGAAGATGAGGACAATAGTCCGAATAACGCAGATAATATTGACGTAAAAATGTTATTGGAATACATATCCATGTCAGTCATCAGACAAGCCAGTCTTTTTCTTTCTTTCTAGTTCTATCTCTTTTATCCTGTCTCCCATTCATTCTTGTTCTGCCTCTTTCTTTTATGCCATCTCTCCTTTCTTTCTTTCTTTCTTGTTCTTCCTATTCTTTTTACTCCCTCCCTCCTCTCTCTCTCTATCTCTCTCTCTCTCTCTCTCTCTCTCTCTCTCTCTCTCTCTCTCTCTCTCTCTCTCTCTGGTCTATACCCTTTCTTTCTTTCTTTATGTCTTTCTATTCTTTTTACTCTCTCTCTCTCTCTCTCTCTCTCTCTCTCTCTCTCTCTCTCTTTCTCTCTGGTCTATATCCTTTCTTTCTTTCTTTATGTCTTTCTATTCTGTTTAATCTTTCTCTCTCACTCTCTCTCTCTCTCTCTCTCTCTCTCTCTCTCTCTCTCTCTCTCTCTCTCTCGCCTGTTTATATCCTTTCTTTCTTTCTTTCTTTCTCTACCTATTCTTTTTACTCTCTCTCCTGCCTATATCCTTTCTTTCTTTTTTCTTTCTTGTTCTACCTGTTCTTTTTACTCTCTCTCTCTCCCTCCCCCTCTCTCTCCTCATGCCTATATCCTTTTTTCTTTATTTCTCTTCTACCTATTATTTTTACTATCTCTCTTGCTTACACCCATTCTTCTTTCTTTCTTTCTTGTTCTACTTTTTGTTACACACACATTTTGTTTCTCTCTTACTCCTGCCTACACCCTTTCTTTCTTTCTTTCCTTCTTTCTTTCTTCTACCTGTTCTTTTTTACTCTCTCCTGTCTTCTTTCTTTCTTCTTTCTTTCTTTCTTGTTCTACTTTTTTACACACATATTCTGTTTCTCTCTTACTCCTGCCTACAGATAACAATGAAGATGAAGACAATAGTCCGTATAATGCAGATAATACGAACAAAATTTCTCTGCGTATTTCACTTTCTGGTTTGATTGTGTGAAATTTTAAAACTTTTATCTTGAAGTCGTTTAAATTTAAGAAAAGTTTTTATTTTAATTTTTGTTTGTTTTTTTCTTTCTTTTCTTTATTGTTTACGAGATTTTTTTTCTTGTTTTTTTCTTCTTGTCTTTTTTTGCCAATTAAATTTTAAATGAAAGAGGATGATGTTAAGAAGATTTGGGATGAATGAAGAACATATACATAAAAAGATAAAAGAAAAAGAGAGAAAGGAAAGGGAAGGAAAAGAAATAAAGAAAGAAAGGAAGGAAGGAAGGAAAATGAAGGATAGGAAATATGAGAAAGAAAAATAAATAGATAAAGCAATAAATAGAAGAAGAAGAAGAAGAAGAAGAAGAAGAAGAAGAAGAAGAAGAAGAAGAAGAAGAAGAAGAAGAAGAGAGACAGGAGAAAGAAGAAAACAGAACTTAAAGCAAGGAAAAGAAAGAAAGAAAGAAAGAAAGAAAGAGGGAAAGAAAGGGTGGAATAAATAAAAATATAGAAAGAATAATGGAAAAAATTGAGTAGAGAAGAAAAAGAAGACAGAGGGAGAAAAAAAGAATGAAAGAGTAGGAGAAAATAAAACAGAAGGAAAGGGTTAAAAAAAATACAGAATGAACAATGAAGCAAATTAATAAAAGAAGAAAATGAAGGAAAGTCAGAAAGAATGCACAGAAAAGGATAAAAGAGTAGAAGTTTTTTTTTAAATGAAGAAAATCCTGTGAGAAACAAAAAAGAATGAACAACGAAGGAAAGTAAGAAGGAATGAAAAAGAAAGAAAAAAAGAAAAGTGTTGGAAAAAGAAAAAATGAAGGAAAGGCAGATAGAAAAAGGAAAAAGTAAAAGAAAGAAAAACAAGAGAAAAAAAGAAAGAGAAAAGAAAGAGTGAAAGAAAGGAAAAATGAAAGTGAGAGAAAGATAGATATAAGAGGAGAAAAAAAGAAAAAAGAAGGTAAAACGATAAAGATAGACAAGAAAAGAAAAGGGAAAAGGCAATCAAAGAAAAGAAGAAAAAAAAAGAGAAGAAAAGGATGAAAAAAAAGAAAGAAAAAACAAAAGAAAGCGAGACTTAGGAAAGACAGAAAGAATAAAGGAACGTAAGAAAGAAAAAGAAAGCAACGTGAAATAACAAGAAAGAAAGAAAGCACAAAGGAAAGTTAAAGAAGAAGAAGAAGAAGAAGAAGAAGAAGAAGAAGAAGAAGAAGAAGAAGAAGGGGTTAAAACAGATAGAAGGCACAAGAAAAGAAGAAAAGTGAAATAAAGAAGAAGAAGAAGAAGAAGAAGAAGAAGAAAGATGCAAGACTTAGAAGAAAAGAAAGAAGAAGAAGAAGAAGAAGAAGAAGAAGAAAGAAGAAGAAGAAGAAGAAGAAGGAAGAAGAACGGGTTAAAAACAGATGGAAAGGCACAAAGAAGAAAAGAAAAGAAATGAAGAAGAGAAGAAGAAGAAGAAGAAGAAGAAGAAGAAGAAGAAGAAGAAGAAAAGAAGAAAGGATTTTTTAAGAAGTCGGAGAGGCACAGCAAAGGAGTAAAAGAGAAATAACTAAAAAGGAGAGAGATAGAGAGAGAGAGAGAGAGAGAGAAGAGAGAGCTAGACAGAGAGAGAGAGAGAGAAAGGGGTGAGAGAGAGACTAAGAAGTAGAAAGGGGTATGGAACAAAAAGAGAAAAAAAGTTTTTAAAAATACATTGGTGGAACCATTTTCGACATTGGAAGTGGTGGTGGTGGTGGTGGTGTTGGCGTCGTTGTAGGTGGCGTCGGTGCTAATTTTATTCTGGCTGGTAGATTTGCGTTTCTGATGTCAGCCTATCGAAGCCGGTATAAAGTTGTGACGTAGTAGCGCCTCCAGCCGCCTGACAAAGGCCAGTGGGCAACTCTCGGAACTTGCATGCTTGGCTAGTTACCCCATGCCGAGTTATTCCACTAGTCTCCACGCTGGCAAAGGCAATCGAGAGGTTCTAAATATGGGCAAGCTGAAGTAATTTCCTGGCCATTGAGCTGTATGCACACAAGAGGGGAAAAAAGGTGGAGAAGATGTGTGACAGTTCTAAAGAGAGAGAGAGAGAGAGAGAGAAGAGAGAGAGAGATGAGGGGAGAGGGAAGGCAAAGGGGAGGTGTAGAGGTGAAATGTAGCATAGAGTGAAATGTGGGAAAAGGCCCCTAAAAAGCACAAACAGACAGACGGAACATAATAGATGGTAGCCGATGTAAAGGTTCAAGATTCTACGCGTTACATTTAGATAGTTCATGACGACTTCTACATCAGATCAATATTATCAGTGGTGGAGTTAGTGTAGATATGTGCGTGCTTTTCTTGCCGCTCTTTCCTTCCTCTTCCTCTTCCTCTTCCTTGCCGGCCGGCACCCACCTCTTCCCTTTTCCATCGACACACTGGAAGAGGACGAAGAGGGAGAATCTAACGTTATTACTCAAAGTTCTGTGTAGCGAAAACCCATCTTGAAACATCTGTCTTTTCATTGTCCCTATCGTTCAGTCTTGGCTCGACATTTTACCTCAAGTTGTTTGATCTGTCGTCTCATCCCATTTACTTACCTCCTCCTCCTCCTATTCCTCCTCGCTCGATCCTTCCTCTTCCCATCCCCCCTCCTTACTCGATCCATCCTCTTCCCATCCCTCCTCTCCAGTCGTACTGCTACTCTCTATTACTTTATTACTTTCCTATCCCTTTCTTATTTAACTTTTATATCTTCATTGTCATGTTATTTTCTCCTCTTCCTTGTCCTCCTTTGATTTCTCCCATTCTGATTCTTCTTTCTCATTGGTCACTTTTGACTTCTTATTCTTCGTCTTACTCAGTTTAAAAAAAAATATCTCCTCCATTTCTTTTCTTGTTCAACTCTCCCTTACTCTCATAATTTTTTCTCCTTTTCTTAATTCTTTCTTTCTTCTTTTCTTTCTTTCTTCTTTCTTCTCTTCACAATTCCTTCCTTCTTTCTTTTCTACTTATTCTTTTTTTTTAAAAACAATTTTTCTTTTATTTCTCTCTCTTCTTTCAAACTCTTTCCACGTTTTATTTCTTTCTTTTTCACACATTTCTTGTTCTTCTCTCTATATATATCCTTCTTTTTCTTAAATCTCTTTTATACTTTCTTCTCACGCTTCTTTCACCTCTTCTTTCAATCTTTATCTCTCTCTGTCTCTCTTTCTCTTACTTTTTCTTTCTCTTTCTTTAATTCTTTCTTTCTATCTATCTCTCTCTCTCTTTTCTCTTCCCTTTACTCTTCTTTCACACCCATTCTCTCTTTTTTTTTCGTTCGCCTCTTTTTTGCTAATCATATCCTCTCTTTCATTGACTTTTTCTACTGCTCTTCTCTCTCTCTCTCTCTCTCTCTATATATATATATATATATATTATATATATATATATATATTCTCTATATTATACATATTTACATCGACCTTCTTTCTTTTCTTTCTTTCTTTTTTCTTCTTTTTCTTTCTACTCTTTTCTCTCTTTCTTCTTTTATTTCTTCTTCTACTCCTATCCCTCTCTCTTCTCTCTCTCTCTCTCTCTCTCTCTCTCTCTCTCTCTCTTTCATCTCTTTTTCCACTCTTTCTTCTCTTTTCGTTCTTCTTCTCTCTTTTCCTTGACCCTTTCTCTGTCTTTTTCCCTCTCATTCTTTTTCTTTCTTTATTTTTTATATTAAACTGTTTCGTCTCTCTTTTCTTTACTTCTATTCTTTCCCCTATCTCCCTTTTCTTTCAGTTTTTCTTCTATTTTTTCTCTCTTTCTTCTTTTATTTCTTCTTCACGTTAGTTTCTCTCTCTCTTTCTCTTAATCTTTCTTTCTTTCTTTCTTTCTCTCTTTCTCTCTCTCTTTCTCTCTCTCTCTCTCCTTTTATCTCTTTTCGTCTCCTCTCTTTTCCCTGACCACTCATCTCTCTCTCTTTCTTTTTCTGTCTCTTTCTTTCTTTTTCTCTCTCTATATATTTCATATCTTCGGTTTTTCTGTCTCTCTTTTCACTTATATTTCTTTCCTCTATCTCTCCTTTCTTTAAGTTTTTCTTCTACCCTTTCCTCTCTCTTTCTTCTTCTTCTTCTTCTTCTTCTTCTTCTTCTTCTTCTTCTTCTTCTTCTTCTTTTTATTTATCTATTTATTTTATCTATCTATTTATTTTTCTTTCTCATATTTCCTATCTTTCCATTTTCCTTCTCCCTTTTCTTCCTTTCTTTCTTTCCTTCTTTCTTCCCTGCCTTCTTTCAGTTCTGTCTTCTTCTTCTTCTTCTTTCTTCTTCTTCTTCTTCTTCTTCTTTTCTTCTTCTTCTCTTTCACTCTCTCCTTTCACCTCTTCTTCCACTCATTCTTCTCTCTTATCTTTCACCAATTTTTGCTCGTTCTCTCCTCTCTTTTCCTTGAATTCTTTTGCAGATCTCTCTCTCTCTCTCTCTCTCTCTCTCTCTCTCTCTCTCTCCTCTCTTCTCCTCTCTCTCTCTCTCTCTCTTCTTTGATTTCTTTGTTTACTTTTCTTTCTTTTTTTCTTTTTTACTCTTTCTTCGGTGTCTCTTCTCATACATTTCATCTTTTTTTCTCTCTTTATCGCTTTTATACTTTCACCTCTTTTTCTCCGCCCTGCCATCTGGAGCAGTAGAATACGCCGACTGCACCTCTTCAGAGGGATAACCCCCCTCCCAATGATGCTACCTGTTTACTGTGTTTGGCAACCAGTGATGCTTAAGGACTAAATCCTGGTAGTTGAGAAGTCTAATACATGCAACACCCCATTTTGGCCCTTACCTAGGCTAGATGATCAATCGGTTGGTCACCTAAAGCCCTAGTACCTATATGATTGTCCCAATCATATTGCCCTAATTGCAAAACCCCACCTCTTTTTATCATATATGTGCTAGAAGGTGGTGGCCGAGGGTCTTAGTGTCCTGGGTATGACGTTAAACTATATATAATGGTAAAGTTTCGATTTTGGAGTACTGGGGTGTGCGGAGTAGCCCTTCATCGCCATTACTCCCAGGTTCACTCTCACCCGGAGTGGTAGTACCTGTTAGGGTCCCATGTATGGGTTTAATAGAAAAAAGACCTTTTTATAACATCCACTCTGAACACTGATTGGCTAGAGCATTAGCCAATCTGGTGCACAGAAACTGAGGTTTACGTTGGCAAAACTATATAAGCCATTTTAGCTGCTTGCGTTGAACCAGATGGGCAATGCACTTGTGGGTGATCGTCCCTAATGGGATCTTACAAACGGAGGGTATTATGTTGAAAGAAACCCAATGAACCAGTAAATAACATAACTGACGATGCCCCCCCCGTGCTGTTTATAGTACAGGCGTAGATAAAACATATTTGTGGCTAGATACTGTGTGTTTCTGCCTAAATACTAATTTATGTGTGGCTTAATACTATTTTTTGGTAAATACTAATTTGTTTTTGATTAAATACTAATTTGTTTGTAGTTAAATACTTATCGTTAACGGCTAATGTTAAGTTGTCCAGTTGAATTGGATCCCTGGTAAAGAGTCCCTCGATAATGAATCCTTTGGTTATTCTGGTAAAGAGTTCTCAGTTCCTGGCAAAGAGTCCTTCGATAATGAATCCTTTGGCTACTCTGGTTATCATATAAGTCCACCCTGAGTATTGGTAAAGATCCGATAATCCTATGTCCGTCTTCAGTGAGCGCAATTTGTAATTATGACAACTGGGGGGGGTAGATAGTGTGTCTTCCACGCAGTATGTTTAGTGATTGGCTGCAGGGAACAACTCACGTTACCTTGGTCAGTCTATAGATCTTGGTGGGAATGAGAACACATCTTATATCAAAATAATCCAACTGCTAAATACTAATCATTTAAATATATAATATATATATAATATATATATATATATAAATATATAAGTATATAATATATAAAGAGTTTTATAATTTGCTTGGAAGCATTGTGTATATATTGGTTAGGAGGTTGATTTAGAAGGCTATACAAATGCAGGTGTAAAGAAAAAAATAATAATACGGTAACAATGATGTGTGTGTTAACCTATATTAATTCTTGAATTTTCGAGATAATATCTCTTTTTTCAATATATATATATAATATATATATATATATATATATATATTGTTGTGTGTGTGTGTGTGTGTGTGTTGTAATTGAATAAAATAAGTATCTAACTTATATCTTCTTTACTTTGAATAAAGTTGAATAATTTGTGAATAAATGTATTTGTTGTATTCGAATTTCTAATATTTGTGCATTATTTAATGCTCATGTTTTTTGTTTTTTTTTTTTGGTTTTTTTGTAGTGTTGATTAAATGCAGATATTTTCAAATAGCTTTATTTTTCTCCATAGATTGGACCCTAACAAGTACTACCACTCCAGGTCAGAGTGGAGCTGGGAGTAATAGCAATGAAGGGATAGTCCACAATCCCCAGAGCTCCAGAACTGGAATCCTACCATCGGATGAAGTTTAGTGTTATACCGAGGACACTTCTATTAGTGTTACTTATTTAAGGGGTCGGGTTAGCTCAGTCGGTAGAGCGTTCGGCTAGAAACCACAAGGTTCCTAGTTCGATACCGGTCCTCGCCAACTCAACATATGAGTAGCACAGGGATCTGTGCGGTAAAGAAAGGAGCTGGTGGTAGGTGTGTCGCTCCATCTCTGATGCTAAAAAACAATCTCCTTGGTCTAGCGCTATTGAAAAGGGGATAGACTCCCTCGCTGATTGGCTGATACCGACTTTAGGCCGCCCCGGCGACTTTTACTTTTATTTATATAGTTCATCTTTTTCTGTTTATGTATTGCATTATTATACTGTATTGCATCATTATACTGTATCATACTGCATTATTATACTATCATAATGTTAGTTTTCTGCATTCGTTTATTTATGATTAACAGTTTCGTCTTTAACTCCACGCATTTTACACTTGCTATTCTGTTGCGTCTTATCCATTTTTGCTTTTAACTATTTTTTTATGGCATTGTTTTATGCTGCGATTATAAGAGATTCAATTTCTCTCTTGAGGTTTCCATTTCTTAGCGATGTCCATATCTTCTCATGTGCGATCTCCCCAGTTTGTCACCCATATAGTTGTTTTTCTTCCCATTTCTGTTTTCCAGTTTTTGTTATATTTGTGCTCGTCAATAGGTTGCAATTGTTTTTTTCTGGCTACTGTAATTAGTCTTTGTTTAATCTTTTGTTGTATTCTTCGAGTGCTCGAATCGTCACATCTAGACACTTTAATGCTGGCGAGAACACCTCCTCCTTATTTCTTGACACATATAGTCTGTATTTGCTCTCGGGTATAATGCCTTGTGCATTATCATAAGTTTCCTTGTCATTTGGTCCATCTGTCGGTGTTCCTCTCTTGTCCATTTTGTTGGTTGGTTGGTTGGTTGGTTTGTTGACTTTATAGCATTTTACATATTGGATTATTCTATACGGAGGACATTTTGTTTTATTCTTTCTTAATGAGAATTCAATCTTTTTAAACATATTATTTTAAACTCTTTTTTTCTATTCAACTCATAGATGGAACCCTAATAGGTACTGCCACTACGGATCAGAGTGGACTTGGGAATAATGGCGATCAAGGGATACTCCACACTCCCCAAAGAAAGATAGTTAAATAAAGATTATTACACTTTTTACATATTGAATTATTTCGCAATAGCTCTTGATTATATATATCAAACATTGTAATAGTTAAACTATCACTCCATGGTATATCCATGAGTCCCACTTGTTATTATGAATGTTGTAGATTATGAAATGCTCATTTCAGGAAGCTGCAAAATACACATATTATCCAGTGGGTTGGCATGGCCTGAAGGGTTGTTTCCTTTTATGGTAGTGAAAATCGAATTTTCCGCAGATGAAAAATTGTATGATATTTTCACTTTGGTTTATTTTATTTTCGTATTTTATTTTTTGTTTTATTTTTTATTTTTGTATTTCATCATTTTTTTCTATTTTTTATTTTCGTATTTTACAATTTTTTTTACTTTTATTTTTTACTTTTATTATTAGTTTTATTTTTTATTTTCGTATTCTTTTATTTCTTTATTCTATTATTTATTTTATTTTTATTTATTTTTTGATTTTTTGATTTTTGTATTTTATTATTTTTTTGTATTTATTTTATTATTTGTTTTATTTTATTTTCGTATTTTTCATTTTTATTTTATTATTTGTTTTATTTTTTATTTTTGTTTATTTTTATTTTTATTTTTTTGTTTTTATTATTTTTTATTTTATTTTATTATTTGTTTTATTTTCATTTTCGTATTTTTTATTTTATTATTTGTTTTATTTTTTATTTTTGTATTTTTGTATTGTATTATTTGTTTTATATTTTTATCTAAACTTTATTAATCTATTAATCTTCACACCATCAGAGATGAAAGGTTGCCAGATACGACGAAAAATTAAAGAAAACAGAAAGGCTGGTTTAGCTCTGTCAGAGGAGCATTCACCTAGGAACCACAATATTCTGGGTTCGATACTGGCCCAACACATCGCATGATCTGTGCAGTAAAGTGGATAACTGATGGTGGGTGTTGTGCTTCATATCATATGCAAAAACAAGCTCCCTAGTCTAGAGTTTACTGAAAAGGGGATGGACTCCTTCGTTGTCCAGCTGATACCAACAATAGGCCACTCCTCCTACTTTATTTTAATTTGGATGAAAAGATTGCAGGGTACACACGGCAGTCTACAGTACTGTTGGCTGTAGACTAAGTAGTTGTGATAAAAAGCAACAAAGATTAAGTTTAAAGAAATATTGGTGAAAAGAAAATACAAGGGTCATTCAATAAATAAGGTAAATTTTTAACAGACTAGGTTCTTTAGCCTTGGTTGGTTGGCTGGTTTATTGATTTTAACGGCATATCAACACGTCTGGGGTATGTCATGCATAACGGTAATACATATCGTGTATTTATATTCATACTTTTTAGTAATTGGTTTTAACAATGTGTTAGCATTATTGGGGATTATGTTGTATGGTATTGATTTATTTCATGTCTATATTCTATGGTATATCAACCCGTCTGGGGTTATGTCATGCCTAACTGTTAGGAAGTGTACATATTGTGTATTTATATTTATACTTTTTAGTAATTGGTTTTAACAATGCGTTAGCATTATTGGGGATTATGTTGTATGGTATTGATTTGTTTCATGTCTATATTCTATAGTATAATTTTATTTCCCTAAAAAAGGAGAGAATATCCTCTATGTTGACATTTTCAAATGAATTCAAACAGGCTTTAATCTGTTGAAAAATTATCTATGGTTATCACAGTAGGGTCGGTTTAGCTCAGTTGTTAGAGTGTCCGGTTGGGAAGCGCAAGATTCCGACCCTCGTCAACTCAGTGTATGAGTAGCACATGGATATGTGCGGTCAAGTGAGGAGCTGTTGGTAGGAGTGACGCTCCGTCTCAGACGCTCAAACAATCTCATTGGTCTAGCGCTAGTGAAAGGGGGATAGACTCCCTCGCGGTCTGGCTGATACCGACTTTAGACCACACCGACGACTACTATCACTGTAGGAAATGAAATCAGCAATCCGATTTCAAATTCTGGATGAGGCTGTTTGCATTTCACTTCATGCTGCCACTTCCTCAGCTATGGGTAAAAAGTAGGCTCGACTGGGTTCTTTAGCCTTGGTAAGGCCACCAGTCTAGGAGAAGAAAAACTCAAAATTCAAATCTGCTATAAGTAAAGTAAAGTCTGCAGAATGACCTATTGTCGTTATCAATTGGACAGCTAGGAAGTCTATCCCCTTTTTGCTTGTGTGGGGGCCTTATTTTCTCGGTGTTTGTGTGTATGAAGAAAATCCGAGTTTTGTATCCCACAATTTAAACGTATGAGACTACGGAAATGTAGTTTCCGTAGAAAACAAAAGAAGAAGATGAAATTGATAAAAGAAATAACTTTATGTACAGAATATACAATTGGTATAGTTTCGTTCTTTCAGCGGTGTTGCAGACTGTATGTGTCTATAGGTAGTTGTGTGTGTAAAGTGCGTATGTATTGTTTACATTTGTTCGTTGGGATGTGTCAACATTGTAGCAGTTTTGTTAAAACAATGCCTGTGATTGAAACTTGTGTCATATTGAGAAGGGGAGAGAGAGAAAAAATATGAAAGGACAAAAGGAGACGGACCTGATTAATCATTTGTGTCTCCGGACAGCGACCTCTCCCCGTTGTGTTGAGTTGGGGAGACCATTCAGGCCGACTCTGTCGAGTTGGGAAGAGCTTCTGCTCCCTCTCTAGCTTTTCATCTAAATATAATTGTTTTGTAATTGCTTACGTGATCATTAAATTAAAATATTCATCAAATATCAGCTGATTTTGTATTGACGTAGATATCGGATGATTTTGTTACCTGTGGCATTCCGATAACAATGCAGATATTGTCATCGGAATTTAAACAATTGTTTCTATTGTTGCTAAAATATTTCTAAACTAATTTTCTTTCTGTTCTCTTTTGTTTACATAATTCAAAACTTAACTCATACAATTGTAAAACTAATTATTTGAGAAAACTTAATTATTTTAATTTATTCAATACCACCTGCACGTCAAAATATAAGGGTTAATCCCTATACTTGCACTAGACCAGGAGTGGTTGTTTTGCTAAGGTGGAGCGCCACACTTACGCACCTAGATTCTTTAACACACAGATCAGATTACACAACCTGTGCTACTCATATGCTGAGTTTGGTGGGGACTAGTATCGAACCCAGAACCTTGCAATTCCGTGGTGGATACTCTGTCATCTGAGCTAAACCACATTTGACCTTGTGTCACATCCTTCCCGTGGCAGAGGGTTTGTTTAAATCTATACATATATAAAGGACAGTTGGTGTGTATATATATGTATGCATGTACGTATGTATTAAACTGAATTAAACACTAGAAATTGAAGCGGGCTATTAGAAAGGGTAATTTTCAGCCCAGCAACATTCAAAGTGGAGAAGTTCCAACATGTAGTTTATGTGGAAGAATATGTCTCTCCGGGGCTGGCCTGGTGAGTCATCTGAGAAAACACAAGGATAGAGTGTCAAATGCTACTGGCACCTAACTATGATGATAAAAAAACAACAACAAAAAACAGGAAATGGTCTTACTCGAACACGAGTTGACAGCCTTTATGTATGTATGGACAGATGAAACTACGAAAACAAATCAATTAACGACAAAGTAAATACATATACACAATAGATAACACCGGTTCTTGTCTTTTGTGAATAAATTATGAAGATTTGATTTATATTCAAAGATACTATTTCTCTGATTTTTTTAGATGAGGCTTGAGGATTAGTATTATTTGTATTATTCGGACTATTGTCCTCATCTTCATTGTTATCTGTACAACGTTGTACAGATAACAATGAAGATGAGGACAATAGTCCGAATAATACAAATAATGCTATTCAAAGATATTTTAAAATTAAAATATACACAGAAATACATTGAAATTCTACTTGTACAGCATTTGTAAATCTCAAAAGTACACAAATTAATACACCAAGAGTTTTTTTCATTCCCTCTACATAGGCGATGCTGTGTAGCCGCTTCTAGTACATACTAATACTCTTAAGCAATAAAATAAACCGAGAGAAAAAATTGTGAGCTGCAATTGCATCAGGTCATTTCGGTACAGAACGTTCAAGCTGCAAGTCGTGTTTTTGCAAACTCACTCAACCTGACTGTGTATTGAGATGTAAAAAAATTTTAATTTCATATAATTGTGAGCTTGTTGCTGACTAAATGTACATTCAGTTTCGTCTCAACCATATGCTGACCTCATTAAAAGTAGAGAGAAGAAAAAAAGAAAGACTTTCCCAGAGCCACTGACTATGACCCCAAGGAATCTATGGAAGAACATAAAAATAAAATAATAAAATTGTTTAAGAAATTAAGTCAAAGTTGAATTGAACAATGAAGAAAATTGAAATTTAACCACTTGATTTCTATTCTTGAAAACGTGGTTTATAAAATGTTACAATTTAATTAAAATATTAATTTATTCTGATCAAATTTTGCACAAAACTAGGTTATGGTTAAAATATATTAGTATTTACCTCCAAACAAATAAGTATTTCTAATCAGCTAACGAAATTTACTTCTGCTTCTACCAAAGACACCGTAACGCTTGTGAAGATCTTAAACAAAATAAGTTCGTCGTCTTTTGACCCCTCGCCACTGTTCTTTTATACTCGGTCTGGCCGAGACGTCACAACTCTCGTCTCGCCAGCTACGAGACTTGCCACTATAAATCGCCGCCTCAAGGACACTCTCGATTTTTACCGCCACAACTAGTCGGACTCGTCACATGTTTTGTTCTTCCGCCCACACGTGCAACATGCCACCCGCTGTCTCTTCGATCGACGGACTGTTGTTGGCTCATCACAGGTTCGTGAATTTTGCCGTTCGCTCTCGCTACAGTATTTAACCATAAATAATTAGTATTTACCAACAAATAGTATTGTTATATACCCATGTTGAGTATATACACAATGTGTTCTTTAATAGAGGGAGGGGGAGAGGTAGACAGAGTATCAGAGAGAGATATGACACACAGATGCATAGATGCATAACTTGCATAACTTTCTTTCTTTCTTCTCTGACCATTTGTGATCGTCTAGCCTTTTCGGCGTGATGTCTACGTCTAGTTCTTCTACTTCTTGTTTGGCTGATCTTCAGACTAAGGCAGGCATTAACCAACAACGCCATGTTGCTTTTTAAAAACTTTATTCTTAACTAACTAACACAGCGCGCGCGAGGGGGAGTCAGCTAAGGCAAGAGAAGTCTCTCTCACCCAACATCCTGCCTGGAACTGAGAACCTAACTAGATCTCACGTGACTTCACTTGATTTGCGGTTTTCCCGCCTCTGGGGACAAAGTTCCCAAACGGTCTATAACTTTCCATTTGGGTACTGCACAGTGTTGTCAATAATCTATGCTACCATAGATTTTGCAACAGTATTTAACCACACACAAATTATTATCTACGCACAAACACACATTATTTAGCCACAAATATGTTTGATATACGCCTGTACTATTAAACATCACTGGGTGGCATCGTCAGTTATGTTATTACTGGTTCATTGGTTTCTTTCAACATAATATCCCCTCGCTAGTAAGATCTCACTAGGGATGATAACCCACTAGTGCGTTACCCATCTGGTTCAACGCAAGCAGCTAAAATGGCTTATATAGTTTTGCCAACGTAAACCTCAGTTTCTGTGCACCAGATTGGCTAATGCTGGGGCTAATCAGTGTTCAGAGTGGATGTTATAAACAGGTCTCCGTGGCATTGACACCTTTTTACATTGGCAGTCTGGAATTAGAAGTAAGTTGAAAATTTCTCTTTAACAAAAAAAATGAATTTACGATGATTTTTGCCCGACGCGTTAAATATTTTTAAAACTACACTGACTAAAATAAATAAACCGTACATACATATGTATATCACACACACACACACACACACACACACACATATATATATATATATATATATATATATATATATATATATTATATGGTAGGATTTTTTTTTTAAAATGTTTGTATGGCGAATTAGCAGAGGACACCCGACCGATAGAGAGACGACGCCTGCGTTTTAAAGATGTCTGCAAGAGAAATATGAAGATATGCCACATTAACACCAACACATGGGAGGCTTGTGCAGAAGACCATGCGACCTGGCGACTCCTCGTCAAACAAGGAACGAAAAGGAGTGAAAAAGAGAAGAAAGAACCCGCCACGGAAAATAGAGCCAAAAGGAAGGTGAGACAACAGCATCTCCAGCAAGCATCATTGTTTGTTTGCAGTCACTGCACAGAGACTGCCATTCAAAAATTGTTGTGTTCAGCCACTCTCGTAGTTGCAGATAAAAAAAGTGGACACTACGCCATCGTCTTTAGTAGATGGAAGGATGCCAACAATATATGGTCGGATTAAAAAAGAAGAAAAAAAACAAGACATTATCAATACTCTCGGGGTAAGATTTAAGGGGAAAACAACTTGAATTCTGGAATATGTGAAACACAAAGAAACCTCCCCATCAATTTTGGCAAAATTAATAAGCCTTGATCGATATTTGAACAATTTAGTGTTGCCATATTCTTAACTCACAGTCTGTTGCTGATGACAGGATGTTTGGTTTGAGCTTTTTCGTATCCTTGGGTTTCGTGCCAGCTTTGAGGAACCCTATCTCTGTCTTCCCCGAGTTAGATTTATCGGACCATATGACCTTTAGGCACCCCTTTTGCTTTGCAGATGCATAAGTACATTTTTTCATTTACACCGTCAACATCTGATTGTTTGTTAACAGACGATTTTTAGAGGGTTTTATTTAATTATAAAACTAACCCCTAACCCTAACCCTAACCCCTAACCCCTAACCCCTAACTCTAACCCCTAACCCCTAACTCTAACCCCTAACCCCAATAAAACAACCGGATGTTAACGGTGTAAATGAAAAAATGTCCTTATGAATCAGCAAAGCAAAGGGGTGCCTAAAGGTCATATGGTCCGATTTATTTCTACGAATGGCAGTACAGGCTTTTTCAGCGATCACTTTTAAAATCTAGTCGTGTGCCGCCATCTGTAACATCCTTCTGCAACTATTGTTGGACAGCTACTCAGGATATGTTTTAAAGTCCCTGTATGCTCGTGGGATTTTTTTTTTGTTCCAAAATGTGAGACACAATTCAACAACTACAGAGCTCGTGAAGCTGATGAACTACACTGGACTGAGAGATGTCGAGCTCGCCTGATACTCTCTCATTGAATTTGCCTCTATTGCTTGGAGCACAGCCTCGGAATCCACAATTTTAGAGCTACCTGACTGTGCTTGATCATCGAGATTCTGGCCGCCTGTGATTAACTGTGCCTTCAAACCTTTCACACAACAAATGATTGTTTCTGTGGTAAGATTAGTAAATGACTCTTGCTTCATATGGAAAGCTAGTGACATAGGATAGCTGATAATTCTTAGTGAGTTCAATGTTCATGAGGTGCCCTGTACTTCTGGCCTTATACCAAACTAAACCAAGAATTGTAAATGACCAATTGCCTCATATGGTGAGTTAGTGATCTAGTCTAGCAGATAATATTTAGTGAGTTTGATGCAGTAAATATACTAATAACAGATAAGATGCAATAGCTTTAATAGCTGAACATTCATAAAATATTTTTTAACAAACTATATTAATTCATTTAAATCCATAATATTTTATAAAATATATAAATATTTATTCCATAATATTTTGGAAAACAACTATACCATTAATCTAGATGATTTCTGGTGTGTTTGATGCTCACGGAATACCCACTTCTTCTGGCCTTGTATTAAACTAAGCCAAGAATTGTAAATTACATGGTGAGTTAGAGATCTAGGCCAGCAGATAATTTTTGTGAGTTTGATACTCATGGGGTGCCCTGTACTTCCTGCCTTGTGCCAAACTAAGCCAGGCTTAGTAAATGACAACACTAAGAGAACAAAACAAAAGAGAGACAAATTCAGAGTTCGTTTGTGAGTTTGATACTCATGGGGTGCCCCGTACCTCCTGCCTTGTGCCAAACTAAGCCAGGCTTAGTAAATCTCAACACTAAGAGAACAAAACAAAAGAGAGACAAATTCAGAGTTCGTTTGTGAGTTTGATACTCATGGGCGCCCTGTACTTCTTGCCTTGTGCCAAACTAAGCCAGGCTTAGTAAATGACAACACTAAGAGAACAAAACAAAAGAGAGACAAATTCAGAGTTCGTTCTGGCAATTTTCCGGATGATTCAGCTTGAAGAATTAGATGAAAACTAAAGTCTAACATCAACTGAAACCATATGCATGCCAACAGTATAATTGTGTACGCAACAGAGCAGATGCACACAAGATGTGCATTGGGGAATCAAGGAGATGCACAGATGTAGAATATCTACCCTAGACATGGTTTGGTTTGGTCTGGCTTATTTGTCTAATCTACATCAACTCTCATGGGTTATTTAATGCTGAAAAATTGATTCATTTAATTAAAATGTTTGATTATTATAGAAACGAAGGAGGAGACAGAAAGAAGAGATGAAGAGAGACAGAAGAGAAGAGAAAAGAAAGAGAAAAGACAGAAGAGAAGAGAAAAGAAAGAGAAAATGACAGAGAGATAGAGACAGACAGACAGACAGACAGACAGAATAGAAAAAGAGACAGAGTGGGAAAGAAGAAGAAAGGAAAGTTTAGTTTGGTTTATTTGTCTAATGTATATCAACTCCTTATGGGTTATCTAATGCTGAAAATTGAGGAGAAGAGAGAGAGAGAGAAAGAGAGAGAGAGAGAGAGAAATAGAGTAGAAGAGAGAAGAGAAGAGGAGAGAGGACAATAAATAAGAGAAGGGGAAAGAGAGTGAGAAAGAATAGGAGAGAGAGAGATAAAGGTTAGGTTGCATTTGATTTGGTTAATTTGTTTAATGTATATCAACTCCTTATGGGTTATTTAATGCTGAAAATTGATTCATTTAATTAAAATGTTTGATTATTATAGAGGAGAAAAAGAAAGAAAAAAGTGATAAGAAGAAGAAGAAGAAGAAGAAGAAGAAGAAGAAGAAGAAGAAGAAGAGAGACAGAGAGAACAATAAGAAATAGAAGAAGAGAAAGAGTGAAAAAGAACATGATAGAAAGGTTATGTAGTTATTTCCTATAACTCCAACCTATAAAAATGGGAACCATTCTGATTGACTGATAAATTATTTATTTATTTATTGATCTACTAGGAAAAAAGAAGACGGGGTTAGAGTTAGGGTTAGGGTTAGAGCTAGGGTTTAGGGTTAGTTTAATGGGAAAATAAGGGGTAGATTAATTAACAGATAAAATTCATTCAGAGTGGTTCCTCTTTTTAGGTTGGAGTTATCGGAAATAACCGGTTCGGTTGAGCTTGGTTTGGTTTATTTAATTTGTTTAATGTATATCAACACCTTATGGGTTATTTAATGCTGAACATTGGGGAGAAGAAGAGGAGGAAATAGAGTAGAAGAGAGAAAACAGAGGAGAGAAAGGAGAGAAGAGGAGGGAGAGCAAGGTTAGGTTGCATTATGTTTATTTGCTTAACAACATATCAACACGTTGTGGGTTAGTTAATGCCAAAGATTGATTCATTTTATTCAAATATTTGATTATAACAGAGAAGAAGAGAGAAATAGAGATGAAAAAAGAAAGATGTTTAGTTGATTGATTTTAACGGCATATCAACCTGTCTGGGATTAGGTCATGCTTAACGGTTAGGAAGTAATATATATTGTGTATTAATATCTATACTTTTTTAGTAATTGGTTTTAACAATGTGTTAGCACCATTGGGGATCACATTGTATGGTATTGATTAAGTCCATGTCTATATTCTATGGTATACTTTTATTTCCCTCAAAAAGGACAGAATGTCCTCCATGTTGACATTTTCAAATAGACCTTTCATATTGTTTGCTTTAAAATAACGGTTTCTGATGTGATTTTTGCTCACATCAGAAACTGTTATTTTAAAGCAAACAATATGAAAGATCTATTTGAAAATGTGTTAACACCATTGGGGATCATGTTTTTTTTTTTCCTTTTTCTTTCAACCCAACTTTTTTACTCTTTTTTTTCTTCACTAGTACTGTAAGCACCCTACATCCTTTGCTTAGCAAAATGAGTTGATGTGGTATTAAATAAACCCAAAAAGGTTGATATGCCATAAAACAACCAAACCAAACCTGCATTCCATGAATAAGTTTTTTCTCCAGGTCTGAGGGGCCCATCAAAGTAGTAATGTCAATGAAGGGGTATCCGATAATCCATAGATATGGAGCCTCACCATCAGATGCAGTTTAGTTCTAAATCCAGGATATCACTTTTTGGGAGGTGCAGGGGATGCAGCTCAGCATACTCCAGGTCCTACCAACAGGGCACCATCCGCCACTGACTTTATAGGACAACAATTATGTTTATGGAGCCTCACCACCAGATGCAGTTTAGTGCTAAATCCAGGATACCACTTTTTGGGAGGTGCAGGGGATGCAGCTCAGAATATTCCAAGTCCTACCAACATGGCACCATCCACCACTGACTTTGTAGGACAACAATTATGTTTATGGAGCCTCACACCAGATGCAGTTTAGTGCTAAATCCGGGATACCACTTTTTGGGAGGTGCAGGGGATGAAGTCAGCATACTCCAAGTCCTACCAACAGGGCACCATCCGCCACTGACTTTGTAGGACAACAATTATGCTTATGGAGCCTCACCATCAGATGCAGTTTAGTGCTAAATCCAGGATACCACTTTTTGAGAGGTGCAGGGGATGAAGTCAGCATACTCCAGGTCCTACCAACAGGGCACGATCCGTCTCTGACTTTATAGGACAACAATTATGTTTATGGAGCCTCACCATCAGATGCAGTTTAGTGCTAAATCCAGGATACCACTTTTTGGGAGGTGCAGAGGATGCAGCTCAGAATACTCCAGGTCCTACCAACAGGGCACCATCCGTCTCTGACTTTGTAGGAACAATTATGTTTATGGAGCCTCACCACCAGATGCAGTTTAGTGCTAAATCCAGAATACCACTTTTTGGGAGGTGCAGAGGATGCAGCTCAGAATACTCCAGGTCCTACCAACAGGGCACCATCCGTCTCTGACTTTGTAGGACAACAATTATGTTTATGGAGCCTCACCATCAGATGCGGTTTAGTGCTAAATCCAGAATACCACTTTTTGGAGGTGCAGAGGATGCAGCTCAGAATACTCCAGGTCCTACCAACAGGGCACCATCCGTCTCTGACTTTATAGGACAACAATTATGTTTATGGAGCCTCACCATCAGATGCAGTTTAGTGCTAAATCCAGAATACCACTTTTTGGGAGGTGCAGAGGATGCAGCTCAGAATACTCCAGGTCCTACCAACAGGGCACCATCCGTCTCTGACTTTATAGGACAACAATTATGTTTATGGAGCCTCACCACCAGATGCAGTTTAGTGCTAAATCCAGGATACCACTTTTTGGGAGGTGCAGAGGATGCAGATCAGCATACTATAAGTCCTACCAACAGGGCACCATCCGCCACTGACTTTGTAGGACAACAATGATGTTTATGGAGCCTCACCATCAGATGCAGTT
Source organism: Doryteuthis pealeii (assembly GCA_023376005.1). Classification (NCBI taxonomy): domain Eukaryota; kingdom Metazoa; phylum Mollusca; class Cephalopoda; order Myopsida; family Loliginidae; genus Doryteuthis; species Doryteuthis pealeii. The sequence continues at coordinate 41,458,222 of CM042160.1, read as the reverse complement.
TAGTGCTAAATCCGGGATACCACTTTTTGGGAGGTGCAGGGGATGAAGTCAGCATACTCTAAGTCCTACCAACAGGGCACCAGCCGCCACTGACTTTGTAGGACAACAATGATGTTTATGGAGCCTCACCATCAGATGCAGTTTAGTGCTAAATCCAGAATACCACTTTTTGGGAGGTGCAGAGGATGCAGCTCAGAATACTCCCGGTCCTACCAACAGGGCACCATCCGTCTCTGACTTTGTAGGACAACAATTATGTTGAGATTTTTTACAAGCCCAGCATGATGGTTTCTGTTCATCACCGGCTAATATGAACAAGCCAATGGCGGTGACTCAATGGAAAAAATAGTTTCTTTGTATTTAATGGCGTTATATTGCTCCTTGCATCTGTTGTAGTTTCCATGGAACAAATAGGAGGCTTTACTTTTAGAGTAATCCTTATCTTTTGTACACGCATACACCCCCCCCCCTCCCCCATGGTGCACATCTTGTATGCATCTGCTCTGAAGAGCACCAATTACAGACAATGTTGCGATTTCAGTTGATGTTAGTTTTCTCATTTCTTCGGGCTGAATCATAGTGAAAATTTACCAGAATCAGCTCTGAATTCTCTCTCTCTCTCTCTCTCTCTCTCTCTCTCTCTCTTTCTCTCTCTCTATCTATCTCTCTTCTCTCTCTCTCTCTCTCTCTTCTCTCCTCTCTCCCTCTCTAGCTCTCTCTCTATCTATTCTCTTTCTCTCTCTCTTTCTCTCTCTCTCTCTCTCTCTCTCTCTGTCTTTCTCTTCTCTTAGCTCTCCTCTCTAGCTCTCTCTCTCTTCTTCTATCTCTCTTTCTCTCTCTCTCTCTCTCTCTAGCTCTCCTCTCTAGCTCTCTCTCTTTCTCTATCTCTCTCTCTCTCTCTCTAGCTCTTTCTCTCTCTCTCACTCTTTCTCTCACTAGCTCTCCTCTCTCTCTTCCTCTCTCTCTTCCCCCTCTCTCTCTTCCTCTCTCTAGCTCTCTCTCTAGCTCTCTCTCTCTAGCTCTCCTCTCTAGCTCTCTCTCTATATATCCCTCCCTCTCTCTTTCTCTCTCTTTTTCTCTCTCTCTTTCTATCCCCTCTCTTTCTTTATTTCCTTCTTCCCCATCTTCTCTCACTTCCTCTTTTCTTTCACTCCCTTTCCTCCTTTAGCCCTTTCTCTCTTTTCTCTCCCTCTACCCTCTCTCCCTCTAAATCCTCTTAATCTGTCTTTCTCTTTCTCTCTCTCCTTCTTTTCTCTCTCTCTCTTTCTCTTCTCTGTCTCTCTGTCTCTCTCATTTTTTTTCTCACTGTCTCTCTCCTCTATTACCCCTCATTCTCTCTCTCTCTCTTTTTCTCCACCCTCTCTCTTTCTCTCCCTCTCTTTTTCTTTCTCTCCCTTTCTCTCTTTCTTTCTCTCTGACTCTGTCTGTCTATCTGTCTGCCCACTCTCTCTATCTCCTCCCCCTCTTTTCTCTCTTTTTCTGCAACTCTCTCCCTGTTTTCTCTCTCTCTTTCTCTGTCTCTTTCTGTCTCTCTCATTCTCTTTTCTCTCTCTCTCTTTCTCTCCCCCTCTCTCTTTCTCTCCCCTCTCTTTCTTTTCTCCCCGTTCTCTCTTTCTTTCTCTCTGTCTCTGTCTGTCTTTTTTTCTGTCTGTCCCCCTCTCTCTGTCTCCTCCCCCTCTCTGTCTCCTTCCCCCCTCTCTCTCTCTCTCTCTCTTGTTCTGCAACTGTAAAAGAAGGGTTGAATTTTTTTTTTAATTAGATAAAAAAAAAATCAAAAAAAAAAGAAGCAAACCAATAAGAAAAGACTTTTAAATGCTTATTGACTTCATGCATGCAAACTAAACAAGGTTAAATTATTTTGCACTTGGGTTTCCTCACAGCATGATAAGACAATCAAAAGACAAAAGAATTATTAAAACTCTTTCAAAAAAAGGGTGGGGTCTGCAGCTAAAAGATCATACACCATCTGCTATTTAGCCTATCCATTGGAAAGTATATATATATTTTTTTAACATCCTAATTCCTAAGTCAGGTTTTACTCATAAAAAAAGATGATGAAAATAAAAGTCTTCCCTGCATGTTTACAATCCATTTCACACAAACCCAAATAATACATACAACAGCATTGTCCACAAAGAAGGGGGAGTTTGTGGTATATTGGTTGCCATGGACCGGGAGATCTGAGTTTAAATCAAATAGTAGGAAATGGGGCTCTTTAGCCTTGGTCGGCAACCCATCAAAGTCAAGGAAAAGTCCGACACAAAACCTCTGCTGCCTTTCAACAAAAGGCTAGGAGAATAAACCCCCAAAGACAAATCAGGATCCGGAGCCCCTAAGGTAGTGTGACGCTGAAATCCAGTGCTACCCATCGACACCTGCGACACTACCGTTGCCAAACTTCATTGGTACATTACCTTTCCTTTGGATCACAGAAGCAGTTTGGAGAGGGGTGATTTGCTGCATGGGCAACAGCTTATCATCCATGCGAATCCGCCTAGGCTATGTAGTTCAAAGAAATAAAAATTAAAAAAACTTTGACACTGCTCCATCGTCTCTCGTAGACGGAAGGCTGCCAACCAACCAACCAGTAGGAAATGGAACAGGAGATCTGAGTTCAAATCCTGAGCAAGGCAGTTTGCATTTACAATAGCCCTATTACCCATGTGAAAGGTATCCATCCAACTATTCTACCACTAGTTATTGGTAAATAGTTGGATGTTATTATATAAATTTTATAACCTATAATATATATCCTACCAATGAACATTAATGGGTGTATCCCAATCCTCATAAATATGGGAGAATTATACTGACTGGGTAATCTTATACCACAAGCAGTAGTTTACCTTTCTTTATGCCGTTGGTGAGTATTGTATTTTGTTAATGTTATAAAGATTCCCATTTCAATTAGACCTTCCTTGTGTCACATCCTAGGTAAAATAGTAAAACAGACTGATCTCTTCAACCTTGATATGGCAGCCAGTTTAGGAGAAGGACAACTTTTGATTTAAATGTATTGAACTCCACTTAAGAAATGACCTTGTGTTGCATCCTACTCGTGGTAGAGGGGTTGAGTAAATACATGTTTATTTACCTTGTTAATTATTCTATGTTACTGTTACCCTTGATCAAATATACTTATGTTAATAAGTTCACTAAAAACACCTAAGTTTTCAAATTTATTACACCAAAGAAAAATATACATAAAAAAATAATCATTGAAACATATTGTAGCACATAATTAATTACATTCTATTTTGTTATGCTTTTATACAATACACTGATATTTTTCTTATCTAAAAAACATTAAAAAAATGTGGGTGTTTTTTGGTTTTTTTTTAGTGGGAGGACGGAATTGACGAATGGCATTTTAGTTTATTTCAATAGGGAAAATTTATTAATACTTCGTTAATAAATAAGATGCTAATTAAAATTAAATAATGATTATTTATTAATCATTGCGAATATAACGTAAATGATTAAGTGACATTGGTGGTGATGTGGTGTCGGTTACAAACACATAATCTCCATTATAAGATAATCATATCTAACTATTTTCCCCAAAATTCACACTGGATTGTGTAATTGGATACATGGCCTAGTGGATAAAGGAGTAAGGTTAAGACAGTTCTAAGTGACAGTTATATCTGGACTGCAGATCCAATCTTGGCCAAGGGCAGCAGTAACATAGAATAATAATTAACACAGCTTAACGCCTCGACCCCAGCTATGGTTAGCGGAATGAGAACAGGATACTCCCGTGGACTGAATAAAGGGTTAAGTTCAAAGTTCCGTGATGGCTCCCGATTACGACAAGAAGGTTCCCGATTATGACAAGAAGGTTCCAGATCCGAAAAAGAAGTTCCCGAGTCCGACAAGAAATACCTGAAGAAGGCCCGG
>CM042160.1:41439014-41454222 GCA_023376005.1 Doryteuthis pealeii | reverse complement strand
GGAGACAGAGCGAGATCCAACAAGTTGATTGCTATTAGAGTAGGAGTTTCCTTTTGTGAAATATTTTAGGAGTGATAATGTTTCAAGGCATTTCAGTACACATTAAGGAAAAAGGGAAAAGTCTTTGAGAAAAAACGTGGGGAGAGACTTAAAGAGAAGAAAAGAGAAAATGAAAGAAAGTGAAAAATGAAAGAAAAAGTGAAAATGAAAGAAAAGAGAAAAAGTGAAAAGAAGAAAAAGTGAAAAGAGAAAGAAAAAAGAGAGAAAAAAGAGAAAGAAAAAAGAGAAAGAAAAAGAGAAAAAAATGAAAAAAAGAAAAAATGAAAATGAAAGAAAAAATGAAAAATGAAAGAGAAAATGAAAAATGAAAAAAGAAAAAAATGAAAAAAAAAAAATGAAATGAAAAAAAGGAAAAAAAAAAGAAAAAAGAAAAAAGAAAAAAAAGAAAAAAAGAAAAGAAAAAAAGAAAAAGAAAAAAAGAAAAAAAGAAAAAGAAAGTGAAATGAAAGAAAAAAGTGAAAATGAAGAAAAAAGAAAAAAGAAAAGAAAAAAGTGAAAAAAAAAAAAGAAGAAAGAAAAGTGAAAAGAGAAAGAAAAAGAGAAAGAAAAGAGAAAGAAAAAGAGAAGAAAAAAAGAAAGAAAAAGAGAAAGAAAAAAATGAAAGAAAAAAGAGAAAGAAAAAATGAAAAAAAAAGAAAAATGAAAGAAAAAAAAATGAAAAGAAAAAATGAAAAATGAAAGAAAAAATGAAAAATGAAAGAAAAAATGAAAAATGAAAGAAAAAATGAAAGAAAAAATGAAAGAAAAAAGGAAAAAATGAAAGAAAAAAGGAAAAAATGAAAGAAAAAAGGAAAATGAAAGAAAAAGAAAAAGAAAAAGAAAACAGCAAATTAATCTATGGGAAAGGGTAGGTGAGAAATTTATGGTGCATATACAAATAAAAACAAACGTACATTCTATATTCGGTTATTTTTTTTTTCAGAGAAATAGTTACAAGTTTTACATATTTATCTGGTATATTTAAAAATTATCATGGAATGAGTATCTTATTTTGAGCAAACATAATGATTCTGAAAACAGAATATAAGAAAAAAATCCTTCTTCAATGACCACACTTATCCTGACTGCACTTTTAACCTGTGTTGCCTTTTACAAAAAACTATTTGATGTGAAAGGAGATTGTTTGCAGGTCCTACCAGTGTTAAACTCCACTTGAGTTGGTCACTACTAGATTAGGCTCAGCCCTAATTTTGCAGAGGTAAAATTTGGTTTACAGATACAGCTCGATGAGTCGCAGAAGATCTTGTAGGTGGGGATGTCCGCAGTGATCAGTGTGCAGCAAGAGACGAAAATGCAATGTTCTCTGTCCAGTTCAATCTAAAGTCATTAGGACCAAATTCAGAGAGTTCAAACTTCATAACAGCAAGCAAGCTGTTTAATGTTTGGCGTTTGGGACTTTGATATTTGTGGTGTCCCTGTCTGTTTTTCTGTCTGACTCTCTTTCCGAGGATGCAATTGAAAAAAACAGAACTGTTATTCAGAATATAACTTTGTGAATGCTTGTATTTATATGTTCCCTTGTACATTGATATTTATATTTTTGTGTAGTCGTTTCTGGAGATCTTTCCTACACATTTATATCATATCAAGTATTCCTATCTAAAAGATATAATTTCCACAAAGTTTTATGACGTTCACTATTCTCATCTAAGACTAAAGATTAGTTAGCTTCAAGTAATTATTTCTCTTTAATAATAGTCATTTGTTTTTTGTTTGTATATACACCCATAAATTTCTCCGCTGAGCAGTTGCAGAGGTAAAATTTGGTTTACAGATACAGCTCGATGTGTCGCAGAAGATCTTGTAGGTGGGGATGTCCACAGTGATCAGTGTTGCAGCAGGAGAAAAAAATGCAATGTTCTCTGCCCAGTTCAATCTAAATCATTAGGACCAAATTCAGAGAGTTCAAACTTCATACAGCAAGCAAGCTGTTTAATATTTGGCCTTTGTGACTTTGATATTCTATATTTGTTGTTTCTGTCTGTTTTTCTGTCACCATTACTATAACCATCTTTTTTCTTGTATCAAGATATGAGATTCAGATTCTGAAGCTTTAGAGAGTATAGAGTCACCCTTTCATTTCCATGCAGTTTAGTGTCATACGCAGGACACCCAAGAAGTGTTGTCATGCCATAAAATCAGCCAACCAACCAACCAACCAGCCAACCAAGTCGCTTAAGTGAACTGAATATACAAACAGATTGAAATATTCTCGGGTTTATTCATGCATAACATTGATCAATGTGTGACACATGTTTTAATACAAAATTATTCATCAACTTCACTTTCGACAGGGAAAAGAGATGGAGACAAAGAAGAAGAAGAAGAAGAAGAATTTGGATATAGGGAAGAAGAAGAAGAAGAAGAAGAAGAAGAAGAAGAAGAAGAAGAAGAAGAAGAAGAAGAATTAGGAGATAGAGAAGAAGAAAAGAAGAAGAAGATTGGAGAAGAAGAAGAAGAAGAAGAAGAAGAAGAAGAAGAAGAAGAAAAGAAGAAGAAGAAGAAGAAGAAGAAGAAGAAAATTAGGAGATAGTGAGGGAAGAAGAAGAAGAAGAAGAAGAAGAAGAAAAGAAAGAATTAGAAGATAGAAGAAGAGAAGAGAAGAAGAAGAAGAAGAAGAAGAAAGAAGAAGAAGAGAAGAAGAAGAAGAGAAGAAGAAGAAGAAGAATGTGTAGCAGTGGTTCTTAGAGAAAAAGGAAAATCTACTACAACCAACCTCTGCTAACACCAAAAACTGACCACCCCTCCCTTTATTCATGCCCTCCTAATTCACCAGTATGAAAATGTTCACCACTGAAGCAAGAACTCAATCCAACGTCCTGAAGAAGGTCTAACAGACAGAAACATTATAACATCGACATCACTACCTACAATATACATCCATTTCCTACACATCCCGTGTTTGTCTACCTTTCTCCACATACTGTTGGATTAATTTCCCTCTATTTCTCCCATATATATATATATATATATATATATATATGTTATATATATATATATATATATATATATATATATATATATGTATATATAAATCCTTTATTTATAGACAAGTTAGACTTTTGTTCATATCTCAAAAATGTAAAACTGGTAAAGTCATATCGTGTCAACAAAGTGAATATTGATTTTTCTTGCCTCTTTTTTTTTAATTTTATTTTTCCATTTTCTTTTTTAAATAATCAAGCTTTAACCTTTATTTGGGAGTTTTTAAAACAAAACTTTCTTATCTTTTCTCAAAAACAACACAATTTCACCTCTTCTCTTTCGACTGTATAATTATTAGAGATATTCAAGTTAACACCTTCGTGATTATAGCATACATTTCTTGAAATGTCTTTATACATATATGTATGTATATACATATATATATACATATATATACATATGTATCTACAAATATATATAAATATATACATACATATATATATATATACATATATATATACATTTATATACAAATATATATACATATATTTTTTGAATATCTTTATACATATATATACATATATGCATATATGTACATATATATACATTTATATATACATTTATATACAAATATATATATATACATATATTTTTTAAATATCTCTATACATATACATACATATATGCATATATGTACATATATATATACATATGTATATATAAATATATATACATATATACAAATATATACATATACATATATGCATATATATATATATATATATAATACATTTATCACATGCTTATATATACATATATATGTATGTATTTATATATATATACATGTATGTATATTCACACACACACACACACACACACACACACACGCGCACATATATATATAATATATATATATATATATATATATACATATGTGTGTGTGGTGTGTGTGTGTGTATGTGTGTGTGTACTTTCTGTTTTCTATCAAATTCAAAAAAAGAACAATATTCATTTTTTATTTTTTATCTTTAATTTTTTTTTCGATTTTTATTTTTTCTTGTTCGGTCTTTTACTTTGACCACATCAGAAAAATGATAAAAAATAAATTAAAAAACAAATACAGAAGTTGAGGATAAAAAAAAAATTTATAAAAAAAAAACTAACAAAAAGAAATTTAAAAAAAAAAAAAGAGTATGATAAGTAATACTTATCTTAAGATACCGGAATTTTTATCAGCTAACAATATTTTCACATCAATAAAATAACAGTTATGTCTATGACTTTATCATTCGCCATGACTTTGACTTTGAAAGTGAAAAGAGAGTGCAGGCCAAAGTGTTAGCACAGTGAGAACTATCTCAAGCATAAACCTACAAGTAATTTTGGTACGACAAATAATTCATTAAATTCACAATAGCACAAACAAAAATTTGTACCGCCCTGTCGGCTGGGGCGTTAGTTTTGGACTAATACTCTTGGGAAATGTATGAATCTTCTCATCCCTCAACTATGGGTTACATAGTACCACTACTGTTCTTTTACAAGGAAGGCTTTGACATTATAAAAATAGTGGGTATTATTTTGAAACCAATACAAAATCCTTATATTAGATAGATACACTCACACTAAACATTCGGTAAGGAAAGACAGACATCTAACTCTCATGAATGTATGAACGTTTAGTATTCGAGATGACACTAATATGAATGAATTAAAGTAACTTCTAAAGTTTTAAAAGAATGTTAATAAATGATTAAAAGAAATATCGAGATAAGGGCTGAACTTGAAAAACGGTTGGAAAATTAGGGTGACCCAAAAAAAACAGAACCCAAATTATTTATTTATTTTCCCATTAAATAACCCTAAACCCCTAAACCCCAACCCTAACCCCTAACCTAAACCCCAATCCTTACCCTAAACCCCCCTAGTTAAAATTAAGTTTTATTACAAAATTTGCGGGTTCTGTTTTTTCTGGGTCACCCTGTATACAGGCAGATTTTTTTAAAATTAAGTCCCACTTCTTTTTTTTCTTTCTTTTTTTTTTTTTACTAAAAACCGTCAAAAATGAAATTTCAAACTTATCTCGGCAGAACTTGAAAAACGGTCGGAAAATTAGGGTGACCCAGAAAAAACAGAACTCACAAATTTGTAATAAAACTTAATTTTAACTAGGGGGGATTATAGAAAGAGAGAGAGAGAGAGAGAGAGAGAGAGAGAGAGAGAGAGAGAGAGAGAGACATTGCAACATTTTCCTACTGGACCCTCTTCAACCAGCTTGCAATAAAAAACAAAACAAAATACAACAGTGTATGATTCATTCAAATCGTCCATTTGTCCACATTAAATAAGTTCATAACAGGAAAATCATTTATGACATACAGATTTCTTTTTTTCTAATCGCATGTATTCAGATTAATGAAATCAATTTGAAAATAAAAAAATGGGGAAACAAGGATTTTTTTCTTCCCCTCTTTTATTAATAAAAAACATAAGGAACTCCTCAACAATTAGCAATTGGCTCTTTCACATAAGGGAATTGTAATATTTGCCAATGTGTATTTTAGTCAGGCATGAAACATCTGCTTGGATCAACATAAAGAAATCGCATGGATGACAAGGGACATAGACCTTCTTCTTCTTCTTCATCTTCTTCTTCTTTATTTTTTCTTATTTCTTCTTCTTCTTCTTCTTCTTCTTCTTCTTCTTCTTTATTTTTTCTTATTATTTCTTCTTCTTTATTTTTTTCTTATCATTTCTTGTTCTTCTTCTTCTTCTTTATTTTTTCTTATCATTTCTTGTTCTTGTTCTTGTTCTTCTTCTTCTTCTTCTTCTTCTTCTTCTTCTTCTTCTTCTTCTTCTTCTTCTTTATTTTTTCTTATTATTTGTTCTTGTTCTTGTTCTTGTCTTTTTTCTTCTTTCTTCTTCTTATCTATTCTTCTTTCAAATCACTTCTTCTTCTTTTTCTTCTTCTTTCTCTTCTTCTTCTTCTTCTTCTTCTTCTTCTTCTTTCTTAATTTCTTCTTCTTCTTCTTTCTTCTTCTTCTTCTTCTTCTTCTTCTTCTGTTCATTCTTTCTTCTTCTTCGTGATCGTCCCATCCCCTAGTTTTAGCTACCCCCAAATCATGAGGCAGAAAGCAAAGCCCATCTTATGTCACAGTTAATGCATGGGTGAAATTAAGAGGTTTCAGCTGTTTGGTGATAGTGTGGGGGTGGGGGGGTTGCAGGGGGCGGGGGGTGGAGCCAATCTGTCCCAGAGTGAGTTTTTGGTCAGGGTTAAGGTCGTGTCACTTGTTATTTATCAAATTGTTCAGTATCTCTTCTGATTGTTCGGATGATGTTTTTTTGAAGGACAAATAGAAGCTTAAATGGAGACAAAGAAAAAGAATACAAAGAATACAAACAAGAAGAAGAAGAAGAAGAAGAAGAAGAAGAAGAAGAATTAAGAAGATAGGGAAGAAGAAGAAGAAGAAGAAAGAAGGAAGAAGAAAGAAGAAGAAGAAGAAGAAGAAGAAGAAGAAGAAGATAGGGAAGAAGAAGAAGAAGGAATGAAGAAGAAGAAGAGAAAGAAGAAGAAGAAGAAGAAGAAGAGAAGAAGAAGAAGAAGAAGAAGAAGAAGAAGAAGAAGAAGAAGAGATACAGAAGAAGAAGAAGAAGAAGAAGAAGAAAAGAAGAGAAGAAAAAGAAGAAGAAGAAGAAGAGAAGAAGAAGAAGAAGAAGAAGAAAAGAAGAAGAAGAAGAAGAGAAGAAGAGATACAGAAAGAAAAGAAGAAGAAAGAAGGAATGAAGAAGAGAAGAAGAAGAAGAAGAAGAAGAAGAAGAAGAAGAATTAGGGATAGTGAAGAAGAACAAGAAGAAGAAGAAAGAGGAATGAAGAAGAAGAACAAGAAGAAAAGAAAAGAAGAGAAAAGGAGAAGGAGAAAGATACAGAAAAAGAAAAGAAAAAGAAAAAGAAAAGAAAGAAGGATGAAGAGAAGAAGAAGAAGAAGAAGAAGAAGAAGAAGAAGAAGAAGAGAAGAAGATATATTTTTACTTTGTTGTCAATTGTTTTTATTTCCGTAGTTTCCTCTGGACATACATACACACAAACTGCCCTTTATATGTATAGATTATAGATTAAGGCCATCCAATATTGATGATAGACCATAAATTAGAATATCTTAAGCATAGAATCAAATTTGCACTTGGTGACTGTCAGTTTCCCGCTTATTTGCTCCAATTGTTAGGACTAAGCAATAGTGTTGTAATTAATTCACATCCTATTTTTTAAAAATCACCTACAGTATCACCCATAAATAAGTACACCTTAATCAATGTTTATCAAACTAAAAACAAACTTTTCTTCAAAATGAAAGGTACCATCATGTTATATACTTTTCCTATAAACATTAATGGTTATGTCCTATTCCTCATAAATACGCATGTTTGTTTGTTTGTTTATTGATTTTAACGGCATATCAACCCGTTTGTGGTTATGTCATGCCTAATGGTTAGGAAGTAATACATATCGTGTATTTATATTTATACTTTTTAGTAATTGGTTTTAACAATGTGTTAGCATTATTGGGGATTATGTTGTATGGTATTGATTTGTTTCATGTTTATATTTTATGATATAATTTTATTTCCCTCAAAAAGGAGATAATATCCTCCATGTTGACATTTTCAAACAGATCTTTCATATTGTTTGCTTTAAAATAACGGTTTCTGATGTGAGCAAGAAACCTGCATTCCATGAATAAGTGTTTAACTGTCAGAGGTGTTTGACATGTTCCACATTGTGGTTGTTGTTCTCGTTTGAGTATATAGGAGTGCGTTAGACTTGTATGACCAATGCGTAATCGGGATACAATGACTTGTTCCTTTCATAAATACGGGAGTATAATGCTGACTGGGTAGTCTTATACCACTAGCAGTGGTTTACTTTCTTCACGCTGCTGGCAAGTATTGTATTTGGTTAATTTTTTTTTTTTTGTTAAAACCTCCGTTTCGTTATTTCTCACTTAGTAACCTTTGTTAGGTTACAACACACCACATCGAAGATAGCTCGGTAGATACCGTATTTGACGACATATCGGACGCACTTTTTTCCAAAATTTTAGCTAAAAACATTGCCCTGCGTCTTATACATCGTAGGTGAAGTTTGAAGTTTTATTATTATTATTATTATTATTATTATTATTATTATTATTATTATTATTATTTCCTGCTATTGAGATGTCTTGTGTATGCTTATTGCTTGCCTGTACTGCCAAATTGCTTTTATACAGCTAGGTTTCTGCTTGTGTAATGCACAGCTAGACTGTTTTCAACAATATATGCTTAAAGACACTAAAAACGTTTTTTCCTGAATCTGACCTGCTGAAATGGGGGTGCGTCTTATATCCCCGTGCGTCTTATATGCCGTCAAATACGGTAGTTGCTAAGCTCATTAGTTATAACTGGGAGCAGTACTTGTTTGAATTAATCATTTGCTTCTTATTATTATATTAATTTTTAATACACTAACTTTAGTTTTGTTGGTTCCACACTTTACTATGTTTTATAATATATTATTATTATTAGTGTTATAGTATATTATTAATGTTATAATATATTAATGTTATAATATATTAATGTTATAATACATTATTAATGTTATAATATATTATTATTATTATTAATGTTCATTGTTAATGCCCGATTACAATTTTTTAAAAAGGAAACATACGAGGCATTAGTTTAGTTTATTTATTCATTCTTTAAAATTTATGTGGAACAGCAAAGTAATTAAAGTAACCTAGTTGATGGTAGCCGTCATGCTATGGCAACTGGTTTCAGAGACAGAAGACTTTGAATTCAAACCAGCTGTACTCTGTTTAATAATTGACTTTGAGTAGCATTCTGCTTGTAGTGGAATGGTTGGGTAAATACATTCTTCAACTGTGTTTTGTTGGCATCCTTCCGCCTTCTAAATACGATGGCGTAGTGTCCATTTTTTAAATTTTTTATATTTTTTATCTGCAACTGCGTGAGTGGCTGAACAGACCAATTTTTGAATGGCAATCTCTGGTGCAGTGACTGCAAACAAACAGTGATGCTTGCTGGAGTTGCTGTTGTCTCTCCTTCCTTATGGCTCTCTTTTTTTGCGGCGGCTTCTTTCCTCTCTTTTTCACTCCTTTTCGTTCCTTGTTTGACGAGATGTCAGGTCGCACGGTCTTCTGCACAAGCATCCCATGTGTTGGTGTTGATGTGGCATGTCTTCATGTCCCTATTGCAGACATCTTTAAAGCGCAGGCGTGGTATCCCTACTAGTCGGGTGCCCTCTACTAATTCACCATACAGTAGGTCTTTGGGGATGCGGCCTTTATCCATCCTCCTGACGCGACTAAGCTAACGCAGGCGTCTCTCGCAGATGATGGCGGGCAAGCTGTTCATGTTTGCTCGTTCCAGCACGTCTGTGTTGGAAACTTTGTCCTGCCATCGTATGCGTAGAATTCGGCATAGGCATCTGAGGTGGAAATTGTCCAGTTTCTTCACGTGACATGATCCAGGCTTCGCTACTGTATAGGAGAGTACTGAGAACGTACGCTTTGTAGACGCGCAGTTTGGTTCCCTTAGTAAGGCTGGCATTCTCCCAGACTCTCTGGTTCCGTTTGGCCATGAATGTCGCAGCTCTGGTGATTCTGCTGTTGACTTCACTGTCAGTGGAGACTGAACTGACAATGGTGGACCCAAGGTACTTGAAGTTCTCCACTGCTTCCAGGCTGTGCTCGTTGATTACAATGTTTGGAGGGGTGTCTACACATTGTGCCATGACTTTTGTCTTATTTAGACTTATGGTAAGACCGAAATATATATATTTATGTATATATATATGATAAATAGGAATGGACTGATGTAGATGGATAAGGAATTAACCGCAAAATGCCCGATTTTTAAGCCTTTTTCTTTACCAATTATATATATATATATATATATATATATATATATATATATATATAGGAAAAAATGAGTAAAGAAAAAGAAATGTAGATGGATAAAAATGAATTTTATTGATATCACTTTTAATTGATATCACTTACACATGTGTTTCGGTTCGTTTATCAAAATGTATACGGATTTATGTTATTATTATTATTAAAATAATCAGATGGAGTTGAAATGATGATAATAATAATAGGAAAAATGTATAAAATATTCCGTACACAGAGAGATTTTTTTTACGACCTTCATCAGAGTTAATTTTTTTTTTCAAAAATTCAATCTGATGAAGGTCGTAAAAAATCTCTGTGTACGGAATTTTTTTTTTTTTTTCAAAAATTCACTCTGATGAATATTTTATACATTTTTCCTATTATTATTATCATCATCATTTCAACTCCATCTGATTATTCTAATAATAATAATAACGTAAATCCGTATACATTTTGATAAACAGACCGAAACACATGTGTAAGTGATATCGATTAAAAGTGATATCGATAAAATTCATTTTTATCCATCTACATTTCTTTTCTTTACTCATTTTTTCCTCATATTGTCGGATTCATTTTCCATTCTTATATATATATATATATATATATATATTATATATATATATAATATAGAGAGAGAGAGAGAGAAGAGAGAGAAGAGAGAGAGAGGGTACGAGAGTAGGGACAGAGGAGAAGATGTTAAAGAGAGAAGAGAAGGAAATTGTAGAAAAGGCTTTAATTAATTTTTTAAGGGGGGTGGGTGTTGAATATATACAAGGTGCGTTCGAAAAGAGAACAGAGGGAAAAGCAAGAAAAAGAGGCTAAGTGAACGAATGAGCACTTGGAGAGAGAGAGAGAGAGAGAGAGAGAGAGAGAGAGAGATTCATAGATGGATAAATTTCAACTCTCAGTTTATAATTGTATCAGGATTTTCTGTGAACAAATTTTTGGAAAAATAATCTTCAGATAATGGAGGAAATTTAATTAGTTTTCAAAACCAAATGTAATAATTTCTAAGTTTTTCATATTGAAAAAGGAAGGAAGACGTTTTTCCGGCTTTTATTTGAATAGGTCATGGATGATATGCCAGATTCCTTTCCTGGAATGGATTAAATAAAAATAAAAATAAATACACACACACACACACACACACACACACACACACACACACATATATATATAATATATATATATATATATATATATATATATATAAGAAAATTGAAAAAACAAACTGTTCCAAAATAAGATGAATTTTTATTTATCGACGCTTAAACGTTTCGGTTTCTTTAAACCTTCATCAGGATGTATTATGGGGTGAAATTGATGGATGTTTTATAGATGACAGATTAAAAAAAAATCTTTATAAAATTTTTTAAAGTTTTTTTTTTAATCTCCTGTCATCTATAAAACATCCATCAATTTCTTCACCCCATAATGCATCCTGATGAAGGTTTAAAGAAACCGAAACGTTTAAGCGTCGATAAATAAATTCATCTTAATTATTTCTTAATATTGTCGGATTTATTTCCATATTTACTCATATATATATATATATATATATATATATATATATATATAACTTGTTGGTAGCTTTCCGTCCACTAAGGATAATGGCATAGTATCCAAAACGTTTTTATCTGCATCTGCGCAAATGACTGAGCAGTCCAACTCTTGAGTGACAGTCTTTGATGCACTGTCTGCACACAAACAATGATTCTTGCAGGGGTTGTTATTTTCTCTCCTTCTTTCTGTCTTTTTTTTGCTGTGGAGGCTACTCGCCTCTCTGTCTCATTCCTCTTTGTGCCTTGTTTAACATTAAGGCCCTTGGTTGCTCGATTTTTTGCATCAACGTCCCACGTGTTTGTGACAATGTGGCATATCCCCATGTCTCTCCCGCAGTCCTCTTTGAAGCGTAGACGTAGTCTACCTACCGGTCGGGTGCTGTTTACTAATTCGCAATACGAAAGGTCTTTGGGGGTGCGGCCATTTTCCATCCACCTGACCAACCCAGCGAAGGCGCCTCTCGCAGAGGATGGTGAACAGGCTGTTCATGTTGGCGCTATCCAGCACGTCTGTATTGAACACTTTATCCTGCTAGTGGATGTGCAGGGTGTGTCGTGGGAACCTGAGGAGGAAATTGTTGAGTTTTCTTTCGTGGGTTGAATATGTTGTCCACGCTTCGCTACAGTAGAGGAGTGCATGGATAATGCGGGTCTTAGGCGGAGTAAATATGGGGTTTTCATTCTGGCTGCTTTAAACAGTTTGTCAGTGATATGAAAATCCGATCTCACTGACAGGTTAAAGCGCCTAGAGAATAAGATAGGTGGGAGCTGCACGAGAATGCTGCGAGCAATCTTAAAAAAGACTTGGAAGCAACACCACACGAGAAAACATCTGTACGGCCACCTGCCCCATATCACACAAACAATTCGTTTGGGGCGAATAAGACTGGCACTGCTGGAGAAGCAAGGATGAGCTCATTAGTGACTTTCTTCTGTGAAAGCCATCACAGGGGCACGCTAGTGTAGGCCGCCCAGAAAATACGTACATAAACCAATTCTGCGTGGATACTGGGTGCTACACAGAGGACCACCCAGTAGCGATGAATGATAGGGACGGTTAGCGATTGTCATGGATATCCGTGCTGCTAGCGTGACAGTCCATCCTACTATAACTGTTGGAGGGAAAAGAGGTGGATTCATGCCTTTCCCAAGGGTATTAGCACAAACGGAAACGAAAAAAAAATCGTCCAACATTTGAACTCAGATCGCTGATTTCTTTTTCTGCGGCGATAACCGTTAGGCAAAGCGGACCTCCAAATTGTGGGTTGGTTGATTATATTAGCTGAAGTGGTATTATATTTGGTTGGAAATCTTAATGACCTTCACGTAGGTACATAAAAGGAGTTGTGAAGTGAAGAAAAAAAAAACATGGACTTTATTACATGAGCACGTGGAGAAACGTTTATACAGGAATACGTTTACAAATGACAAATTAGATACATAAGTAACACATATAAGACATAGAGTACAATATAGAAGTTTACAGAAGATACATAAACGTATTGTAAAGAAGGTCGGACTTCGTCCTACAGAAGTGAGGGACAGTCCATTCAGGAAAGTCACTTACTTAGGCTGGCTGGCTGGGTGGTGACGCCACCCACCTATAAGGTATAAACGTAAACATCTAACCCATGTGTGTGGTTTGCAGTCCCGGAGAGAAGAGAGAGTTCAAACTTGGCGCTTCCCTGATTAGATATACCGACTTTAGGCCATCCCGAAGATTTTACTTTTTATACTTATAATTTCCAAAAATGACTTTCCCCTATTTAACCGCCAGAATTTAGTGGTTATTAATACCAGCTATCCCCTGACCTGGTCAGTAGCAGTCAAATAGTCAAACAGGACCGACCCAGACCAGAGATATCCCAGTCTCTAAACCAAAAATACAAGTCCCGAATTTAACTCTTAAGTCTGCTACTTATTTACACAGAATAATATATATATTTACCAACCCCTTCGCACGAGCAGGATGTGACACAAGGTCAATTTCTTTAGCAGAGTTCAACAGGTTTGAATTCAGAGTTTTCCTTCTCCTAGACCGGTTGCCTAACCAAGGTTAAAGAGCCCAGTCTGCCCTACTATTTATCCATAGCTGGAGGGAGAGTAGGATTCATACATTTCCCAAGGGTATTAGCGCTAAGTGAAATGCAATTACCAGATCCAGGATTTGAACTCGGGGCGACGAGCCCATTTCCTTTTACTTTAACCATTACACCACGCGCTTCCATAGAATTATATAAGTTAATATAGTAAAACACTCATAAAGTTTGAATAAATTTTACTACAAAAATTATTCAACATTTCTGTATTTAGTTTCTACTTTTAGTCTAATAAACTGGGACACACGTCTTATTATTATTCATTGCGTACTTTTCTATATACAGGGTGTTCGGCAGAAACTTGACAGTTTCATAAGGAAAAAGAAAAAGTGCTTGCTTACTACAAAATTTATTGGATTGTAAAGAAATTCAACAGGCACGGAAATTACACTACTGTCAACAAGTTTCCATCAAAATAACGGCCATTAGCGTCGATCACAGCCTCAATCCTGCTCTGGAACCTGAAGCAAGCTGATGTTCCAGTTTCCCTGGGAAGGGTCTCAAAAACTACTTAATTCTGTCAATTAACTGGGCTTTTGTAGTACTGGGGCGGCAATTGGTGTTTCAACAAGTCCGTTTCTTGTTTGTATCTACCTAAAGTATTTTGAATAATGTTTTCTTTCTGTTTAATAAACCCAAAGTCTATTAGGTTGGCGATCAACAATGCTCGGGGGTATGTAAATTATACCTGTAACAAATTCTTTTTAATCACGGTAGTAATCTAAATTAAAACATTTTCTTTGAAATTTACGTGTTGACGTGAGAGGTGAGAAACAGTTAGATATGATTATTAAACCAATTAGATATGATTATTAAATTTTGAAATGCTCATAGAAAGAAAGAAAGAAAAGAAAGAAAAAAAGAAAAAAGAAAGAAAGAAAGAAAAAAGTGTACTTATGAAATAAATGTTTAAGAAGAAGAAGAGAGAGAAGAAGAAGAAAGAAGAAGAAAGAAGAAGAAGAGAAGAAGAAAGAAATAAAGAAGAAAAAGAAAGGAAAGAAGAAGAAGGAAAAAAGGAAAAGGAGAAATGAAGAAGAAGAAGAAGAAGAAGAAGAAGAAGAAGAAGAAGAAGAAGAAGAAGAGAAACAATTCTTCTTCTTCTTTCCTTTTCTTTTTCCTTCTTTATTTCTCTTCTTCTTCTTCTTCTTCTTTTTCTTCTTGTTGTTGAAAGGAAAGAAGAAGAGAAGAAGAAGAAGAAGAAGAAGAAGAAATAAAGAAGGAAGAAAAGAAGAAGAAAGAAGAAGAAAGAGAAGAAGAAGAAGAAGAAAGAAGAGAAGAAGAAAAGAAGAGAGAAGAAGAGAAATGAAGAAGAAGAAGAAGAATAGAAGAAGAAGAAAGAAGAAGAAGAAGAAGAAGAAGAAGAAGAAGAAGAAGAAGAAGAAAATAAAGAAGGAAGAAGAAGAAGAAGAAGAAGAAGAAGAAGAAGAAGAAGAAAGAAGAGAAATAAAGAAGGAAGAAGAAGAAGAAGAAGAAGAAGAAGAAGAAGAAGAAGAAATAAAAAAGGAAGAAGAAGAAGAAGAAGAAGAAGAAGAAGAGGGTGGGGGTTAGTTGCCTCAAATCAAAAATGTTTTTGACATAATTTTGTCGGATCTTCGGCAAGAGAGAG
>CM042160.1:41329014-41434014 GCA_023376005.1 Doryteuthis pealeii | reverse complement strand
TTTATTGTTTACGAGATTTTTTTCTTGTTTTTTTCGTCTTGTCTTTTTTTGCCAATTAAATTTTAAATGAAAGAGGATGATGTTAAGAAGATTTGGGATGAATGAAGAACATATACATAAAAAGATAAAAGAAAAAGAGAGAAAAGGAAAGGAAAGGAAAAGAAAAGAATAAAGAAAGAAGGAAGGAAGGAAGGAAAATGAAGGATAGGAAATATGAAGAAGAAAAATAAATAGATAAAGCAATAAATAGAAGAAGAAGAAAAGAAAGAAGAAAGAAGAAGAAGAAGAAGAAGAAGAAGAAGAAGAAGAAGAAGAAGAAGAAGAAGAAGAAGAAGAGAGACAGGAGAAGAAAGAAGAAAACAGAACTTAAAGCAAGAAAGAAAGAAAGGAAAGAAAGAAAGAAAGAAAGAAAGAAGAAAAGAAAGAAAGAAAGAGGGAAAGAAAGGTGTAATAAATAAATATAGAAAGAATAATGGAAAAAATTGAGTAGAGAAGAAAAAGAAGACAGGTGAAGAAAAAAAGAATGAAAGAGTAGGAGAAAATAAAACAGAAAGAAAGGGTAGAAAAAATACAGAATGAACAATGAAGCGAATTAATATAGATAAAAAGAAGAAAAAGAAAAAAAGAAAAAAAAAAAAAAAAAAAAAAAAAAAAAAAAAAAGAAGAAAAGCGATGTGGAGAAAGAAAAATGAAGGAAAGTCAGAAAGAATGCACAAAAAAGGATAAAAGAGTAGAAGTTTTTTTTAAATGAAAGAAAATCCTGTGAGAAACAAAAAAAGAATGAACAACGAAGGAAAGTAAGAAGGAATGAAAAAGAAAGAAAAAAGAAAAGCGTTGGAAAAAGAAAAAAATGAAGGAAAGGCAGATAGAAAAAAGGAAAAAGTGAAAGAAAGAAAAACAAGAGAAAAAAAAAAGAAAAAAGAAAGAGTGAAAGAAAGGAAAAATGAAAGTTAGAGAAACATAGATACAAGAGAAGAAGAAAAAAGAAAAAAAGAAGGTAAAACGATAAAGATAGATAAGAAAAGAAAAGGGGAAATGCAATCAAAGAAAGGAAGAAAAAAAGAGAAGAAAAGGATGAAAAAAAAGAAAGAAAAAACAAAAGAAAGCGAGACTTAAGAAAGACAGAAAGAACAAAGGAACGTAAGAAAGAAAAAGAAAGCAAACGTGAAATAACAAGAAAGAAGGAAAGTTAGAAGAAGAAGAAGAAGAAGAAGAAGAAGAAGAAGAAGAAGAAGAAGAAGAAGAGAGAAGAAGAAGAAGAAGAAACAGATGGAAAGGCACAAGAAAAGAAGAAAAGATAAATAAAAAGAAGAGAAGAAGAAGAAGAAGAAGAAAGAAGAAGAAGAAGAAGAAGAAGAAGAAGAAGAAGAAGAAGTTAAAACAGATGGAAAGGCACAAGAAAAGAAGAAAGATAAATAAAAAAAGAAGGAGGAGGGGTTAAAACAGATAGAAAGGCACAAGAAAGAAGAAAAGAGAAATACAGAAGAAGAAGAAGAAGAAGAAGAAGAAGAAGAAGTTAAAACAGATGGAAAGGCACAAGAAAAGAAGAAAAGAGAATAAAGAAGAAGAAGAAGAAGAAGAAGAAGAAGAAGAAGAAGAAGAAAGGATTTTTTAAGAAGTCGGAGAGGCACAACAAACGAAAAAAAAGAGAAATAACTAAAAAGGAGAGAGAGAGAAGAGAGGAGAGAGAGAGAGAGAGAAGAGAGCTAGACAGAGAGAGAGAGAGAAAGGGGTGAGAGAGAGACTAAGAAGTAGAAAGGGGTATGGAACAAAAAGAGAAAAAAAGTTTTTAAAAATACATTGGTGGAACCATTTTCGACATTGGAATTGGTGGTGGTGGTGATGGTGGTGTTGGCGTCGTTGTAGGTGGCGTCGGTGCTAATTTTATTCTGGCTGGTAGATTTGCGTTTCTGATGTCAGCCTATCGAAGCCGGTATAAAGTTGTGACGTAGTAGCGCCTCCAGCCGCCTGACAAAGGCCAGTGGGCAACTCTCGGAACTTGCATGCTTGGCTAGTTACCCCATGCCGAGTTATTCCACTAGTCTCCACGCTGGCAAAGGCATCGAGAGGTTCTAAATCATGGGCAAGCTGAAGTAATTTTCCTGGCCATTGAGCTGTATGCACACAAGAGGGGGAAAAAAGGTGGAGAAGATGTGTGACAGTTCTAGGAGAGAGAGAGAGAGAAGAGAGAGAGAGAGAGAGAGAGAGAGAAGAGAGAGAGAGAGATATGGGGTAGGGGAAGGCAAAGGGAGGTGTAGAGGTGAAATGTAGCATAAGTGAAATGTGGGAAAAGGCCCTAAAAAGCACAAACAGACAGACGGAACATAATAGATGGTAGCGATGAAAGGTCAAGATTCTACGCGTTACATTTAGATAGTTCATGACGACTTCTACATCAGATCAATATTATCAGTGGTGGAGTTAGTGTAGATATGTGCGTGCTTTTCTTGCCGCTCTTTCCTTCCTCTTCCTCTTCCTCTTCATTGCCGGCCGGCACCCACCTCTTCCCTTTTCCATCGACACACTGGAAGAGGACGAAGAGGGAGAATCTAACGTTATTACTCAAAGTTCTGTGTAGCGAAAACCCATCTTGAAACATCTGTCTTTTCATTGTCCCTATCGTTCAGTCTTGGCTCGACATTTTACCTCAAGTTGTTTGATCTGTCGTCTCATCCCATTTACTTACCTCCTCCTCCTCCTCCTATTCCTCCTCGCTAGATCCTTCCTCTTCCCATCCCCCCTCCTTACTCGATCCATCCTCTTCCCATCCCTCCTCTCCAGTCTTACTGCTACTCTCTATTACTTTATTACTTTCCTATACCCTTTCTTATTTAACTTTTATATCTTCATTGTCATGTTATTTTTCTCCTCTTCCTTGTCCTCCTTTGATTTCTCCCATTCTGATTCTTCTTTCTCATTGGTCACTTTTGACTTCTTATTCTTCGTCTTGCTCAGTTTTAAAAAAATATCTCCTCCATTTTCTTTTTCTTGTTCAATCTCTCTTACTCTCATAATTTTTTCTCCTTTTTCTTAATTCTTTCTTTTCTTTCTTTCTTTCTTTCTTTCTTCTTTTCTTCTTCTTCACACATTCCGGATTCCTTCTTCTTTCTTTTCTTCTTATTCTTTTTTAAAAAACAACTTTTTCTTCTATTTCTCTCTCTTCTTTCAACTCTTCCACGTTTTCTTCTTTCTTTTCTCACACCTTTTCTGTTCTTCTCTCTATATATATCCTTCTTTTTCTTTAATCTTTATACTTTCTTCTCGCGCTTCTTTCACCTCTTCTTTCAATCTTTATTCTCTCTCTCTCTCTCTCTCTCTCTCTCTCTGTCTCTCTCTCTCTGTCTCTCTTTCTCTTACTTCTACTCTCTCTTCTCTCCTCTCTCTCTCTTTCTCTTTACTGCCTCTCTCTCTTTCTCTCTTTCTCTTTACTTTTTTCTTTCTCTTTCTCTTACTCTTTCTTTCTATCTATCTATCTCTCTCTTTCTCTCTCCCCTTTTACCTCTTCTTTCACCCATTCTTCTCTTTTTTCGTTCGCCTCTTTTTTGCTAATTCATATCCTCTCTTTCATTGACTTTTTCTACTGCTCTCTCTCTCTCTCTCTCTCTCTCTATATATATATATATATATATATATATATATATATATATATATATATATATATCTTTCTCTATATATATACATATTTCACATCGACCTTCTTTCTTTTCTTTTCTTTTTCTTCTACTCTTTTTCTCTCGTTCTTCTTTTATTTCTTCTTCTACTCCTTATCCCCCCCTCTCTCTCTCTCTCTCTCTCTCCCTCTCTCTCTCTCTCTCTCTCTCTCTCTCTCTCTCCTTCATCTCTTTTTCCACTCTTTCTTCTCTTTTCGTTCTTCTTCTCTCTCTTTTCCTTGACCCTTTCTCTGTCTTTTTCACTCTCATTCTTTCTTTCTTTTTATTTACTATATTAAACTGTTTCATCTCTCTTTTCTTTTACTTCTATTCTTTCCCCTATCTCCCTTTTCTTTCAGTTTTTCTTCTATTTTTCTCTCTTTCTTCTTTTATTTCTTCTTCTCGTTAGTTTTCTTTCTCTCTCTTCTCTTAATCTTCTCTTCTTCTTTCTTTCTTTCTTTCTTTCTCTCTTTCTCTCTCTCTTTCTCTCCTCTCTCTCTCCTTTTTTATCTCTTTTCGTCTCTCTCTTTTCCCTGACCACTCATCTTTTCTGTCTCTTTTCTTTCTTTTTCTTCTCTCTATATATTCATATCTTCGGTTTTTCTGTCTCTCTTTTCACTTATATTTCTTTCCTCTATCTCTCCTTTCTTTAAGTTTTTCTTCTACCCTTTCTCTCTCTTTCTTCTTCTTCTTCTTCTTCTTCTTCTTCTTCTTCTTCTTCTTCTTCTTCTTCTTCTTCTCTTCTTCTTTATTTATTTATCTATTTATTTATCTATCTATCTATTTCTTTCTCATATTTCCTATCTTCATTTTTCCTTCTCCCTTTCTTCCTTTTTCTTCCTCCCTCCTTTCAGTTCGTATTTCTTCTTTCTTCTCTTCTTCTTCTTCTTCTTCTTCTTCTCTTCTTCTTCTTCTTCTTCTCCTTTCACCTCTTCTTCCACTCATTCTTCTCTCTTATCTTTCACCAACTTTTTGCTCGTTCTTTCTCTCTTTTCCTTGAATTATTTTGCTCTCTCTCTCTCTCTCTCTCTCTCTCTCTCTCTCTCTCTCTGTGTGTGTGTGTGTGGTGTTCGCTCTCTGTTTCGCTCTTCTTTTCTTCATTTCTTTGTTTACTTTTCTTTTTTTTTTCTTCATTTTTACTCTTTCTTCGATGTCTCTTCTTATACATTTCTTCTTTTTTTATGTCTTTATCGCTTTTATACTTTCACCTCTTTTTCTCCGCCCTGCCATCTGGAGCAGTAGAAATACGCCGACTGCACCTCTTCAGAGGATAACCCCCCCCCCCCAATGATGCTACCTGTTTGCCGTGTTGGCAACCAGTGATGCTTAAGGACTAAATCCTGGTTTTTGAGAAGCCCAAGACATACAACACCCCATTTTGGCCCTTACCTAGGCTAGACGATCAATCGGCTGGTCACCTAAAGCCCTAGTACCTATATGATTGTCCCAATCCTATTGCCTTAATTGCAAAACCCCACCTCTTTTTATCATACATGTGCTAGAAGGTGGTGGCCGAGGGTCTTAGTGTCCTGGATATGACGTTAAAAATGGTGAAGTTCCGATTTTGTAGCACTGGGGTGTGCGGAGTACCCCTTCATCGCCATTACTCCCAGGTTCACTCTCACCCGGAGTGGCAGTACCTGTTAGGTTCCCATCTATGGGTTAAATAGAAAAAAGACCTGTTTATAACGTCCATTCTCAACACTGATTGGCTAGAGCATTAGCCAATCTGGTGCACAGAAACTGAGGTTTACGTTGGCAAAACTATATAAGCCATTTTAGCTGCTTGCGTTGAACTAGATGGGCAATGCACTAGTGGGTGATCTTCCCTAATGGGATCTTACAAGCGAGGAGTATTATGTTGAAAGAAACCCAATGAACCAGTAATAACATAACTGACGATACCCTCCCCCCAGTGCTGTTTAATAGTACAGACGTATATAAAACATATTTGTGGCTAAATACTGTGTGTTTGTGCTTAAATACTAATTTGTGTGTGGCTTAATACTATTTTTTGGTAAATACTAATTTGTTTTTGACTAAATATTAATTTGTTTGTAGTTAGATAATTATCGTTAACGGCTAATGTTAAGTTGTCCAGTGGAATTGGTAAAGAGTCCCTCGATAATGAATCCTTTGGTTCCTCTGGTAAAGAGTTCTCAGTTCCTGGTAAAGAGTCCTTCGATAATGAATCCTTTGGTTACTCTGGTTATCGTATAAGTCCTTCCTGAGTATTGCGTAAAGATCCATAATCCCATGTCCGTCCCCAGTGAGCACAATTGTATTTATGACAAGGGGGGGGTATAATATAATATATATATATAATATATAATATATATATATATATAATATATATAAGAGAGAGTTTTATAATTTGCTTGAAGCATTGTTTATATTGGTTAGGAGGTTGATTTAGAAGGCTATCACAATGCAGGTGTAAAGAAAAAAATAATAATACGGTAACAATGATGTTGTGTGTTAACCTGTATTTAATTCTTGAATTTTCGAGATAATATCTCTTTTTCAATATATATATATAAATATATATATATATGTGTGTGTGTGTGTGTGTGTGTGTGTGTGTGTGTGATTGAATAAAATAAGTATCTAACTTATATTCTTCTTTACTTTGAATAAAGTTGAATAATGTTCTGAATAAATGTATTTGTTGGTATTCGAATTTCTAATATTTGTGCATTATTTTAATTCTCATGTGTTTTTTTTGCAGTTGTTGGATTAAATGCAGATATTTTTAAATAGCTTTATTTTCTCCATAGAAGTGGAACTGGGGGTAATAGCAATGAAGGGATAGTCCACAATCCCCAGAGCCCCAGAACTGGAATCCTACCATCAGATGAAGTTTAGTGGACACTTCTATTAGTGTTACTTATTTAAGGGGCCGGGTTAGCTCAGTCGGTAGAGCGTTCGGCTAGAAACCACAAGGTTCCTAGTTCGATACCGGTCCTCGCCAAACTCAGCATATGAGTAGCACAGGGATCTGTGCGGTAAAGTAAGGAGCTGATGGTAGGTGTGGCGCTCCACCTCTGATGCTAAAAAACAATCTCTTTGGTCTAGCGCTATTGAAAAGGGGATAGACTCCCTCGCTGATTGGCTGATACCGACTTTAGGCCGCCCCGACGACTTTTACTTTTATTTATATAGTTCATCTTTTTCTGTTTATGTATTGCATTATTATACTGTATTGCATTATTATACTGTATTATACTGCATTATTATACTATTATAATATTAGTCTTCTGCATTCGTTTATTCATGATTAACAGTTTCGTCTTTAACTCCACGCATTCTACACTTGCTATTCTGTTGCGTCTTATCCATTTTTGCTTTTAACTATTTTTTATGGCATTGTCTTATGCTGCGATTATAAGAGATTCAATTTCTCTCTTGAGGTTTCCATTTCTTAGCGATGTCCATATCTTCTCATGTGCGATCTCCCCAGTTTGTCATCCATATAGTTGTTTTTCTTCCCATTTCTGTTTTCCAGTTTTTGTTATATTTGTGCTCGTCAATAGGTTGCAATTGTTTTTTCTGGCTGCTGTAATTAGTCTTTCTTTAATCTTTTTGTGTATTCTTCGAGAGCTCGAATCGTCGCATCTACACACTTTAATGCTGGCGAGAACTCCCCCTCCTTATTTCTTGACACATATAGTCTGTATTTGCTCTCGGGTATAATGCCTTGTGCATTATCATAAGTTTCCTTGTCATTTGGTCCATCTGTCGGTGTTCCTCTCTTGTCCATTTTGTTGGTTGGTTGGTTGGTTGGTTGGTTGACTTTATAGCATTTTACATATTGGATTATTCTATGCGGAAGATATTTTGTTTTATTCTTTCTTAATGAGAATTCAATCTTTTTTAACATATTATTTTAAACTCTTTTTTTCTATTCAACCCATAGATGGAACCCTAATAGGTACTACCACTCCGGATGAGAGTGGACTTGGGAATAATGGCGATCAAGGGATACTCCACACTACCCAAAGCAAGAAAGATAGTTAAATAAAGATTATTACACGTTTTACATATTGAATTATTTCGCAATAGCTCTTGATTATATATATCAAACATTGTAATAGTTAAACTATCACTACATGGTATATCCATGAGCCCCACTTGTTATTATGAATGTTGTAGATTATGAAATGCTCATTTCAGGAAGCTGCAAAATACACATATTATCCAGTGGGTTGGCATGGCCTGAAGGGTTGTTTCCTTTTTTGGTACTGAAACTCGAATTTTCCGCAGATGAAAAATTGTATATTTTCACTTTGGTTTATTTTATTTTCGTATTTTATTTTTTGTTTTATTTTTTATTTTTGTATTTCATCATTTTTTTATATTTTTTATTTTCGTATTTTACAATTTTTTTTTACTTTTATTTTTTACTTTTATTATTAGTTTTATTTTTTTATTATCGTATTTTTTTATTTCTATATTCTATTATTTGTTTTATTTGTATTTATTTTTTCATTTTTGTATTTTATTATTTGTTTTATTTTATTTTCGTATTTTTTATTTTAATTTTATTAGTTTTATCTTTTATTTTTTGTTTTATTTTTATCTTCGTATTTTTTTATTTTATTATTTGTTTTATTTTTATTTTCATATTTTAATGTTTTATTATTTGTTTTATTTTTATTTTAATGTTTTATTATTTGTTTTATTTTTATTTTATTATTTGTTTTATTTTTATTTTAATGTTTTATTATTTGTTTTATTTTTATTTTATTATTTGTTTTATTTTTATTTTATTATTTGTTTTATTTTTTATTTTTTTATTATTTTTTTTTTTTTTTTATATTTTATTATTTGTTTTATTTTTCATTTTTCATTTTTTTATTTTTGTATTGTATTATTTGTTTTATTTTTATCTAAACTTTATTAATCTATTAATCTTCACACTATCAGAGATGAAAGGTTGCCGGATATGACGAAAAATTAAAGAAAACTGAGAAAGGCTGGTTTAGCTCTGTCAGAGGAGCATTCACCTAGAAACCACAATATTCCGGGTTCGATACTGGCCCAACTCATCGCATGATCTGTGCAGTAAAGTGGAGAACTGACGGTAGGTGTTGTGGTGCTTCATATCATATGCAAAAACAAGCTTCCTGGTCTAGTGTTAACTGAAAAGGGGATAGACTCCTTCGTTGTCCAGCTGATACCAACAATAGGCCACTCCTCCTACTTTATTTTAATTTGGATGAAAAGATCACAGGGTACATACGTCAGTCTACAGTACTGTTGGCTGTAGACTAAGTAGTTGTGATAAAAAGCAACTAAGATTAAGTTTAAAGAAATATTGGTGAAAAGAAAATACAAGGGTCATTCAATAAATAAGGTAAATTTTTAACAGACTAGGTTCTTTAGCCTTAGTTGGTTGGCTGGTTTATTGATTTTAACGGCATATCAACACGTCTGGGGTATGTCATGCCTAACGGTAATACATATCGTGTATTTATATTCATACTTTTTAGTAATTGGTTTTAACAATGTGTTAGCATTATTGGGGATTATGTTGTATGGTATTGATTTATTTCATGTCTATATTCTATGGTATATCAACCCGTCTGGGGTTATGTCATGCCTAACTGTTAGGAAGTGTACATATTGTGTATTTATATTTATACTTTTTAGTAATTGGTTTTAACAATGCGTTAGCATTATTGGGGATTATGTTGTATGGTATTGATTTGTTTCATGTCTATATTCTATAGTATAATTTTATTTCCCTAAAAAAGGAGAGAATATCCTCTATGTTGACATTTTCAAATGAATTCAAACCGGCTTTAATCTGTTGAAAAATTATCTATGGTTATCACAGTAGGGCCGGTTTAGCTCAGTTGTTAGAGTGTCCGGTTGGGAAGCGCAAGATTCCGACCCTCGTCAACTCAGTGTATGAGTAGCACATGGATATGTGCGGTCAAGTGAGGAGCTGATGGTAGGAGCGACGCTCCGTCTCAGACGCTCAAACAATCTCATTGGTCTAGCGCTAGTGAAAGGGGGATAGACTCCCTCGCGGTCTGGCTGATACCGACTTTAGACCACACCGACGACTACTATCACTGTAGGAAATGGAATCAGCAATCCGATTTCAAATTCTGGATGAGGCTGTTTGCATTTCACTTCATGCTGCCACTTCCTCAGCTATGGGTAAAAAGTAGGCTAGACTGGGTTCTTTAGCCTTGGTAAGGCCACCAGTCTAGAAGAAAAACTCAAAATTCAAATCTGCTATAAGTAAAGTAAAGTCTGCAGAATGACCTATTGTCGTTATCAATTGGACAGCTAGGAAGTCTATCCCCTTTTTGCTTGTGTGGGGGCCTTGTTTTCTCGGTGTTTGTGTGTATAAAGAAAATCCGAGTTTTGTATCCCACAATTTAAATGTATGAGACTACGGAAATGTAGTTTCCGTAGAAAACAAAAGAAGAAGACGAAATTGATACAAGAAACAACTTTATGTACATAATATACAATTGGTATAGTTTCGTTCTTTCAGCGGTGTTCCGGCCTGTATGTGTCTATAGGTAGTTGTGTGTGTAAAGTGCGTATGTATTGTTTATATTTGTTCGTTGGGATGTGTCAACATTGTAGCAGTTTTGTTAAAACAATGTCTGTGATTGAAACTTGTGACGTATTGAGAAGGAGAGAGAGAGAAATATGAAAGGAAAAAAGGAGACGGACCTGATTAATCATTTGTGTCTCCGGACAGCGACCTCTCCTCCATTGTGTCAAGTTGGGGAGACCATCCAGGCCGACTCTGTCGAGTTGGTGAGAGTTTCCGCCCCCTCTCTAGCTTTTCAGGTAAATGGTCCTTTTTATAATTGTTTTGTAATTGTCTACATGATCATTAATTTAAAATATTCATCAAATATCAGCTGATTTTGTATTGACGTAGATATCTGATGATTTTGTTACCTGTGGCATTCCGATGACAATGCAGATATTGTCATCGGAATTTAAACAATTGTTTCTACTGTTGCTAAAATATTTCCAAACTAATTTTCTTTCTGTTCTCTTTTGTTTACATAATTCAAAAACTTAATTCATACAATTGTAAAACTAATTATTTAAGAAAACTTAATTATTTTAATTTATTCAATACAACCTGCACGTAAAAATATAAGGGTTAATCCCTATACTTGCACTAGACCAGGGAGATTGTTTTGCTAAGGTGGAGCGCCACACCTACACACCCAGATCCTTTAACACACAGATCAGATTACACAACCTGTGCTACTCATATGCTGAGTTTGGTGGGGACTAGTATCGAACCCAGAACCTTGCAATTCCGTGGTGGATACTCTGTCATCTGAGCTAAACCACATTTGACCTTGTGTCACATCCTTCCCGTGGCAGAGAGTTTGTTTAAATCTATACATATATAAAGGACAGTTGGTGTGTATATATATGTGTGCATGTACGTAGGTATTAAACTGAATTAAACACTAGAAATTGAAGCGGGCTATTAGAAAGGGTAATTTTCAGCCCAGCAACATTCAAAGTGGAGAAGTTCCAACATGTAGTTTATGTGGAAGAATATGTCTCTCTGGGGCTGGCCTGGTGAGTCATCTGAGAAAACACAAGGATAGAGTGTCAAATGCTACTGGCACCTAACTATGATGATAAAAAAAACAACAACAAAAAACAGGAAATGGTCTTACTCGAACACGAGTTGACAGCCTTTATGTATGTATGGACAGATGAAACTACGAAAACAAAATAATTAACAACAAAGTAAATACATATACACAATAGATAACACCGGTTCTTGTCTTTTGTGCATAAATTATGAAGATTTGATTTATATTCCAAGATACTATTTCTCTGATTTTTTAGATGAGTCTTGATTATTATTCGGACTATTATCCTCATCTTCATTGTTATCTGTACAACGTTGTACAGATAACAATGAAGATGAGGACAATAGTCCGAATAATACAAATAATGCTATTCAAAGATATTTGAAAATTAAAACATACATAGAAATACATTGAAATTCTACTTGTACAGCATTTGTAAATCTCAAAAGTACACAAATTAATACACCAAGAGTTTTTTTCATTCCCTCTACATAGGCGATGCTGTGTAGTCGCTTCTAGTACATACTAATACTCTTAAGCAATAAAATAAACCGAGAGAAAAAATTGTGAGCTGCAATTGCATCAGGTCATTTCGGTACAGAACGTTCAAGCTGCAAGTCGTGTTTTTGCAAACTCACTCAACCTGACTGTGTATTGAGATGTAAAAAAATTTTAATTTCATATAATTGTGAGCTTGTTGCTGACTAAATGTACATTCAGTTTCGTCTCAACCATATGCTGACCTCATTAAAAGTGGAGAGAAAAAAAGAAAGACTTTCCCAGAGCCACTGACTATGACCCCAAGGAATCTATGGAAGAACATAAAAATAAAATAATAAAATTGTTTAAGAAATTAAGTCAAAGTTGAATTGAACAATGAAGAAAATTGAAATTTAACCACTTGAATTCTATGCTTGGTTTATAAAATGTTACAATTTAATTAAAAGATTAATTTATTCTGATCAAATATTTCACAAAACTAGGTTATGGTTAAAATATATTAGTATTTACCTCCAAACAAATAAGTATTTCTAATTAGCTAACGAAATTTACTTCTGCTTCTACCAAAGACACTGTAACACTTGTGAAGATCTTAAACAAAATAAGTTTGTCATCTTTTGCCCCCTTGCCACTGTTCTTTTATACTCGGTCTGGCCGAGACGTCACAACTCTCGTCTCGCCAGCTACGAGACTTGCCACTATAAATCGCCGCCTCAAGGACACTCACGATTTTTACCTCCACAACTAGTCGGACTCGTCACATTTTTTTCTTCCGCCAACACGTGCAACATGCCACCCGCTGTCTCTTCGATCGACGGACCGTTGTTGGCTCATCACAGGTTCGTGAATTTTGCCGTTCGCTCTCGCTACAGTATTTAACCATAAATAATTAGTATTTACCAACAAATATTATTGTTATATACCCATGTTGGGTATATACACAGTGTGTTCTTTAATAGAGAGAACGGGAGAGGTAGACAGAGTATCGGAGAGATATATGACACACAGATGCATAATTTGCATAACTTGCATAACTTACTTTCTTTATTTTCTGGCCATTTGTGACCGTCTAGCCTTTTCTATTCTTTCTCCGAATCGACTTTGGCGTGATGTCTACATCTAGTTCTTCTTCTACTTCTTGTTTGGCCGATCTTCAGACTAAGGCATTCATTAACCAACAACGCCATGTTGCTTTTTAAAAACTTTATTCTTAACTAACACAGCACGAGCGCAGGTGAGTCCAGCTAAGGCAAGAGACCTCTTTCACCCAACATCCTGCCTGGAACTGAGAATCTAACTAGATCTCACGTGACTTCACATGATTTGCGGTTTTCCCGCCTCTGGAGTCAAAGTTCCCAAACGGTCTGTAACTTTCCATTTGGGTGCTTTGTATTTCCGCTGCACAGTGTTGTCAATAATCTATGCTAC
This sequence comes from Doryteuthis pealeii, assembly GCA_023376005.1. Classification (NCBI taxonomy): domain Eukaryota; kingdom Metazoa; phylum Mollusca; class Cephalopoda; order Myopsida; family Loliginidae; genus Doryteuthis; species Doryteuthis pealeii. The sequence continues at coordinate 41,420,840 of CM042160.1, read as the reverse complement.
CATAGATTATGCAGCAGTATTTAGCCACACACAAATTAATATCTAAGCACAAATATGTTTGATATATGCCTGTACTATTAAACACCACTGGGTGGCATCGTCAGTTATGTTATTACTGGTTCATTGGTTTCTTTCAACATAATACCCCTCGCTAGTAAGATCTCACTAGGGATGATAACCCACTAGTGCGTTACCCATCTGGTTCAACGCAAGCAGCTAAAATGGCTTATATAATGTTGCCAACATAAACCTCAGTTTCTGTGCACCAGACTGGGACCAATCAGTGTTCAGAGAGGCTGTTATAAACAGGTCTACATGGCATTGACACTTTTCCAAATTGGCAGGCTGGAACTAGCAGTAAGTTGAAAAATCCTCTTTAACAAAAAAAAAATGAATTTACGATGAATTTTGCCCGACGCGTTAAATATTTTTAAAACTACACTGACCAAAATAAATAAACTGCACATATATATGCATACACACACACACACACACACACACACACACACACACACACATATATATATATATATATATATATATATATATATATATATATATATATGGTAGGATTTTTTAAAAAATGTTTGTATGGCGAATTAACAGAGGACACCCGACCGATAGGGAGACTACGCCTGCGCTTTAAAGAAACATGAAGACATACTACATTAACACCAACACATGGGAGGCTTGTGCAGAAGACCGTGCGACCTGGCGACTCCTCGTCAAACAAGGAAAGAAAAGAAGCGAAAAAGAGAGGAAAGAAGCCGCCACGGAAAAGAGAGCCAAAAAGAAGGAGATACAACAGCAACTTCAGCAAGCATCATTGTTTATTTGTAGTCACTGCACAGAGACTGCCATTCAAAAATTGTTGTGTTCAGCCACTCTCGCAGTTGCAGATAAAAAAAGTAGACAATACGCCATCGTCTTTAGTAGATGGAAGGATGCCAACAATATATGGTCGGATTAAAAAAAGAAGAAAAAAACAAGACATTATCAATACTCTCGGGGTAAGATTTAAGGGGAAAAAACTTGAATTCAGGAATATGTGAAACACAAAGAAACCTCCCCATCAATTTTGGCAAAATTAATAAGCCTTGATCGAAATTTGAACAATTTATTGTTGCCGTATTCTTAACTCACAGTCTGTTGCTGATGACAGGATTTTCTGTTTGAGCTTTTTCGTATCATTGGGTTTCGTGCCAGCTTTGAGGAACCCTATCTCTGTCTTCCCCGAGTTAGATTTATCGGACCATATGACCTTTTGCTTTGCAGATGCATAAGTACCTTTTTTTATTTACACCGTCAACATCTGATTGTTTGTTAACAGACGATTTTTAGAGGGTTTTATTTAATTATAAAACTAACCCCTAACCCTAACCTTAACCCCTAACCCCTAACCCCTAACTCTAACCCCTAACCCCTAACAAACAACCGGATGTTGACGGTGTAAATGAAAAAAAATGTCCTTATGAATCAGCAAAGCAAAAGGGGTGCCTAAAGGTCATATGGGCCGATTTATTTCTACGAATGGCAGTACAGGCTTTTTCAGCGATCACTTTTAACATATAGTAGTGTGCCGCCATCTGTAACATCCTTCTGCAACTATTGTTGGACAGCTACTCAAGATATGTTTTAAAGTCCCTGTATGCTCGTGGGATTTTTTTTTTTTGGCTCCAAAATGTGAGACACAATTCAACAACTACAGAGCTCGTAAAGCTGATGAACTACACTGGACTGAGAGATGTCGATCTCGCCTGATACTCTCTCATCGGACTTGCCTCTATAGATTGGAGCACAGCCTCGAAATCCACAATTTTAGAGCTACCTGACTGTGCTTGATCATCGAGATTCTGGCCACCTGTGCGAACTTTCTTGAATCATCTGGTTACTTGATTAACTGTGTCTTCAAACCTTTCACACAACAAATGATTGTTTCTGTGGTAAGATTAGTAAATGACTCTTGCTTCATATGGAAAGCTAGTGACATAGGATAGCTGATAATTCTTAGTGAGTTCAGTGTTCATGAGGTGCCCTGTACTTCTGGCCTTATACCAAACTAAACCAAGAATTGTAAATGACCAGTTGCCTCATATGGTAAGTTAGTGATCTAGTCTAGCAGGTAATTTTTGGTGAGTTTGATGCAGTAAATATACTAATAACAGATAAGATGCAACACAATTTCTTCTTTAATAGCTGAACATTCATAAAATATGTTTAACAAACTATATTAATTCATTTAAATCCATAATATTTTATAAAATATATAAATATTTATTCCATAATATTTTCCTCTGCCTGGCTTGGAAAACAACTATACCATTAACCTAGATGATTTCTGGTGTGTTTGATGCTCACGGAATACCCTCTTCTTCTGGCCTTGTATCAAACTAAGCCAAGAATTGTAAATTACATGGTGAGTTAGAGATCTAGGCCAGCAGATAATTTTTGTGAGTTTGATACGCATGGGGTGCCCCGTACTTCCTGCCTTGTACCAAACTAAGCCAGGCTTAGTAAATTACCAGTTGCCTCATATGGTGAGTTAGAGGTCTAGGCCAGCAGATAATTTTTGTGAGTTTGATACTCATGGGGTACCCCGTACTTCCGGCCTAGTGCCAAACTAAGCCAGGCTTAGTAAATAATAACACTAAGAGAACAAAACAAAAGAGAGACAAATTCAGAGTTCGTTTGTGAGTTTGATACTCATGGGGGCCCTGTACTTCCTGCCTTGTGCCAAACTAAGCCAGGCTTAGTAAATGACAACACTAAGAGAACAAAACAAAAGAGAGACAAATTCAGAGTTCGTTCTGGCAATTTTCCGGATGATTCAGCTTGAAGAAATTAGATGAAAACTAAAGTCTAACATCAACTGAAACCATATGCATGCCAACAGTATAATTGGTACGCAACAGAGCAGATGCACACAAGATGTGCATTGGGGAATCAAGGAGATGCACAGATGTAGAATATCTACCCTAGACATGGTTTGGTTTGGTCTGGCTTATTTTCTAATCTATATCAACTCCTCATGGGTTATTTAATGCTGAAAATTGATTCATTTAATTAAAATGTTTGATTATTATAGAAAAGAAGGAGGAGACAGAAAGAAGAGATGAAGAGAGACAGAAGAGAAGAGAAAAGAAAGAGAAAATGACAGAGAGAGAGAGAGAGAGAGCGAGAGAGGGAGAGAGAGAGAGAGAATAGAAAAAGAGACAGAGTGGGAAAGAAGGAGAAAGGAAAGTTTAGTTTGATTTATCTCTATTAATAATGGAGATTCGCTTCCGGTGTTTGTCTGTAACAAAAACTACGTCACTGCTTACGTCACATTACCCAACATCGTCATAACATAGAATAAATACACTCAAAATTTGAGCATGCAATGTTAGACAGTCCTTATTGGTTTTTTAAACAAGTTTTAATGAATACATTTTTTTATTTTAATATATATTTAAAGTTATCAGAACTAAATTTCCATTTCAATTTTTTTTATTTTTTACTCCTTTAATAAATTTATTTTATTTTTTACTCCCTTGATAAATTTGATGATTTTACTTTACTTATGAGTTATTTAATGCTGAAAGGTGATTCATTTGATTAAAATGTTTGATTATAATAGAAAAGAAGAAGGAGACAGAAAGAAGAGATGAAGAGAGAAAGAAGAGAAAAGAAAAGAAAGAGAAAATGAGAGAGAGAGAGAGAGAGAGAGAGAGAGAGAGACACACACACACAATAGAAAAAGAGACAGAGTGGGAAAGAAGAAGAAAGGAAGGTTTAGTTTGGTTCATTTGTCTAATGTATATCAACTTCTTATGGGTTATTTAATACTGAAAATTGAGGAGAAAAGAGAGAGAGAGAAATAGAGTAGAAGATAGAAGAGAAGAGGAGAGAGGACAATAAATAAGAGAAGAGGAAAGAGAGTGAGAAAGAAGAGGAGAGAGAGAGATATATAGGTTAGGTTGTATTTGATTTGGTTAATTTGTTTAATGTATATCAACTCCTTATGGGTTATTTAATGCTGAAAATTGATTCATTTAATTAAAATGTTTGATTATTATAGAGGAGAAAAAGAAAGAAAAAAGTGATAAAAAGAGAAAGAAGAAGAAGAAGAAGAAGAAGAAGAAGAAGAAGAAGAAGAAGAAGAAGAAGAAGAGAGAGAGAACAATAAGAAATAGAAGAAGAGAAAGAGTGAAAAAGAACATGATAGAAAAGTTAGGTGGTTATTTCCTATAACTCCAACCTATAAAAATGGGAACCACTCTGATTGACTGATAAATTATTTATTCATTTATTGATCTACTAGGAAAAAAGAAGACGGGGTTAGAGTTAGGGTTAGGGTTAGAGTTAGGGTTTAGGGTTAGTTTAATGGGAAAATAATGGGTAGATTAATTAACAGATAAAATTCATTCAGAGTGGTTCCCCTTTTTAGGTTGGAGTTATAGGAAATAACCGGTTAGGTTGAGCTTGGTTTGGTTTATTTAATTTGTTTAATGTATATCAACACCTTATGGGTTATTTAATGCTGAACATTGGGGAGAAGAAGAGGGGGAAATAGAGTAGAAGAGAGAAAACAGAGGAGAGAAAGGAGAGAAGAGGAGGGAGAGCAAGGTTAGGTTGCATTATGTTTATTTGTTTAACAACATATCAACACGTTGTGGGTTAGTTAATGCCAAAGATTGATTCATTTTATTCAAATATTTGATTATAACAGAGAAGAAGAGAGAAATAGAGATGAAAAAAGAAAGATGTTTAGTTGATTGATTTTAACGGCATATCAACCTGTCTGGGGTTGTGTCATGCTTAACGGTTAGGAAATAATATATGTTGTGTATTTATATCTATACTTTTTTAGTAATTGGTTTTAACAATGTGTTAGCACCATTGGGGATCACATTGTATGGTATTGATTAAGTCCATGTCTATATTCTATGGTATACTTTTATTTCCCTCAAAAAGGACAGAATGTCCTCCATGTTGACATTTTCAAATAGACCTTTCATATTGTTTGCTTTAAAATAACGGTTTCTGATGTGATTTTTGCTCACACCAGAAACTGTTATTTTAAAGCAAACAATATGAAAGATCTCTTTGAAAATGTGTTAGCACCATTGGGTATCATGTTGTATATTTTTTATTTTTTCTTTTAACCCAACTTTTTTCCTCTTTTTTTCCTTCACAGGTACTGTAAGCAACCTACATCCTTTGCTTAGCAAAATGAGTTGATTTGGTATTAAATAACGCCAAAAAGGTTGATATGCCATAAAACAACCAAACCAAACCTACATTCCATGAATAAGTGTTTCTCCAGGTCTGAGGGGTCCATCAAAGTAGTAATGTCAATGAAGGGGTATCCAATAATCCATCTGATTCACTTTAGTGCTAAATCCAGGATATAACTTTTTTGGGAGGTGCATGGGATGAAGTCAACATACCAAGTTCTACCAACAGGGCACCATCCGCCTCTGACTTTATAGGACAACAATTATGTTTATGGAGCCTCACCATCAGATGCAGTTTAGTGCTAAATCTAGGATACCACTTTTTGAGAGGTGCAGGGGATGAAGTCAGCATACTCCAAGTCCTACCAACAGGGCACCATCTGTCTCTGACTTTGTAGGACAACAATTATGTTTATGGAGCCTCACCACCAGATGCAGTTTAGTGCTAAATCCGGGATACCACTTTTTGAGAGGTGCAGGGGATGAAGTCAGCATACGCCAAGTCCTACCAACAGGGCACCATCCGTCTCTGACTTTATAGGACAACAATTATGTTTATGGAGCCTCACCATCAGATGCAGTTTAGTGCTAAATCCAGGATACCACTTTTTGGGAGGTGCAGGGGATGCAGCTCAGAATACTCCAGGTCCTACCAACAGGGCACCATCCACCACTGACTTTGTAGGACAACAATTATGTTTATGGAGCCTCACCATCAGATGCAGTTTAGTGCTAAATCCAGAATACCACTTTTTGCAAGGTGCAGAGGATGCAGCTCAACATACTCCAGGTCCTACCAACAGGGCACCATCCGTCTCTGACTTTATTGGACAACAATTATGTTTATGGAGCCTCACCGTCAGATGCAGTTTAGTACTAAATCCAGGATACCACTTTTTGGGAGGTGCAGGGGATGAAGTCAGCATACTCCAAGTCCTACCAACAGGGCGCCATCCACCACCGACTTTGTAGGACAACAATTATGTTTATGGAGCCTCACCATCAGATGCAGTTTAGTGCTAAATCCAGGATACCACTTTTTGGGAGGTGCAGAGGATGCAGCTCAGCATACTCCCGGTCCTACCAACAGGGCACCATCCGTCTCTGACTTTGTAGGACAACAATTATGTTGAGATTTTTTACAAGCCCAGCATGATGGTTTCTGTTCATCACCGGCTAATATGAACAAGCCAATGGCGGTGACTCAATGGAAAAAATAGTTTCTTTGTATTTAATGGCGTTATATTGCTCCTTGCATCTGTTGTAGTTTCCATGGAAACAAATAGGAGGCTTTACTTTTAGAGTAATCCTTATCTTTTGTACACGCATACAACCCCCCCCCCTCCCCCCATGGTGCACATCTTGTATGCATCTGCTCTGAAGAGCACCAATTACAGACAATGTTGCGATTTCAGTTGATGTTAGTTTTCTCATTTCTTCGGGCTGAATCATAGTGAAAATTTACCAGAATCAGCTCTGAATTCTCTCTCTCTCTCTCTCTCTCTCTCTCTCTCTCTCTCTCTCTCTCTCTCTTCTCTCTTTCTCTCTCTCTATCTATCTCTCTTTCTCTCTCTCTCTCTCTCTGTCTTTCTCTCTCTCTAGCTCTCTCTCTAGCTCTCTCTCTCTCTATCTATCTCTCTTTCTCTCTCTCTTTCTCTCTCTCTCTCTCTCTCTCTGTCTTTCTCTCTCTCTAGCTCTCCTCTCTAGCTCTCTCTCTCTCTATCTATCTCTCTTTCTCTCTCTCTTTCTCTCTCTCTCTAGCTCTCCTCTCTAGCTCTCTCTCTTTCTCTATCTCTCTCTCTCTCTCTAGCTCTTTCTCTCTCTCTCACTCTTTCTCTCACTAGCTCTCCTCTCTCTCTTTCCTCTCTCTCTTCCCCCTCTCTCTCTTCCTCTCTCTAGCTCTCTCTCTAGCTCTCTCTCTCTAGCTCTCCTCTCTAGCTCTCTCTCTATATATCCCCTCCCTCTCTCTTTCTCTCTTTTTCTCTCTCTCTTTCTATCCCCCTCTCTTTCTTTATTTCCTTCTTCCCCATCTTTCTCTCACTTCCTCTTTCTTTCACTCCCTTTCCTCCTTTAGCTCCCTTTCTCTCTTTTTCTCTCCCTCTACCCCTCTCTCCCTCTAAATCCTCTTAATCTGTCTTTCTCTTTCTCTCTCTCCTTCTTTTCTCTCTCTCTCTTTCTCTGTCTCTCTGTCTCTCTCATTTTTTTTCTCACTGTCTCTCTCCTCTATTACCCCTCATTCTCTCTCTCTCTCTTTTTCTCCACCCTCTCTCTTTCTCTCCCTCTCTTTTTCTTTTCTCCCTTTCTCTCTTTCTTTCTCTCTGACTCTGTCTGTCTATCTGTCTGCCCACTCTCTCTATCTCCTCCCCCTCTTTCTCTCTTTTTCTGCAACTCTCTCCCTCTCTCTCTTTCTCTGTCTCTCTGTCTCTCTCATTCTCTTTTCTCTCTCTCTCTCTCTTTCTCCCCCTCTCTCTTTCTCTCCCTCTCTTTTTTTTCTCCCTTTCTCTCTTTCTTTCTCTCTGTCTCTGTCTGTCTTTTTTATCTGTCTGCCCCCCTCTCTCTGTCTCCTCCCCGTCTCTGTCTCCTCCCCCTCTCTCTCTCTCTTGTTCTGCAACTGTAAAAGAAGGGTTGAATTTTTTTTTTAATTAGAGAAAAAAAGAAGAAAAAAAAAAGAAGCAAACCAATAAGAAAAGACTTTTAAATGCTTATTGACTTCATGCATGCAAACTAAACAAGGTTAAATTATTTTGCACTTGGGTTTCCTCACAGCATGATAAGACAATCAAAAGACAAAAGAATTATTAAAACTCTTTCAAAAAAAGGGTGGGGTCTGCAGCTAAAAGATCATACACCATCTGCTATTTAGCCTATCCATTGGAAAGTATATATATATTTTTTTAACATCCTAATTCCTAAGTCAGGTTTTACTCATAAAAAAAGATGATGAAAATAAAAATCTTCCCTGCAGGTTTACAATCCATTTCACACAAACCCAAATAATACATACAACAGCATTGTCCACAAAGAAGGGGGAGTTTGTGGTATATTGGTTGCCATAGTAGGAAATGGACCGGGAGATCTGGGTTCTAATCAAATAGTAGGAAATGGGGCTCTTTAGCCTTGGTCGGCAACCCATCAAAGTCAAGGAAAAGTCCGACACAAAACCTCTGCTGCCTTTCAACAAAAGGCTAGGCGAATAAACCCCAAAGACAAATCAAGAGCCAGAGCCCCTAAAGGTGGCGTGATGCTGAAATCCAGTGCTACCCATCGACACCTGCGACACTACCATTGCCAAACCGCATTGGTACCTAACCTTTCTTTTGGATCACAGTGGCAGTTTGGAGAGGGGGGATTTGCTGCATGGGCAACAGTTTATCATCCATGTAAACCAGCCCAGGCTATGTAGTTCAAAGAAATAAAAATTGAAAATTAAAAAAACTTTGACACTGCTCCATCGTCTCTCGAAGACGGAAGGTTGCCAACCAGCCAACCAACCAGAAGGAAATGGAACAGGAGGTCTGAGTTCAAATCCTGAGCAAGGCTGTTTGCATTTAACATAGCCCTATTACCCATGTGAAAGGTATCCATCCAACTATTCTGCCACTAGTTATTGGTAAATAGTTGGATGTTATTATATAAATATATAACCTATAATATATATCCTACCAATGAACATTAATGGGTGTATCCCAATCCTCATAAATATGGGAGAATTATACTGACTGGGTAATCTTATACCACTAGCAGTGGTCTACCTTTCTTTATGCCGCTGGTGAGTATTGTATTTTGTTAATGTTATAAAGATTCCATTTCAATTACAACCTTTCCTTGTGTCACATCCTAGGTAAATAGTAAAACAGACTAATCTCTTCAACCTTGATATGGCAGCCAGTTTAGGAGAAGGACAACTTTTGATTTAAATGTATTGCACTCCACTTAAGAAATGAGCTTGTGTTGCATCCTACTTGTGGTAGAGGCGTTGAGTAAATACATGTTTATTTACCTTGTTAATTATTCTATGTTACTGTTACCCTTGATCAAATATACTTATGTTAATAAGTTCACTAAAAACACCTAAGTTTTCACATTTATTACACCATAGAAAAATATTCATAAAAAAATAAACATTAAAACATATTGTAGCACATAATTAATTACATTCTATTTTGTTATGCTTTTATACAATACACTGATATTTTTCTTATCTAAAAAAACATAATAAAACAAATTTGGGTGGGGTTTTTTTTAGTGGGAGGACGGAATGGACGAATGGCATTTTAGTTCATTTCAATAGGGAAAATTGATTTATTAATACTTCATTAATAAATAAGATGCTAATTAAAATTAAATAATGATTATTTATTAATCATTGCGAATATAACGTAAATGATTAAGTGACATCGGTGGTGATGTGGTGTCGGTTACAAACACATAATCTCCATTATAAGATAATCATATCTAACTATTTTTCCCAAAATTCACACTGGATTGTGTAATTGGATACATGGCATAGTGGATAAAGGAGTAAGGTTAAGACAGTTCTAAGTGACAGTTATCTCTGGACTGAAGGTTCAATCCTGGCCAAGAGCAGCAGTAACATAGAATGATAATTAACACAGCTTAACGCCTCAACCCCAGCTATGGTTAGCAGAATGAGAACAGAATACTCCCATGGACTAAATAAAGGGTTAAGTTCAAAGTTCCGTGATGGCTCCCGATTACGACAAGAAGGATCCCGATTATGACAAGAAGGTTCCTGAGTCCGAAAAGAAGGTTCCCAAGTCCGACAAGAAATACCTGAAGAAGGCCGGAGGGCACATCAGTCAAAACGTTGTACAGATAAGAATGAAGATGAGGACAATAGTCCAAATAACGTAGATAATACTAATCATCAAGCCTCATCTCAAACATTCAGGGAAATAGTTTAAAAAGTATCTAAGACTTTATACTTTTAAATTGAATTGTTGGTTGTCAGGCAGAAAGGAACGAAGGAAGGCAAAAAGACATACAGACAAGAGATACTTTTAAAGTTCAACTTTTATTTCCAGATTCACAAATATTTCTTGGAGAGGAATAATCTTCCCGAGCCAGTAATAGCTGTGTCCTCAGTTAAGATTTTACAAAAAGTGCACAGTTTCTTTTGGGCACCAGGAAGCTCCTCTTTTCTTAGAATACTCAAGGGATCTTCCTTTCAGAGGCCTTTTTTATTTTTGTATTAACGCAGATAATACTTCTTAAACTTTCTTGAAACAGACAGAGCATGGAAGATCAAATAATTGTGAATTAAATTCAACCACATCAATGAGGTAATTCCAATGTTGCTTTTGAAAACTCCCTTAATTTTTATAAAGATGGGATATTTTCCTGACAAACTCATTTGGGAAAAGGTTGGAGATTCAAGTAGATAAGCTTTTTTTAAATTTATTTTGTTTAAAATAGGCCAGATAATTAGGGAGAATGCTATAAAATTTCATATCCTAAGTGTCTCAGTTGCAAAAAGAATTTGCCTTGATACAACTACTTGAACTACTTCAGTTTTCCCTGGGCATCATAAGACAAGTATTCAATGATGCTCCATTTCATTCAGTTTATATCAATCCATGTATGTATGTATGTATATATCTATCTATCTATCTATCTATCTATCTATCTCAGTCTTTTTCTATCTATATATCTATATATATACATATATATGCATATATCACAGTTTGTTCATATCTATCTATCTATTTATATGTATGTATGTATGTATCTATCTATCTATCTATCTATCTCAGTATGTTTCTATCTATCTATCTATCTATCTATCTATATATATATATATATATATATATATATATATATATAGAGAGAGAGAGAGAGAGAGAGAGAGAGAAAGAGAGAGAGAGGGGGGTGAGAGGGATAGAGAGAGATCGATAGATAGAAAAAGACCGAGAGAGATAGTATCACACACGACACATTCTTTGTTCCTGGAATTTGCATGGAACAAACAATGTGCCTTGTGTGATGCTATCTATATCAGTCTTTTTCTATCTATCTATCTATCTATCTGTCAATCTATCTATCTATCTATATATATATATATATATCTATATATATCTTCTCTCTTCTCTCTCTCTCTCTCTCTCTCTCTCTCTCTCTCTCTCTATATATATATATATATATATATATATATATATATATCACAGTTTGTTCATATCTATCTATTTATATATATGTGTGTGTGTGTGTGTGTGTGTGTGTGTGTGTGTTTATGTGAGTGTGTGTGAAAATATAAATACATAAATATATATTAATCCATACATATGGATACATACATATTCGAGTCCCTACACATACATGCATGCCGACACATTTAGAGAAATCACTTCTCTCTTTGCAATTCTTTTACTCTTCATAAGCGTCTTTGACTTCTTGGAATCAATAGCTGCGGTCAGCGGCACTCTTAAGCCAAAGAATCCACAGCGCTAAGCCATTGTGAGAATTCTGATCGCGAAAATACCATCAGACATCTGGTCTTTCTCTGCGGCAATCGAGGATTCCTCTTGCAAGCTTCACTGAATATGGAACGATGCCAAAATCAACTCATTGAGTAGGGGGTACTTTCGGGGTCACAGGCCGGGGTCATCATTGTTGAGTGAGTTTAGATTTTGGCAGTAGGGGTGGGTGGGTGGCACTGATTTAGAGCATTTGTCAAGTAGTTAGTTCATTAGTTTACAGTTGAGTTGTTTAAGAAGGCAGTGCAGAACGTTTGCAAAGCGCCTGAAAAACAATGTCCAAAGGTTTCAATTCAAAGAATTATTTTGGTAAATGGTAGGCGCAAGATTTCTCGTTCTTGTAATCCTGATAGGAAGACAACATTTCTTTTTTTTTTAAAGAATATTAAATAATTTTTTTAAGAATATAAGAATATTGTCAGCAGCATCAGCAGAATCATCAACACCAACAGCAGCTAGAATGAAACAGAAAATTTTGAAAACATAATTCCGCAAATTTTTGAAATGGAAGCTCAAATTTTTGGGAATTGTTTAACTTTAGCATAGTCCACACCTGGACAAAATTTCAGAAAAATGGAAGAGAATGATTTTAAAAATTTGACCATATGACCTTTAGGCACCCCTTTTGCTTTGCTGATTCATAAGTACTTTTTTTCATTTACACCGTCAACATCCGGTTGTTTGTTAGAGGTTAGGGTTAGGGGTTAGGGTTAGGGTTAGGGGTTAGTTTTATAATTTTAAAAAAATCTAAAAATTGTCTGTTAACAAACAACCGGATGTTGACGGTGTAAATGAAAAGAATGTACTTATGAATCATAAAAGCAAAAGGGGTGCCTAAAGGTCATATGGTAAAAAAACTTTTAAATTTTTCACTTCCATTTTTCTGAAATATTGACCAGGTGTGGACTATATTAAAGTGAAACAATTCCCAAAATTTGAGCTTCTAATTCAAAAATTGGCGGAATTATGTCAATTTTTAGCTCTTCAAATTTTCTTTATTTGGGTGGGGTTGAAAAGTGGCGAATTTTTGTAATCTGTTTTTGTCTGTAACAGAAGTTCTAGAGCTTCCTTATTTATAAAAGCATTTTAGCCCGAGAAATCCAAAAATGCTATCAAAAAAGGTTGTGATGTTAACCATTTTTAAGCTATTAATGATTTCTGATTTGCAAAATTTTAACTGATGTTGTAGCTTTGGTTTTGAGCAAATATCAAACTATCTTTTTGGTACAAATAATGTTCAATATACGCAAAATAATAATAGAAAAAGAATTTTGTCATAGATGCAGAGTCACATTGGAATATTGATCTTGAGATGAAAAAATCAGAAATCATCAATAACTTAACATTGGTTGATTTTAAGATTTTCTCTGATAGCATTTTTGGATTCGTTGGGCAAAAAATATTTTGTAAACCAATTTTTAGTACTAGAACTCATTTTACAGACAAAAATAGATTACAAAATTTTGCTTAAGTGATCACGTAATTAAGTATTCAACTATCTGAAGAAGTTCCAATTCTGGAACTCTGGGTAATGTAGACTATCCCTTGATCACCATTACTCCCAGGTCTATTCTGACCTGAAGTGGTAGTACATGTTAGGTTCCCATCTATGGGTTATATAGCAGAAAAGATGGAGATAAAAAAAAATATCCATCAAGCATTAATAGAACAAAACGTCTTCAGCATAAAATAACCCAATAAGGGTTGACATGCCATAAAATCCAACAAACAAAAAAATGTAGAGAGTGGGTGGAAAGTAGATTGAAAAGTAGTTTTTTGGTTTACGGTATATCAACACTTTTTGAGTCATTCAATACCGAATCAAGTCATTTTGATTTCAGGTTGCTTACAGTACCTGCTGTTGCTTAAAAGGTCACCCATCCAAGTAGTAAACAGGCTCATCACTACTTAGTAGTTTCCATAGACCCCTTGCTTAGTAGTTTCCTCCATAGACCTCTTGCTTAGTAGTTTCCATAGACCCCTTGCTTAGTAGTTTCCAAAGACCCCTTGCTTAGTAGATTCCATAGACCCCTTGCTTAGTAGTTTCCATAGACCTCTTGCTTAGTAGATTCCATAGACCCCTTGCTTAGTAGTTTCTATAGACCCCTTGCTTAGTAGATTCCATAGACCTCTTGCTTAGTAGTTTCCATAGACCCCTTGCTTAGTAGATTCCATAGACCCCTTGCTTAGTAGTTTCCATAGACCTCTGCTTAGTAGTAGTAGATTCCATACACCCCTTGCTTAGTAGATTCCATAGACCCTTGCTTAGTAGTTTCCATAGACCCCTTGCTTAGTAGTTTCCATAGACCCCTTGCTTAGTAGTTTAGACCCTTGCTTAGTAGTTCCATAGACCCTTGCTTAGTAGTTTCCATAGACCCTTGCTTCCATAGACCCCTTGCTTAGTAGTTTCCATAGACCCCTTGCTTTAGTTCCATAGACCCCTTTCTTAGTAGTTTCCATAGACCTCTTGCTTAGTAGATTCCATAGACCCCTTGCTTAGTAGTTTCCATAGACCCTTGCCCATAGACCCCTTTCTTAGTAGTTTCCATAGACCCCTTGCTTAGTAGTATCCATAGACCCCTTGCTTAATAGTTTCCATAGACCTCTTGTAGACCCCTGAATACTTACAGACTTTCTGAGTTGTTGTATAGACACCAGGGGTTATATGTAGACCACTTTGAGAAACCCTGGTTTACGGCATATCAACAGTTTTTGCATCATTTATTATTATTATTAGAGGTTAGGGTTAGGGGTTAGGGTTATGGCTAGGGTTAGGGATTAGTTTTCATAATTTTAAAAAAACTCTAAAAATCGTCTGTTAACAAACAACCGGATGTTGACGGTGTAAATGAAAAAATGTACTTATGAATCAGTAAAGCAAAAGTGCCTAAAGGTCATATGGTCCAAAATTTTTTTAATTTTTCACTTCCATTTTTCTGAAATATTGTCTAGGTGTGGACTATGTTAAAGTTAAACAATTCCCAAAATTTGAGCTTCCAATTCAAAAATTGGCGGAATTATGTCGATTTTTAGCTCTTCAAATTTTCTTTATTTGGGAGGGGGTTGAAAAATGGCATATCAACAGTTTTTGCGTCATTTAATGCTGAATCAAGTTTATTTATATTCGGTTTACTTACAGTACTTGTTTGGTTTGGTTTGTTTTGTTTTTCGGCATATCAACCTCAGTGGGTCATTTAATGCCGATAAAGTTTTGAAATAAATCAATTCTTAATGGATAATACAATTTTTTATAAATACATTTTTCTATTTAACCCATAGATGGGACCCTAACAGGTACTACCACTCCGGGTCAGAGTGGACCAGGGAGCAATGGTGATGAAGGGGTGCTCCACATTCCCCAAACCTCCAAAACTGGAACCTCACCATCAGATAGAGTTTAACGTCATTCCCAGGACATGTAGACCCGCAGCCACCGCCTTCTAGCACCCATATGATAAAAAGGGGTTGGGGCTTGCCATAAGGGCAATAGGGTTGGGAAAATCATATAGGTGCTAGGGCTTGAAGTAACCAGCCAATTGATCGGAGGGGACCTCTCCGACCGCCCGTCTAGCCCAAGATAGGGCCAAAATGGAGTATTGCACATCATGAACTGCTCATCCACCTGGGCTTTATCCTTAAGCATCACGGGTCGCCACCCACGGCCAACAGGTGACCCCATTGGGGGAGTCTTACCCCTCTGCAGAGGTGCAGTCGGTGCATTCTAACGCCCCAGCCGACAAGGCGGTACAGTACTTGTTGTTGCTTAAATAGTCACCCATCTAAGTATTGAACAGGCTTATCACTGCTTAACTTCAGTGATCTAGTAGGAACTGGTGCTTTCAGTGTGACTTGGTCGTAAGTGGTAGTGAGTGGGTGAAAAGTAGATTGAAAAGTAGTTGTTTTGGTTTACGGTATATCAACACTTTTTGGGTCATTTAATACCAAGTCAAGTCATTTTGATATCAGGTTGCTTACAGTACCTGCTGTTGTTTAAACGGTAACCCATCTAAGTATTGAACAGGCTTATTGCTGCTTAACTTCGGTGATCTGGCAGAATTGGTACTTTCAGCATGATTTGACTGTAATGTGACCATTTAAGTAACGGCAGGTACTGTAAGCAACCCAGGTCCTTTATTTATTAAAATTACTTCATTCTGCATTACCCCTTTGCAGAGGTGAAATGTATTGAAATGTATTTACAGTTAGTTTGAAATGGTGAGGGATTAAAAAAAGAAAAACACTGGGATGCATGGATACGATTTTACTGTGCCGTTTTAGATTTTTGTGCATCACTGATGCAGGACGCATACCTATCAGCATCTCTGTATATATATATATATATATATATATATAAACGTACACAGTAATAACCTACTCAAGTTTCACCATAAGGATCTTCAGGGTTAAATCCACTGGATTAATCAAGATATTAATTGCAGTCGATTTAACGTGTGTGTTCTTTCGTGAAAAAAACACACACATGAAATCGACTGCAATTAATCAATATCTTGATTAATCCAATGGATTTAACCCTGAAGATCCTTATGGTGAAACTCGAGTAGGTTATTACCGTGTACATTTATATTAATAAATTTGCTCTACTAACATATTGAGCACCTTATATTTGTTATATCCCTGCTTTATCATCGTGAAACTTGTATCATCTAACCACTGTGACTATTTTCACCGGTAAGTCACTTTTCCACAAATACCATATATATATATATATATATATATATATATATATATATATACACACACACACACATACACACACGTTTGGATTTGTATAGAGGATAAAGAAAGTCCTAAAAAATATAATCTATTGCAGTGATTCCCAACACTGGGAGGCAATTCAATGATAATAGGGGGGCAATATGAAAAATATAGTAATATCAACATTTTTTCTATTTTACCCTATATAGGTAAAAATTATACATTCTATTTTACCCTATATAGGTAAAAATTATACATTTATAGGGTAAAATTGTAATTACAACCTAGCTGAGCACAACAGCATGCGCAATCTAGTCAAGTGTTCACCCACTAATGTTATCGTGCATCTGGCACGAGCTATATGCCTGGCTTCTGCCTCGTTTAACTTTGCAGTTCTTCATCTGTTGCCCCCCCCCCCGCAATTATGCACATTATAAAATGGATTTTATTTGATTGAATTTGAAGTTAAACCCCTTGGTTTTATTTGAAATATATAATTTTTATGTTATACTTCTTCAAAACTGATATTGTTATATCATACTAAACAATTAACGGGTGGGGGACATGAAGAAATTTGTGATAAAAAAGTGGGGCATCGTACTAAAATGGTTGGGAACCACTGATCTATTGGGTATTATATATATATAGTATGTATATAAATATATTTTTGAAATACATATGTAATATATGTATATATATATATATATATATATATATATATATATATATATGTATATGTATATTTATACATTTCATATCTTTTTCAGTTTATCCATCTGTCTATCTGTGTTGATCTGTTTGTGTATGTATTTTTTTACATATGTAATGAATGCATTTGTGTATGTGTGTGCGTGTGTGCGTGTGCGTGTGTGTGTGTGTGTGTGTGTGTGTGTGTGTGTGTTTATGCACATTGGGAAATTATAAGATTCCATTTTCTGATGTGGCCCAAGGCGCAATTAAGTCCTCTATTGACAAGGAAATCTGATCTTTCATATAAAAGAATTTCAAACAATCAACATTGGCTCTCTTGACACAACCAACAACAGATCCCATTGAAATAAAAAGGAAGACAAAAAAAAAAAAAAAAAAAAAAAAAAAAAAAAAAAAACAAGGTAAGAAAAAGAAGAAGAAGAAAAAACAAACAAAAAAAAGCCCAACATTAGATGATGTGACCGTTACCTGATGGATATGAAGAGGCATTCAATTCTTCTGTGCCAAGTCCAGCTCCTTAACCTGACAGCAAACTGCCATCAGACGACTGATAGTCTGTAACTGTGAACAGTCAACACCTTTCCCCATCCCCACCCACCGGCACCCCCCAGTTCCTACCCCCCCACCCCCCACTGCACGACTTTAACTCATCTTAATGAATCCTTTTTCCTCATCTGCTCATTTTATTTTTTTTTCTTTGAAATTTATTTTTACGCGGCTTTTATTGATTCTGTTTTTCTTATCTACAAATAAAATCCATTTAAGTGTTTTACTCAGAATGCAAAATCCATAACCATTTTCTCCAATTTTCAATATATATATATATATATATATATATATATATATATATATATATATATATATATATATGCATGTGGAATTAAACAAAAGGCGGGTCTCCTGTTTAATGATTTTATTGGTGATCTTTTCAAGCTTTCTGGACAGCTTTTTTATATTTGGATGGAATTCGGATTAGTGCATCATCAGGGGTGATGTGTTCCAGTGTTTTTTTTTTTCAAAGTATATTAATGGAATAATAATGGACTAATCCACAAATTCCATCCAAATATAAAAAAGTTGGCCAAGCTTGAAAAGATCATCAATAAAATCGTTAAACAGGAGACATGCCTTTTGTTTAATTCTACATATATATATATATATATATATATATATATATATATATAACACGATATCTAGACATTCCCACAGAGAAGAGAAGATAATGTTTTTTTTTTATATTTGGATGGAATCCATGGATTAGTCCACCGAAGTTCATATCCCGAGTACTTTCGGCACTTCAAGTGCCATCATCAGGGGTGATGTGTTCCAGTTTTTTGTTGTTTTTTTCAAAGTATATTAATAGATGTGGAGGCTGGAAGTAGGAGAATTGATAGGAAAAGTGTTATAGGCATTTTAAAATATGAGTACTGCATTGAAAAATAATTTTATTTAAGGATGGTTTGTATTGTTTGATGTATAAAGCTTCTAGTATTTGGAGTTTTTGTTTATTGTTTACTTCCAGCCTCCACATCCATTAATATACTTTGGAAAAAAAACAAAAAAACTGGAACACATCACCCCTGATGATGGCACTTCGAAGTGCCGAAAGTACTCGTGATATGAACTTTGGTGGACTAATCCACGAATTCCACCCAAATATAAAAAAGTTGTCCTGAAAGCTTGAAAAGATCACCAATAAAATCGTTAGACAGGAGACCTACCTTTTGTTTAATTCCACATGCATAAATGAAAGAATGCTGCACACATACACACACACACACCACACACACACACACACACACACACATATATATATATATATATATATAATAATATATATATATATATATATATATATCTTAGGCTATCATGTATAGCGATCTACACAATGATAATGAGTGGGAGACATAAAGGAGGAATAGAGTCGTAAAAGTTGATTTATTTATATAAAACTAGGGCCCTTTCGTCCAGTGCTTTTCAAGTTTTACACCCGGAAATGATTAAAAGTCAAATATAAAATTATTTAAGACGGGAATGGATATGGAACTAGGTTAGACAAGAGGGGGGTCGAAAAAAAAAAAGAAAGAAAAAAAGATTATTAATAAAATCTTCGAAACCCCATCAAGTCATTGGTAACCCAAACCCCTCACCTAGTAAAATAGCGAATGCTTGGGTCTTATTTGCCTACACAAGGAAGGACAAGAAAAGAAAATCAAAACAGTCAAGTATATATATATATATATATCGGGTTAGCTCAGTCGATAGAGCGTTCGACTAGAAACTACAAGGTTCCTAGTTCACCACCAGCCCTCGCCAACTCAGCGTATGAGTATCACAGGGATGTGTATGGTAAAGTAAGTAGCTGATAGTAGGTGTGGCGCTCCACCTCAGACGCAAAAACAATCTCTCTTTCTATCACCTGAGTTTCCTCTCTTGATTGTATACCTGATGTAGGGGTATACAATATATATGGATATTTGGTGCCGTGACCAGGATTTTATGACCATAAGATGGTCCAAATATGTGTTTTGTTTTTGCATATAGTAGATTACAGATGGCCCCATGGTGTTTGAAAAAAAATATTAAAAATCTATTGTTGGTATACAACAAAATGATTGGAAAAGAGTTAGATGGGAACTACTTAAAAGTTTGACTGTTATCATCTTGCAACATCCTTGGGTTAAAAAGGAGACTGTCCAAATCATCCAAGATGAAATGCAAAATGTAAATCCTGATTATCTGGTGTTACTTATCCACCGTTTTTTTACGAATGTCTTCACGTCAGCTAAATAATGGACCATTATATTTTTATTAGAAAGAAAGAAAGGTAAGAAAAAGGATGTGCTACTCAGGAAAAATATGAGAGAAATGCAGAAGCGATAATGCTAATCTTTCAATTGAACATAATTAAAAGAAGGAAATTTTTTTTTTAAGTGTGAGAGAGCTAAATCAACATTCTTATCCTTTTTTTTTTTTACATATTGATCTATTGCAATAACTCTTAATTAAACATATCAAATATCAACACACACCTATATATAGACATAGAGATAGATAAGCATGGTCTGAGCACTCTGATAGAAGAGAAAAAACAGAGAGTTTGATTGTAAAAATATACTACAAACATGAAAAATTTTTGAAAAAAGAAAAGACCAAGATATTCGTACCAACAAAAATAATCTATTGGTATAGTATTTGGCCAAAAGAAAAACAATTTATATGTATATATATGTATATAAGATATATATTATTCATATAACCGCTAGGAGAAGCTAATTTGTAAAAAGTGCTCGATACCTAAGTAGAGCCAAGTAATAACCTAATCCCTATATATATATATATATATATATATATATATATATATATATATATATATATAATGGTGAAGTTCCAATTATGGAGAGTATGGAGTACCCCTTCTTCACCATTACTCTCATGTCTACTCCGACCCGGAGTGGTAGTACCTGTTAGGGTCTCATCTATGGGATAAATAGAAAAAATGAGCTTAAATAATTGTTTTTAAATTAAATTTTATTTGTTTTTTTTATTTGTTTTTTATTTGTTTTTTTGTTTTTTATCAAGAATAAATAAAACATCATCAGCATAAAATAACCCAACAAGGGTTGACATGCCATAAAATCCAACCAACCAATCACTACACCATGAGTAATCCCCAAAGAGAGAGATTGGTTTGATTTGGTTTGATTTGGTTTGATTTGGTTTGGTTTCTTTCTTTAATGGCATATAAACCTTCATGGGTTATTCAATGCCAAATCCATACTTGAAGGAGAACAATAGTGGTACTATTTAACCCACAGAGAAGGTTCATACCTTTCCCACAGGTATTCGTCCAAAAGTGAACCTAATAGCATAACAGGAGTTTGAACTCACTTACTAAGATTTTGCAGTCCAACACGTTAGCAACTACACACCAAGAACTCCTCCCTTGAATTATACATCAACCAAAGAACATTGAGTACACAGCATAAATAAAATTTATTCATATTTTTCTGATTATTTCACTATATTAAAAAGAAAAACCCTTAAGAAATTTTAGATCAACAAAAACAATAATTAACATAAAATTGAAAAAAATCACAAAAAAAAACAACAAAAAAAACAGAAATAATTTTGTACAATCATCGTGAAGTCTTTATCAAAATCCGTCTCATTTAAATACCAACTTTTCTTAAACAGAATTAAAACTGAATTAAATTTGCTTTATCATATTTTATTCTTTGAATATCTGGGGGGAGGAGGGGTGTTAGGGAAGGGGAGTGTTTTTGTTTCGAGGGGAAATTATAAATATTTTGTCCTACCTGATCTCAGTAATTGTCATTGCCGAACTTGTCATTTTCATTATCATTTAAATAAATAAATAAATAAATAGGAGAACCGCTTCTTTGAAAGATGCATTTTTAATAAACAGGAATGGTGTAATTCTACGGAATAAATGCATAACTTAAATATTAAATTGGATGATTTCAGAAATAATTGTAAGAAAAAGAATTCAAGAGGGCATTTTTAGGAACTATCTGATGAATTGTTTAACAGAATTTGATCTGTATATAGATATTATATTAATTGTGTACACGTTCTGTGCAAACATTCTCTTTCTTTTTTGTTCTTTTGTTAAGGTTGATGTAAGAAAAAAAATGGTGGTGACCAAGGAGGCATAACAAACAAATAGATAGATATATAATAAATAAATAAAAGAATCACCTCTTTTTAATCATCTATTAATAATGGAGATTCTCTTCCGGTTTTTGTCTGTAACAAAAACTACGTCACTGCTTACGTCACATTACCCAAAATCTTCATAACATAGAATAAATACACTCAAAATTTGAAAATGCAACATTAGACAGTCCTCATTGTTTTTTAAAACAAGTTTTAATAAATACATGACTGGTATTATATATCTATATATAGTTTGTTTTATTTTGATACATATTTAAAGTTTACATTTCAAATTGTTTTATTTTTTAATCTTTTAATGAATTTGATGATTTTACTTACTTAGGGTACAAACTCACTGACATTGAATTTTTAACTCCCACCCCTCAGGCAATATGTTTCAAAAATCTATTTTTACATCATCCGGAGGGCTTTTTTTATTTTGCTAGTTTTAATAAATCAATTAATGATTAATTAATCTATTTTTGCACCATTAAATCAACTGAAATTTAACGTAGCCAAAAACAAGTTACAACAAGATGATTTTTTAAAAATTCTCTGAAAAATCAATTAATGGTCCGATTTTAACAAAAATGATACTAATGCAGAATAGCGCGCAAGAGATAATACCATTGGATTACGTATAAAATCCATTACATTTTATGGAAATACCTAAAAACTTTGAGACATTTGAGTAAGTGGTTTAGAATTAGGCTATACTTAGTATATTATATTATTTTTATCAAATTATTATAGTTTAATTTGATATTCGAACTCGCTATTCAGTAATAATAGATCTGCAAACGATTATTAAACCATGTTTTTTTTTAATATATATATACACATTAAATATTACCAGGGCTTGGTTTTTGAGCAAAAACAATAGAGATTTGATTTATATTCATGAAGATAATTAAAAAATAAAATTTAAATGATAACAGCATGGATTTTTTTTCATTTAATATTTTACATAGTAGACATTAACATTTCTTTTCAGAGTAACTGGATCAATGCAAGGTCTATCTTTTATACATAAGGATTTAAATGGGGCATCCCACAACGATTCAACTCATGATTCAGTAATAATGGATCTGCAGGACTAACTTTTAAAAAAACCCTCTTCTAACCAGATGAAGCCGGGTAGCCGCTGCTAGTATATAATAAATAAATAAAAGAATCCCTTCTTTTTAATCATTTTAATAAATCAATTAATGATTAATTAATAATTTAATAAATTTAATTGATCATTTTAATAAACAATAATAAATAATTTGCAAATCCTACAGAAAACATGTATAAGTTTAATATTAGATTAGATGTTTTCATTGATTGATTGATTGATTTTAATGGTATGTCAACTAGTTTAGGGATATTTCATGCCAAGCAGTAAATAGGTGAGGGATGGTCAGATTAATTATGTTTTTTCCATGGATTTTCACAATAAGTTGTCTGCAGTTGTTGGTTGCTAAATGGATTAGGAATTGCTTTGAGTTAGACCGCAATCCGTCTCAGGCGACGTTGCGTTTATATTGCCGGGGCTTGTTCCTGGTTAGTTTCTCAGACCAATAGGGTAAAGTCTAAGTTGTTGGGTAAGATCATTATGGATGATTTCAGACATAATGGTAAGATAAAGAATTGAAGATGGCATTTTTGGGAACTATTGGATTAATTACTTAACAGTGTAGGGAAGGAAGTAGTAAAGGTAACGTCCCTTGTCAGGTCGGGTGAAGAACCCTCTTTTACGGTTTGGCACCAACCAGGAAGCCTCGTAAAAACGAGCGCTCATCTCAGACTTTGTGGCTGAAAGAACTTCCCCCTCAGTGAGGGAGTAATAACCGAAGACTCGACCTGACACCCCTGTCAACGAGGGAGATATTCTGAATTGTAAGTACTGCCCCTAAGTACTTGTTTTATTGACTGTCGTTGAGTGTGTATGTAAATAAAATAGGTGAAAGGTACATGTGCTTTCCCTTTGTCTTTACATTCTGAAAACGTATATTTCGTTCTGTTTAGACTGTAGACAGCCTTTCCTACAACAGAATTTGATCTCTATATAGATATTTTAATAGTTTATACTTACTCAGCAAAGATTCTCTTTTTTCTTTTAATGTTGATGTGAGAAAAAAATGGATGGGGATGTAAGATTTAAAGTGATAATACTTGAAGATAAAACTCCGACAAAGGTTAATAGACAAAACATTTTATATACAGCACAGAATAAACAGGGTACATAATATCTTGAGGTGTACATGAACATACATACATACGTAATATAAATACAGATACAAGAGTAGAGATAATGACACATTCATGAATGGTAAAATACAAGAATTTTAGGTATCAAAGAGATACCTAAATGTACATAAAAACGTAGTTACGGATACATGACTAAAGGACAGTCATATATCGTATACAAGACTTACTAGCAGTGAGTGGCCAGTGTTAAGGGCCGAAGCTCCAACGAGAAGGGGGCAGACAGAGTCTAACTCATAGTGTCACGTAGGTCGAGCAACAGGGAAAGAGAAAGAGACGTTCAAACCAGCCGCTTAAATATCAAAGGCCCCTAGCGGGAACCAGCGAAACTAAACGGGCAGACAACTCGCTAGGCAAATCCGAAAGTAACGCCTATAGGGAGATGCCCAAGGAGACATAACAAACAAATAAATAAATAGATAAACAAATAAATAAAGACACCATTAATAGATAAAATTCTAATTAAGATTAAATAGTAATTATTCAATTATCATTGAGAATATAACATGAATAACTAAGGGAACTGTGACGTTGGTGGTGATGTAGTTTCGTTTACTGACAGACATAAAGATAATCTCCATTATGATATTGAAGAGGAGCAGAAAGTCTATATCGTACCATGATGATGCTACTTGGACAAAGAAAAGGGCTAATGATATGTTTGACATCGATATAGGGATGTTTTTTGCCGAGCAGAAACTTGGGAAATTGTGGTAATTCTTTTATTATGGAAAACCGCATATCAGACTCCAAAGCATCCTTACTTCTTAATGGATCAACATTTTGGGTTGTATTATATACCGTATTTGACGGCATATAAGACACATGGGCATATAAGATGCACCCCCATTTTCAGCAGGTCAGATTCAGGAAAAAAAGTTTTGGACCATACGACCTTTAGCCACTCCTTTTGCGATCTCGATTCATAATGATATTTTTTTCATTTACACCGTCAAAATCCGGTTGTTTGTTAGGGGTTAAGATTAGAGGTTAGGATTAGGGTGAGGGGTTAGGGTTAGGGGTTAGTTTTATAATTTAAAAAAAATTCTGTTAACAAACAACCGGATTTTGATGGTGTAAATAAAAGAATGTCCTTATGAATCGAGATCGCAAAGGGGGTGCCTAAAGGTCATATGGTCCAAAGTTTTTTTAATGAAGATTTTATTTATATTTGTAAAGATGATTAAAAGATAAAATATAAATAGTAACAGCATGGATTTTTTTTTTTGCATTTAATATTTTAAATAGGAGACACGGTTGTATGCATCACCAGTGATGTTCTTTAGTTCATCGCATCTTTTCAACGTCATACCTCCTTGCAAAAGTGACCCAGCCAAGATGGATCCCATCTCAGCCTGCATCAAACATTGTTGTTTGTCAACACTTCCTGTGTTGCTCTCAACTAACAAATGGCTTCGGGTTTGTGTCTTTTATACATATGGTCAGGTTCTTTAGTTCATTGGAGGTTTTCGGGTCTTTTCAACATCATACCCCCTTACCCCTAAAATGACCCAGTCGAGATTGAGCCTGCATCCAACGTAGCTAACAAATGTCTTCAGGTTTTGTCCTTTATTCATGTGGTCAGATTGTGACTTGACCAATGAGGATCTATTTCAGTCTTTAGCTCAGTTGGTAGAGCATTCGGCTAGAAACCACAAGGTTCCTAGTTCAATACCAGGCCCTCGTCAACTCAGCATATGAGTAAAGTAAGGAGCTGATGGTAGGTGTGGTGCTCCACCTCAGACGCTAAAGAAGCAATCTTCTTGGTCTAGTGGTAGTGAAAAGGGGATAGACTCCCTCGCTGATAGGCTGATACCAACTTTAGGCCACCCCGACGACTTTACTTTTTTTTTTACATTGGTAACTTTCCCTATAAATATGTTGTCAGTTAGAGTATTAGTTTTGACCAAATTTCTCAATAGATCAACATCTTCAATATGATAGTAATATTCTGACTACCTTCAAAACCTGATGATGGATTAATTATTTTCTCTTAATTGATATATTAGACAGGTGGATTGCAATAGGAAAATATTAATAAAATCTTTGAAAAATTAAATTTAGAAGTTATGCCAAAAAAGTGATATATCCAGGTTTAAGGATATATTATGAAGATGGTATTTGGTATATTATCGCAGTAGTAGCTGGTGTGTCGAATAGCAGTATGTCTTCCGAGCAGTCGTGGTGGTATTCTGACTGGTAGGCGAGTAAGCTTAGACTAGTAGGCTTAGGCGCTTGTACCACCACAGTGTTGAATATTTATAGATGACACTGTCCAATCAGATTATAGTGAGGGGGTACCAAGGTATTTACATATTCATTACATCAAAAAGTATGGAGATTGAAGCTGTATTTACCAAAATAGGAATTAATAATAAATGTAACATTATTTTTTTCAGAATACTAGGTGTGTCATAAAAGTGCCAAGTTTGAAGTTGTATTTACCAAGATAGGAATGAATAATAAATGTAATGTTAATTTTTTTTCAGAATACAAGGTGTGTCATGAAAGGGCCGAGTTTGAAGCTGTATTTACCGAGATAGAAATGAACAATGAATGGAATGTTAATATTTTCAGAATACAAGGTGTGTAAAGAAAGTACAGATTTTAAAGCTGTATTTACCAAGATAGAAATGAACGATAAATGTAACATTGATTTTTTCAGAATACAAGGTGTGTCAAATAAGTATGGAGATTGAAGCTATATTTACCAAGATAGAAATGAACAATAAATGTAACGTTAATTTTTTCAGAATACAAGGTGTGTCCTAAAAGTGCCGAGTTTGAAGCTATATTTACCAAGATAGAAATGAACAATAATATAATGTTCATTTTTTTCAGAATATAAGGTGTGTGAAAAAGTGCAGATTTTAAACTGTATTTACCAAGATAGAATGAACAATGAATGAGATGTTAATTTTTTTCAGAATACAAGGTGTGTCAAAAAGTACAGATTTGAAGCTGTATTTACCAAGATAAAAATGAACAATAAATGTAACATTCATCTTTTTCAGAATACAAGGTGTGTCAAAAGGTACAGATTTTAAAGTTGTATTTACCAAGATAGATATGAAAAATGAATGGAACTTTGATTTTTTAGAATACAAGGTGTGTTAAAAAGTACCAAAAATCTTGATACTTTTTTAACACACCTTGTATACTGAATAATATATTCATATTAATGCAAACTAAAACCAGTTCACAAACCTAGGTAGTAATATCTCATCTACAGAAAGTGATGTCAATATCCACATAGGAAAGGCATAGACAGCTTCTCACAAATACATCTTCACAAGCCAAATGAATTCTGAATAGCTTAGAGGAGGCAGCAAGAGGCATTGGCCTCTATGTGAACTCAGATATAATAGAGTTCATGTGTTTTAAACAAGATGGGGGCATCTCCACACTGGATGATAACTCATGTCCTCTCGCCACTCCCTTGAATGCTGAATATGGAAATGCACAACCAGTCACCAATGTTCACTTGTCACTTCCTTTACAGCTGAATATGGAAATTCACAGTTCATCACCAGTTTTCACATCACTTCCTTAAATATGGAAATGCATAGCCAATCACCAGTGTTCATATGTCATTTCCTTAAATACTGAATATGGAAATGTACAACCCGTCACCAGTATTCCCATGTCACTTCATTCAATGCTGAATATGGAAATGCACAACCCGTCACCAGTATTTACCTGTCACTTCCTTAAATACTGAATATGGAAATGCACAACCCGTCACCAGTATTCACATGTCACTTCCTTAAATACAGAATATGGAAATGCACAACCCGTCACCAGTATTCACATGTCACTTCATTCAATGCTGAATATGGAAATGCACAACCCATCGCCAGTATTTACCTGTCACTTCCTTAAATACTGAATATGGAAATGCACAACCCATCACCAGTATTTACATGTCACTTCCTTAAATACTGAATATGGAAATGCACAGCCCATCACCAGTATTCACATGTCACTTCATTCAATGCAGAATATGGAAATGCATAGCCAATCACCAGTATTCACATGTCACTTCTTTGAATACTGAATATGGAAATGTTCATGTATCAATTTTTAAAAGGCTGAGTTGGGAAATGCCTAATTCTGCATCATTGTCAGTCTCTCTTTCTTTTCCATCCCATTTCAAATTCTCCCATCTCTCTCTCTCTCTCTCTCTCTCTCTCTCAACACCACACACACACACACACACACACACACACTCACACACACACACTCTCTCTCCTCATTTCCACAATTTATAACTTGAATATCAATCAAACAGAAAATGAATAGGATGTTTGGTAAGGAATTTTTTGTTTATTCATTCATTTTTATTTATGTAAGGAATTTATTGTTGGTTTGGTTTGGTTTGGTTTGTTTAATGGCATATCAACCTCAGTGGGCCATTTAATGCTGATAAAGTTTTGAAATAAATTCATTCTTAATGGATACACAATTTTTTTAATGAATACATTTTTCTATTTAACCCATAGATGGGACCCTAACAGGTACTACCACTCCGGGTCAGAGTGGACCAGGGAGTAATGGTGATGAAGGGGTGCTCCACATTCCCCAAACCTCCAAAACTGGAACCTCACCATCAGATAGAGTTTAACGTCATTCCCAGGACATGTAGACCCTCAGCTACCGCCTTCTAGCACCCATATGATAAAATGGGTTGAGACATAAGGGCAATAGGGTTGGGGCAATCATATAGGTGCTAGGGCTTGACATGACCAAATGATTGATCGGAGGGGTCCTCTCAGACTGTCTAGCCTAAGTAAGGGTTTAAGCGGAGTGTTGCAAGTCATGGACTGCTCATCCACCAAGACGCTGTCCTTAAGCATCACGGGTCGCCACCCACAGCCAACAGGTGGCCCCGTTGGGGGAGTCTTACCCTTCTGCAGAGGTGCAGTCGTGCATTCTAACACCACAGCCGACACGGTGGTTTATTGTTGCTGTTGTTGTAAAAATGCTTCTAACAGTGAAATATAAATTCAGCACGAGGAGATGAGACGTGAATATAACTTTGACCTTGCACACGCCATTAAGACTAACCTAGAAACAAATGAAGGTCGAAAAGAAAATGTGCGAATTGCTTTTTTATTTTTTTTTTATTTTTTTTTTTTGCGGGCGGGGGGGGGGTGATTCGTTTTCTTTTTGGGTTTTTTGGGGTTTTTTTTTCACCTGCAGTATTTTACTTTCTCTCTTTGCTTTGTTTGTTCATTCAAACTTGACAGTTTGTTTGTTACACCAGAAAATAATAGCCAGAGTCGACAATATTTCATGTCTACAATGACATCTGCTGATCTGAGTCGAAGAAAAGAGAAAAATCAAAAGAAAAAAAAAAAAGGAAAAATCTCGTTAAACTAAAGTCGTTTCATTCCTTGAAATAATTGGTCATGCCAACCCAAATAAAAAATAAATAAATATTTTAAATAAATAAAAAAAATTAAAAATTAAAAACAAAATAATTCAATAAGTAAAAATAAATTTTAAAAATATTGCCCATTAAATTTTACAATCATTAAGGATTTCATCTGCTTTGATCATAACTTTGTGATTTTTTTTCTTTTATTCCTTCTTTCTTGTTTTCCATTTTTCCTTCCAATTTCTGTTTTCCAAACTCAGAAAAAAAAAACTGGGGTGGAGTTGCTGAAAATATAAACTATTAGAAAGGAGACCTCAATATATAAGGTTCAAAGAATAGAATCCAATTTTGTGACCCTGTGTCAAGTTCAACTAGTAATTGATAAGTTAATGAACAGGGGCAGATAAAATTGTTTCTGAAAAGTCCTCCCACTGACCAGAAAGGTTGGTTGGTAGTTTGGTTTTATGGCATATCAACCTTTCCCGGGTCATTTAATGTAGAATCAAGTTTATTTGATAAACAAAGGACTCAGGTTGTTTACAGTCCCTGCTGTTGCTTAAGTGGCCATGCAGTTGAGTATAGAAGAGGCTCATCGCTGACCAGAAAGTGAATGAACAAGAGTCTTGAAAGACATATGTTTTCAACATGGAATTGATGACCTGAGATCAAATCATAGA
Organism: Doryteuthis pealeii; assembly: GCA_023376005.1. NCBI lineage: Eukaryota > Metazoa > Mollusca > Cephalopoda > Myopsida > Loliginidae > Doryteuthis > Doryteuthis pealeii. The sequence goes on along the minus strand of CM042160.1, from coordinate 41,390,716 downwards.
CAAGGTTTATAGTTACACTGCATTGTGAAATGGAAAGAGAGAGATTTCTTTTCATCACTAGTTTTTTATTAGAATGTTAGGAGATTTTGGATTATTCGGATTATTGTCCTCATCTTTGTTGTTATATACACAATGTTTTGGCTGATGTGTCCACCGGCCTTCTTCAGGTATTTCTTGTCAATTTCAGGAACCTTATCAAACTCAGGAACTTTCTCTTTGAACTCAAGAACTGTTGGATTATTTCTGTATATATATATTTATCAACCCCTCCGCACGAGCAGGATGTGACACAAGTTCAATTTCTTAAGCGGAGTTCAACAGGTTTGAATTCAGAGTTTTCCTTCTCCTAGACTGGTTGCCTAACCATGGTTAAAGAGCCCAGTCTGCCCTGCTATTTATCCATAGCTGGAGGGAGAGTAAGATTCATACCTTTCCCAAGGGTATTAGCGCTAAGTGAAATGCAATTACCACATCCAGGATTTGAACTCGGGGCAACGAGTCCATTTCCCATGACTTTAACCATTACACCATGCACTTCTATATTTCTGTATATAAGGTGTGCTCAGGTGTAGTAGAGGGCTTATGTAAATATGTACATACAATTCCACAGCTGCAATTAGAGTAATATTTATTGATTTCAAATCATGGATGAGGCTAATACCCTTGGGAAAGGTATGAATCCATCTCTCCCCCCTCCCATCTCCTTCAAGTTTGCTTGGTAAGGTTTTTGGGGGACCAAATACTACATCTGGTTGTGAAATTCCATTTCTGGAGATCCAAGGAGTATGGAGTACCCCTTCATTACCATTACAACCAGGTTCACTCTGACCTGAAGTGATGGTACCTGTTAGGGTCCCACCTTTGGATCAATTAGATATGTTTGAAAATTGTTAGTATTAGACAGGAATAGGGCTGATTTAGCTCAGTTGGTAGAGCACTTGCCTATGAATCACAAGGTTCCTGGTTCAATACCAGCCCTCACCAACTCAGTATATGAGAAGCACAGTAATGTGTGTCGTAAATTGAGGAGATGATGGTAGGAGTGAGCACCACTCTACCTCAGACACAAAAACAATCTCCTTGGTTTAGTGCTAATGAAAAGGGGATAGACTCCCTCACTTACTTTACTTACATAAAACCATATAACTGTGTGCAAACAAATAATTATCTTTATTACAATCAAAAACATAAACTGAACCAAATAAAGCAAAAATATACTTCTAGTGGGGGAGGGGGGAGCTAAAACATTAATCTCTTAATAACATTTATCAACTTCTAAGTCCTCACAAAAATATATTTCAGTGTTAGTAGCTTAAAATGGCTCCCAAGGGGCTATAAGAATTAACCTCTTGATAATATTTATTAACTTCTAAGTCTTCACAAAAATGTACTTTAATGTTAGTAGCTTAAAATGATGCTCTGCAAGCTATAATCATTAACCTCTTAATCTCATTTATTAACTCCTAGATCCTCAGAAAAATATAGTTCAGTGTTATGAGCTTAAAATGGTTCTCAGGGAACTATAAGCATTAACCTCTTAATAACACTTATTAACTCCTATGTCTTCACAAAAATAGCTCAATAGTACTAACTTAAAATGGCTCTCATGGATCTATAATCATTAACCTATTAATAATATTTATTAACATCTAAGTCCTCATAAAAGTAAGGTTCAGTGTTACTAGCTTAAAATGGCTCTCTCAGAGCTATAATCATTAACTCTTGATCATATTTATTAACATCTAAGTCTTCACAAAAATAGTTCAATATTACAAAATGGCTCTCAGGGAGCTATAATCATTAACCTCTCAATAATATTTATTAACTTCTAAGTCCTCACAGCAATATACTTCTGTGATACTAGCTTAAAACATCTCTTAGGGAGCTATAATCATTAACCTCTTGATAACAGTTATTAACATCTAAGTCCTCAGAAAAATAGTTCAAATTTACTAACTTAAAATGGCTCACAGGGAGTTATAATCATTAACCTTTTGATAACATTTATTAACATCTAAGTCCTCATAAAAGTAAGGTACAGTGTTACTAGCTTAAAATGGCTCTCAGGGAACTATAATCATTAATCTCTTAATAATATTTATTAACTTCTAAGTCCACCCCAAGAAATTGTTCACTCTTACTTTCTTAAAATCCTGCCAGTTGGATGACTTTTAGCAAGCCACATATAATTAATAATTCAAAATTAGACTGTTACTGGAATTGAAAATTAATTGCTGGCATCAAAAACAAATATTTTGTTAATTTGCCTAGCAAAGAATTAACCTCTTAATAACATTTACTAACTTCTAAGTCCTCATAAATGTAAGATACATTATTACTGGCTTAAAATGGTTCTCAGGGAGCTATAATCATTAACCTCTTGATCATATTTATTAACATCTAAGTTTTCACAAAAATATAGTTCAATATTACTAACTTAAAATGGCTCTCAGAGATCTATAATCTTTAACCTCTTGATCATATTTATTAACATCTAAGTCCTCACAAAAATATAGTTCAATGTTACTAACTTAAAATGGCCCTCAGGGATCTATAATCATTAACCTCTTGATCATATTTATTAACATCTAAGTCCTCACAAAAATATAGTTCAATGTTACTAACTTAAAATGGCTCTCAGGGATCTATAATCTTTAACCTCTTGATCATATTTATTAACTTCTAAGTCCTCACAAAATATAGTTCAATGTTACTAACTTAAAATGGCTCTCAGAGATCTATAATCTTAACCTCTTGATCATATTTATTAACTCTAAGTCCTCACAAAAATATAGTTCAATATACTAACTTAAAATGGCTCTCAGGGATCTATATCATTAACCTCTTGATCATTTCATTAAACTTCTAAGTCTCACAAAAATATAGTTCTAACTTAAAAGATCAATGAGGTGATCATATTTATTAACTTCTAGTCCTCACAAAAATATAGTTCAATGTATAACTTAAAATGGCTCTCAGAGATCTATAATCTTTAACCTCTTGATCATATTTATTACTTCTAATCCTCACAAAAATATAGTTCAATATTACTAACTTAAAATGGCTCTCAGGGATCTATAATCATTACCCTCTTGATCATATTCATTAACTTCTAAGTCCTCACAAAAATATAGTTCAATGTTACTAACTTAAAATGGCTCTCAGGGATCTATAATCATTAACCTCTTGATCATATTCATTAACTTCTAAGTCCTCACAAAAATATAGTTCAATGTTACTAACTTAAAATGGCCCTCAGGGATCTATAATCTTTAACCTCTTGATCATATTTATTAACTTCTAAGTCCTCACAAAAATATAGTTCAATGTTACTAACTTAAAAAATGGCTCTCAGAGATCTATAATCTTTAACCTCTTGATCATATTTATTAACTTCTAAGTCCTCACAAAAATATAGTTCAATGTTACTAACTTAAAATGGCTCTCAGAGATCTATAATCTTTAACCTCTTGATCATATTTATTAACTTCTAAGTCCTCACAAAAATATAGTTCAATGTTACTAACTTAAATGGCTCTCAGAGATCTATAATCTTTAACCTCTTGATCATATTTATTAACTTCTAAGTCCTCACAAAATATAGTTCAATGTTACTAACTTAAAATGGCTCTCAGAGATCTATAATCTTTAACCTCTTGATCATATTTATTAACTTCTAAGTCGGTGGCTCTCAGAGTAAGTCTCAATGTTACTAACTTAAAATGGCTCTCAGAGATCTATAATCTTTTAACCTCTTGATCATATTTATTAACTTCTAAGTCCTCACAAAAATATAGTTCAATGTTACTAACTTAAAATGGCTCTCAGGGATCTATAATCATTAACCTCTTGATCATATTCATTAACTTCTAAGTCCTCACAAAATATAGTTCAATATTACTAACTTAAAATGGCTCTCAGGGATCTATAATCTTTAACCTCTTGATCATTTTATTAACTTCTAAGTCCCCCAAGAAATAGTTCACTTTTACTTACTTAAAATCCTGCCTGTTGGTTGACTTTTAGCAAGCCTCACATAATTAATAATTCAAAATTAGACTGTTACTGGAATTGAAAATTAATTGCTGGCATCAAAAATAAATATTTGTGTTAATTTACCTATCAAAGCATTAACCTCTTAATAACATTTACTAACTTCTAAGTCCTCATAAAAGTAATGTTCAGTGTTACTAGATTAAAATGGCCCTCAGGGAGCTATAATCTTTAACCTCTTGATCATATTTATTAACATCTAAGTTTTCACAAAAATATAGTTCAATATTACTAACTTAAAATGGCTCTCAGGGATCTATAATCATTAACCTTTTGATAACATTTATTAACATCTAAGTCCTCATAAAAGTAAGGTACAGTGTTACTAGCTTAAAATGGCTCTCAGGGAGCTATAATCATTAACCTCTTGATCATATTTATTAACATCTAAGTTTTCACAAAAATATAGTTCAATGTTACTAACTTAAAATGGCTCTCAGGGATCTATAATCATTAACCTTTTGATAACATTTATTAACATCTAAGTCCTCATAAAAGTAAAGTACAGTGTTACTAGCTTAAAATGGGTCTCAGGGAGCTATAATCATTAACCTCTTGATCATATTTATTAACATCTAAGTTTTCACAAAAATAGTTCAATATTACTAACTTAAAATGGTTCTCGAGGAACTATAAGCATTAACCTCTCAATAATATTTATTAACTTTACAAAAATATTGTTCAATATTACTAACAAAATGGCTCTCAGGGATCTATAATCTTTAACCTCTTGATCATATTTATTAACTTCTAAGTCCACCCCAAGAAATAGTTCACTTTTACTTACTTAAAAATCCTGCCTGTTGGTTGACTTTTAGCAAGCCACATATAATTAATAATTCAAAATTAGACTGTTACTGGAATTGAAAATTAATTGCTAACATCAAAAACAATAATTTTGTTAATTTGCCTAGCGAAGCATGATATGTAGACGTGTAAACAACTACGTGAATGCCAAAGATATTTTGACAGATATAAAGATATAGTTTGAATTTCTAAAAGCTAATTAATTCCCGAATCAAAAAATAAAATACTTTATGCAATACTCAAAGGGCGTTCAATGATGAAAGTCAATGACAAAAACAGAATAGAAATAAATATTTATAACAAACAAGAAGAAAAAAGTAAAAAAGGTATTGCATTGTGTGTCTGTAATCAGGATATCTGCTCTTTTAATGAAATACATAAGTCAAATCTGCCGGCGAGAAAACTGTAAAAAAAAAAAAGAAATACCTATGTAAATCAGGTGTATGAAATAAAGTGGGAAAATCGTGGGCACCTTCGCTGATGGCTTGACAGTTTCTGATTGTTGATCATGAGGCAATAGATAAAAGAAATAATAATGAAAAGAAAAAAGTCTAAAAAAAACCCACACATATGTAAATCAGGTGTATGAATTATGTGGGAAAAATCGTGGGCACCTTCGCTGAACGGCTTGACAGTTTCTGATTTGTTGATCATGAGGAAATAAAAAAAAAAGAATTAATAATGAAAGAAAAAAAGTCTAAAAAAAAACACACATATGTAAATCAGTGGTATTAAAAAATAAAGTGGGAAAAATCGTTGGCCTTCACTGACGGCTTGACAGTTTCTGATTGTTGATCATGAGGCATAAATAAAAAGAAATAATAATGAAAAGAAAAAGTCTAAAAAAAATAACATATGTAATCAGGGGTATTAAGATAAAACGGGGAAATCATGGGCACTTCACTGACGGCTTGAAGTTTCTGATTGTTTCATCATGAGCAATAACAAAAACAAATACAAAAAGAAACATGAGTCAAAAGATACACAGTAAATTAAAAAACCCAATGTATAGAATCTAACAAATCTTAATACTGTTTTTATTGGGGACTTTGATGACAGCTTCAACAGCATCTAATTGTTAATCATGAGAAGTAACAAAAAACAAAAACAAAAGAAACAATGAATCAAAAAGGATACCAAAATTATAAAAGCACCAAATAATTGATTTTAACAAATCCTTAATTACTGTTTTTTTGGGCACCTTTGATGACATCAACAGCTTCAAATTGTTAATCATGAGTCAATAAAAGATAAATTTAAATGTACGCATACTCAGTATTCCGATCGAGGAAGACAAAAACAAAGACATTGGATAGTTTTAAAAACTGCCTTACATATCAATTATATGGAGAATTGTCTGTAATTTCTGTCTGTAACAAAAATGTATGTCATAAAGCTTACTCACAGAGATTACGTCAGCAGCGATATATTCTCATGCTATATAAGATACAGAAACCAAATTTGAGTAAAACAATTTTAAAAATTGTTTTTTTACTCTCGTCCATCTTTTTTTTTACTCAACAGTAACAGAAATTAACTAAAAGTTTACAAAATAAATAAATACCTATGATTTTGTGTAAAATTTTGTTGTGGAAAATATTATTGTTTGAATTATTACATGCAGCACATTTTAATTGGGGTTTCAAATTGGTTTTTTTTATTTTGTTTTTTTTACTCCTTTAATAAATATGAGGATTTGTCTTACTTATGATACAAACCCTCTGACATTGAATTTTTAACTCCCACCTCTCAGGCAATGTCTTTCAAAAATTAATTTTTACGACGCCCGAGGGTGTTTCCTGTTGCTAGTACATTTAAATTAGGTTATGTGGTTCCTTTTGTTTTATGGCATATCAAACTTTTAATGCCGGATCAAGTTAATTTGATAAACAAAAGAATTAGGTTGCTAACTGGGTAATAAAGGACTATTTGCTCATAAATTCCTACCATAAAATAAACTGAACCCCCATTTTATGTCCGTGTTTTTGCAATAAATGTTTTATTTTTCTTGCACCCGTTATGTTACAATATAAATATATTTTCTTTATTTATTTTAATATTCACTTCAATGTGTATATTCTAAAAGCTTTTATTTTGTGAGAATACTTAGTTTTAAAGTGGGGGTTTTTTACACTTCAACTTTTTACTCATAAATTCCTACTATAAAATGCCCAAGCCTAATTTTATGGCAGGAATTACGAGTAAAAGTTCAATATTACTTTTTGTTGTTGTTATTTCTTTTCTTTTTGGCTTTGGTACTCTAAAATAAAAACGTCAGATTTTAAATCATCATTGAAAAAACAAAATTACGGTCACAATGGAGGATCCAATTTATGCCTAAATTGTAAAACGAGCCCCCACTTTAAAACTAAACCTTCTCACAAAATAAAATTAAATTGTTTACATTAAAACAGTTAAAATCCCCTTCCCATTCTGTAAGTGATGACAGCCTAATGGTTTAAGGTGTCGGACAGACACCCAACCGATCGGATTTCAATTCCGGCTGTAGGTAGCTTACAAAATGTCTAGCCACACTGAAGAGACTTGATAAGTCGAAACACGTGTCTGTGATGATGGACTTGTCTGTTATTTACAGGTGATGTGTATATCTATATTATATATATGAAAATATATATATAATATAGTACCAAAAAGAGTATGTATATAATTTTCCGAGTTGAAATAAAGGAAAATAAAGTGCTCAATTACGAATGTAAAAGCTGTATTTATTAAAAATAAGTGTTTATACAGAGGTTTTAAAAACATTTACCTTAGGTTTCTGGCTAATGCCATCATCAGAATGTTATACCTCTCATGTTCGTAAACAAACGATTTTCGGTTGGGCCTTATTTTAATATTGATACCGTTCTTGTTCCAACCGAAAATCATTTGTTTACCAACACAAGAGTATAATATTCTGTGATGGCATTAGCCAGAAACCTAAGGTAAATGTTTTCAAAAACAAAAAAATATATATATATTTATATATATATATATGGTCTTGTTATTTTCTATATATATATATATATATATATATATATATATATATATATAGAAAATACCAAAAGGCCGCACCAACCAGAAATAATAAATTAACTATAACACTTGGGCAAAAGAAAAAAAATCATATAAAAAAAAAAAATATATATATATATAAACTGCTAGGATTGTCTAAAGCTAAAATGTAACAAGTGCTTGATACCTAAGTAGAGCAAATAATAAAGTTAAACCTAATGAGTCAGATATACCTATTAATAGTTTCGCTTAGTAACTTATCAGGGCAAGAATCTGATTCTTGCCCTGATGATCTACTAAGTGAAACTATTAGTAGGTATATCTGACTCATTAGGTTTAACTATGTTATTATATATATATATATATATATATATATATATACATATAAGGTACTAAGCAAACTATTAGTTGTTATATCTGATTCATTAGGTTTAACTATATATATATATATATAAAAGCTACTAACCAAAACTATTAGTAGGTATAGATGACTCATTAGGTTTAACTATATATATATATATATATATATATATATATATATAAGCTACTAAGCAAAACTATTTGTTGGTATATCTGACTCATTAGGTTTAACTTTATAGATATATATATGTATACATATAATCTAAAAGTGTATGTTTCAGTAAAAAAAACTGCTAAATTCAGTTCAAATTATAGAAACAATTCACAAATCAAATGAAAGTATTGTTGAATTCGTAAATGAAAATGTCAGAATAATAATAATAATAATAATAATAATAATAATAATAATAATAAAGCGATAATGTTTACAATAAGGAAAACAAACAAAATCAAATAAGGAAAAGCCTGCGTCTTGATACTGAATCAAAACAGATTGTTGCAGCAATAACAAAAATAATTTGAAATCCGCAATGATGAAAGATGTATCGTAAAAATTGTAGAAAAAACCAGGAAAACTCGCTCAATGAATTAATTAATAGAAATTAACATGATTATCACAATACACAAGAGAGGACTTTTCAGAACGACAAACCATTCATTAGCAAAATGATTTTCCATTCTGCTCTTTTGTAAAATAAAATGTACAAAGAAATTTTATTAATTTTAAAGTTTATCATGGAAATGGAATTTTCCTTCCAATATATAAATTTTATTATTTGATTGAATTGCATATGTACACGTGCATCTATAAACACATTTAGAGATAGATACAATCATACTGAAACATACATTCAAGGATATTATATATATATATATATATATATATATATATATATATATATATATATATATGTATGTATATATATATATATATATATATATATATATATATATGTATAAATGTAAATATGTGTATATTTATGAATATCTAATAATAAACAATTAAACTACTTTCAAAAGTATATGATTTATATAATGGCATTTCTTTCCTCAAATATAATATATATATATATATAACAGAAAGACACAAATTACTAGACACAATAAATCATATATATATATATATATATAGGTGAATGGTATCAAGTACTTCACTAATAGGATTTTGTGTATATCGTATTATAATGGAGATTGTGTGTTTGTCTGTCTGTAACCGAAACTAAATCACAACTCAAGTCACAGTTCCCTTAGTTATTGACATCACATTCACCATGAATTTATTTTTTATTTAAACCACAATTATTGATAAAATTGTTATACCTTATTAATACTGTTGGTTCTACATACTAATAACATGCAAGTATATTTATATATTCAACAAAATAGCGGTTTACAGTGTAAACGAGAAGGCTAATTTGCATATTGATATTAAGAATTTGATTTTAATAAATATATACTTAGTATTATTGATTTCTAATTGTTTAGTTTTCTCTTAACGAATCTGAGCAAAAATCTCGGGTATAAATCTTAAAAGAAATCCATAAACCAGACGAAAGACTGTAATTTTATTAAATAATTCATAATCTAACTAAATAGATAAATTAGGAAAAATGAAAGACGGGATGATGGCAATGATGAAGAGTTAGATTTAAAGCTGTTCTATTTTTCGATTATACCCCCTCAGTTTATCATTTTCTAAATAGTTTCTAATTTGATACAATATTTTATTACATCAAAACCTAAATTCTTGCACTCGAAGGGTGCATATATTTGCTAGTACATATAAATATCAATGTATGTACATGTGCAGAGTATATTATAAATAGATATATGAAAATCCAGATTTATCAGAAATAAATTTATTTTGGCTAACTTTGCCTCTTCAAGTTTGATTTATAATCATTATAATGTTGATAAAATCAGACTGGAAGAGGCAAAGGTAACCAGAATGAATTTATTTCCAATAAATTAAGGTCTTCATTATATAATATATATATTATATATATATATATATAAGATAGGGTAGTATGGACAGGAAGTCAACAGGACTTGGTCAGTAACCAAGAGCTCTTGACTTCATATCCACAATATCCTATCTTAGATATACATGGTCTATCCATGATACTGAACACTATTTACTTATAAATATAGCACACAGTATATCATTATTATAATATTATTATATATATATATAATATATATATATATTTATATATATATATATGACAGTTGACCATTGAATCCACCAAGCAAACAAGTATACAATCTTATTTACTTCAGGATTTTTTCACTAAAATGATTAAAAATTACTCAATATAAAGGTCTAAATAGACAATTAAAATATACCGACTTCAGTTTCACACAATAGTACAAATCTTCAGGGTATTTTTTTTCCTGTCATTGTTATGCATTTTATGTTGGGTTGTACCCATTTTCAATGTAACTGGATGCAACTGAAAGACCTGCCAGGAGCGCTGACTGATAGCAACAGTTGGTGAGTCATGGGAACCTATTCAACAACACAACATGATGATGATGATGATGATGATATATATATTAATATATATATATATATATATATATATATATATATATAATTTTGATATACCAAACTTGTTGGTAAATCCTTGCGGTGAGAAAAAATCAGCAAATAGTTTGATTGTAAAACATATACTACCAAACATCAACCAGAAGAAAAAATTTTTGTAAAAAAGAAAACCAAGATAATCGTACAACAAAAATAATCTATTAGATACATATTTGTATATATTTCTGCTAGGAGACTAAAGCTAATAAGTAAAAAGTGCTCAATACCTAAGTAGAGTCAGATCTTAGCCCTGAAGAGCATTAAGCGAAACTTTAGTAGGTTCGTCTGACTCATTAGATTTATCTTTATATATATATATATATATACACACACACATATATATATATATATGCTCTACTTAATGTATTGAGCACTTTTTACATATATAACTTAGAAAACTCCTCCGGTGTTTTTTCTTTTGGCCAATACATACGGTACTGATGATTATTTTCAAAAAGTACGAATGTGCTGGTCTTTTCGTTTTTAAAAATTTTTTTCCCAGATGCCAGTTTGAAATTTTTATTTTATTTTGAAAAACTGAATTACCTGGGTCGAGTTTAGAAGTAAAAAATAATATATTATATATATATATATATATATATAAATATATATACTTTGGTGCGGTACCAAGTTTCTTGGTACAAGGTGATTCTAGGCAGGTCCTAATTCTCTACCAGTAGTTTGTTGTAGAGTTCAGGTTCCGTATGAGAGCTCAATGTTTAATTATTGTAAACAGAGCAAAGTTATTTTTGAATAAAAAGGCCTTAAATACCATGGGTATCGTGGTTATGGACCATTTCCACTCTCGTGAACATACTCACGAGTGGAAATGGTCCATAACCACGATACCCATGGTATTTAAGGCCTTTTATTCACAAATATACGTATATATATATATATGTAAGTTAAAAAATGGAAAAAGTGAATATCTTTCAACATATATATATATATATATATATATATTGTGTGTGTGTTGTGTGTGTGTGTGAATCTAAAAATACTATCAGATAACCTATTTAGAAAGATTAAATAAGATATATGTCACCCTGAGTGTGGGAGGGTTAAACTGTATTTGATACATGTGCAATATTCTAAATCTGAGTAATGTGAACCGAAACAATTTTTTTCAAAAATTAGAATTGGTCCCACAGTGTCGGCTGATCACACATGACATTACATTTTATACTGGTTGAATTTTAATTGATAAAAAGTAATGTAATTCAGGTGTATCTGTCGACTCTGGCAAGATTTGATCTTGCATGCTCATGGGTTGACAGCCAACTACGTATTTAATTGTCCGCACTGTGCAGGTGCCAGAATATTCTATACTCATCAAACAACCTAATCCAGGATTTGAACTTGGGTTGCATGTCCATTTCCAATGATAATAACCATTACACCATGAGCATATTATATATATATATATATATATATATATACGCTCCCAATTTCGGTTTAGCACTTTATTTAGGAGGGATTTAATTGCAAATTCCCCGTATTCGGCGTTCAGCTAAATCTCACTTTGTTTACAAAGTTTGAGACCTCTAGGTGAAGTTCATTTCCACTTAGAAATGTAGTGATTAAATAGCCTGCTATACTTGGCAGCTGACTGTGGCTGTATGGGTAAGAGGTTTGGCAAGCATAAGTTCATTCGGGTCTCGAACCCAGCCAGAGGTAGCTGCTAAAAATGGTATAACTGCACTGATGAGAGGTGATACCTTGAAACACGTCTGTAGTTTACTCTCTCTCTCTCTCTCTCTATATATATATATATATATATATATATATATATATATGTTTCTGTTTACAGACTTGAGTTCTCTGGTGATTGTAAAAACATACCCCCATAAGTATGTATCAATATAATGTTCAGCCCAGACTGACAGCCGCTGATGGCGGCAAGGGTAAGGAACTTGGCAGACGAAAATTTCTGTCAAGTTTCGATCCGGCTAAAGGTAGCTGTAAAAAGTCAAGCCGCACTGATGAGAAGTTAAATTTCAAAACACGTGTCTGTGGATGATGATATATATATATATATATATTATATATTATATAATATATATGGTTAGAGGCATAGGAAATGAACTCGTCAACCCGAGTTCAAATCCTGGATAGGCTGTTTGTATTTCACATAGTACATATACCCTTGGGAAAGGATGCATCCAACTATTTTCCCTTCCAGCTATGGTAAATAGTAAGGCAGACTGGGCTCTTTAACCTTGCTTGGTTACCAGTCTAGGTAGAAGGAAAACTTTGAATTCAGACCTGTTAAATTTTGCTTAGAAATGCACCTTGTGTTGGCATCCTGCTCGGGTGAGGCTCGGTAAATATATATCTCCCAAACAACCTAACTAGGAATTGAACACCATGAGCACCTCCTAAATTATACCAGTATAAAATACACATATATATATATATATATATATATTGTTGTTGAGGATCCACGTATGTTTCTAATTGATGTATATTTGTATATATATATATATATATATGTCTATTTAGAGTATATATATTGTTTGGCTTTAGTGTGAAGCTTAAGGAATAACAGAAACTCGATTTTTTTAGTTTTAAGTTTCGTTTTATTCATTAATTTATTTTTGAGAGCGCTTGCTTAGGTTGCCCTGTCCATTTCCATTGATAATAACCATTACACTTCATGAGCACTTCTGATAATCATATCATATATCATGTGTGGTTAAATCCATGTCAAATCATCAGTGTGTTTGCGTGGGTGTCCATGTTGTATCTTGCCATGCCCTATATTCAATAATATTATAAATTCACATATAATATAATTCCATGTAAAACCAATTATCATATAATTTATATAAATTTAATATATATAGGACTAGGGGCTCGGGTTAGCTCAGTCGGTAGAACATTCGGCTAGAAACCACAAGGTTCCTAGTTCGATACCGGTCCCGCCAACTCAGCCTATGAGTAGCACAAGGATCTGTGCGGTAAAGTAAGGAGCTGATGGTAGGTTTGGCGCTCACCTCAGATGCTAAACAATCTCCTCTGGTCTAGCGCTATTGAAAAGGGGATAGACTCCTTCGCTGACTGGCTAATACACTTTAGCCAAACTAACTTTAAAACCGAGTTTCTGTTATTCCATTCCTAATGTTTCACACTAAAGCCAACAAGCATATATATATATATATATATATATATATATATATATATCATTCATGATTATTGTTTTGTATATCATGTGTATACAATGCACATTTACACTACACATGTGCAGATATATGCACACACATTTTATACTGGTGTAATTATAGTTTTATTGCAATTAATTTAGATTTTAACAAAAAAAAAAAAAAAATGATGTCATTCAAATGTATCTGTCGACCCTGACCAAGATTTGATCTTAATAGCAAGTTTCTCTGCTGTCAACATGTCTGATACTTGCTTGACATCACCTGTTCATCTATTCACCTGTACGTTCCCTGAGATCGCCGTCGACAACTCCGCAACCTGCTCTCTCGCCCCAAACCCACCAACCGCGTCGCTGGGATTTGTCCCATTTTCAGAGACTTGACACATTAAACCAATTGCAACCTGCCGGGGAAAGCCGAGTGAATCTGCAGCGTCGGAATAATCGTAGATATTCCCCGAACGAAGTTAACAAAAACAAATGCCCCATTGGAAACAACTCCCGAGGTTCGATATCTTTGTGAGTGGCTCTTGTACTGCGGCTGCAAATATAATGGACATTTTAACACGTGAATTGATTGGCCCGTATCGGTGGAACTCATTCATGCAGCAGCAATTTCGCACCACATACCCCCCCCCTCCTGCCCCACCTCAATCTTTTTTTAATTTTTTTTTTCCTTTATTTTGTTTTTGTTTATTTATTTATTTTTTAAATTTTATTTTTTATCTTTTCATGTGATGCAATTTATTTCATTGTAGTTCAAGCAATTGTAAGTGATTTGCTCCCTGTCTTTAACAATCAAGCTCTTTAGGAAATGTCACAACTCCTACTCTCTCTCTCAGTCTCTCTCTCTCTCTCCCTTTTTCTCTCTTTCTTTCTCTCTCTCTCTCTCTCTCTACCTCTCTACCTCTCTCTCTATATATCTCTTTGCTCTCTTTGCCTTTCTCTCTCTCTCTCTCTTCTCTCTCTCTCTCTCTCTCTCTTCTTTCTTCTCTCTCTCTCACTCTCTCTCAACTTCTCTCTTTTTACCTTCACTTTCCTTCCCTACTCTCTCTTTCTTTTCTTCTTCCTTTTTAAGATCTCTTCTTTCTTTTTTTTTACATAACTCTCTCTCTCTCTCTCTCTCAATCTATCTCTCTCTCTCTCTCTCTCTATCTATCTATCTATCTTCCTCCACTCTCTCTCTCAAACAACTATTAATTTTCACTACCCCTTTTTTCTCTCGCTATCTCCCTCTATCTCTCCCACTCTCTCTCTCTCTCTCTCTCTCTCTCTCTCTCTCTCTCTCTCTCTCTCTCTCTGTAACAGACCCTCTTCTTTTTCCCTATCACATTCATCTCTCTCTCTCTCTCTCTCTCTCTCTCTCTCAACTTCTCTTTTTATTTTCACTCTTCCCCTCTCTGTCTCTCTCTGTCTCCCTCTTTATAACAGATCCTCTTCTTTTTCCCTATCACCTTCATCTCCTTCTTTTCTTGACAGCCTTTCAATAATAAAAGCCAAAATAATTGTCAGCTGAGAATAATTGATGCAAAAATCAGACAAATATGAAGAGAAATCAATAAACAATGGAGCAAATTGATTGTTTGCTCTCCTTTGTTTATCTCCTCTTTCACTGTGCACTCCTTACTCTCCTTCTTGTGAAGAGAGAGACAGTGGAGAGCAGTGAAAAAAAAAAATAATAAAATCATAACAGCTCAACTTGAGAATAAAAAGTCATCATAATTTCATGGCAAGAAGTGGGAGAAACGCTTACCTAGATAGAATGAATGCTTAGCCTTGTCACAGGGACAAAGAAAATGAAATCAGGGTGAAAAATCTTTGTTTCAGAAATAGAAAAAATTGAAAAGCGTACAATGGGCAGTGAATGGAGAGAGAAAAAGGTAGGTCTTTTGAAAATTATGCATATTCGATAGAACCGTGCACAAAAAAAAAGGGTTATTTCCTAGTTGAGTAACATGAGTGACCCAGAAAAAACAGAACCCAAATTATTTATTTATTTTGCCATTAAACTAACCCTAAACCCCAACCCTAACCCTAACCTTAACTCTAACCTTAAACCCTAACCCTAACCCTAACTCTTGTTGGACTTAAACTTTAAAAAAAAAAAAATTAAAATTAACAGTTTTATTACAAATGTGTGGGTTCTGTTTTTCCTGGGTCACCCTGTGATATTATGTTACTCAACTAGGGGGTTTAGGGTTAGGGTTAGGGTTAGGGTTTAGGGTTAGGGTTAGGGCTGGGGTTGGGGTTTAGGGTTAGTTTTAATGGTAAAATAAATAATTTGGGTTCTGTTTTTTCTGGGTCACCCTGTAATATTATGTTACTCAACTAGGTGGGTAGGATTAGGGTTAGGATTTAGGGTTAGGGTTAGGGTTAGGGTTAGGGTTAGGGTTGGGCTTTAGGGTTAGCTTAATGAAAAAATAAATTTGGGTTCTGTTTTTTTCTGGGTCAACCTGTAATATCATGTTACTCAACTAGGAAATAACCAAAAAAATACCAAAAATCATGGAATTAACTGAATTTAATGAAGTTTTCAGTGTTGATATATTAATGAATAAAAGATATAATGCACCAGTTATTTTATTCAAAAACTTTTACATTTTTTCAGGTCAATCAAGATATACATAGAGAGGAAGAAAGTGATAGGCAGAATGTAAAGAGATTGGTCAGTTTTTTGACTTAATTGCAAATTATAACTAATTTGAACCAAATGGATTTTTTTTCAAACATAACCAATCCTAAAAGTAAGGAATAATTTAGTATAATTTTCATGTCATTAAACTAAATAAACCGAACTGATATATTCATGAGTAAAAGATATAATGCACCAGTTATTTTATTTAAAAACTTTTACATTTTTTTAGGTCAGTTAACTTTAAACCACGTATCTTTGAGAATCTGTGTTATGTCACAAAGATACGTGGTTCAAAGTTAACTGACCTGGAAAAAGTAAAAGCTTTTGAATAAAATAACTGGTGCATTATATATTGTATTCATTAATATATCAACACTGAAAATTTCATTAAAATCAGTTAATTCCCTGATTTTTGGTATATTCTCTTTTCTTTCAGTGTGGTGACATATGATGGTGGAATTTAAGTCTGTTTAGTTTGATTTAACCAAAAAATGTTTAGAAACAATGACAAAAACGTAAATATGAACATACAATGAATGCAATTCCCTAACCTCTGGGTATAAAATAACCCGAGATGGGTTTTTGACATGCCGTTAAAATTAATCAGGCAATCTGAGCTGGAATATCGATTACTGGAATTGATGGAGTTCTCAATCATTGCATTCATCAGAGATTATCTGATAAAAAGCAAAGGTTACAAAGGCTGATTTTCTAGGCTAGCTGGCCTCAGTTGAAAGGGTGGCATAATTCCTCTTCAAATTTACATATAAGTCCTAAGATTAGACTGCCTGTCGGCTGTGGCGTTAGAATGCGCCAAGACTGGAGCCACCTGTTGGCTGTGGATGGCGACCTGTGATGCTTAAGGATAGAACCCAGGTGGTTGAGCAGTCCATGACTTGCAATACTCCACTTTGGACTTTCTTGGGCTAGATGGGCCGGCAGAGAGGACCCCTGAGACCAATCGGTTGGTCATGTAAAGCCCTAGCACCTATATGATTTCCCCAACCCTATTGCCCTTATGGCAAGCCCCAAGCTCTTTTTATCATATGGATGTTAGAAGGCGGTGGCTGAGGGTCTTCATGTCCTGGGAATGACGTTAAACTCTATCTGATGGTGAGGTTTCAGTTCTGGAGGTTTCGGGAATGTGGAGCAACCCTTCATCACCATTGCTCCCTGGTATACTCTGACCCGGAGTGATAGTACCTGTTAGGGTCCCATCTATAGGTTAAATAGAAAATGCATTTTTTTAAAAATTGAGCATCCATTTAAGAATAACTTTATTTCAAAACTTTATCAGCATTAAATGACCCACTAAGGTTTATATGCCGTAAAACAAAACAAACCAAACCAAAACTAAGATTAGAAGATACAAATATGAACTGATATGTAAATTCAATTAGTGAAGGCGCGTTATGTAATGGTTATTGCCATGGAAAATGGATATGGCAACCCAAGTTCAAATCTTGCATGAGGCCCTTTACATTTCATATTGCACTAATATCCTTGGAAAAGGTATGTATCTAACTATTCTCTATTCAGCTATGGGCAAATAGTAGGAGAGATTGGGGTCTTTGGCCCTTGATGACGAGAAGTAAAAGACATATGTTACAATTTATGGATGTCATAAATATGTTGGCAGACCCTGTAGTGAGAATGGGGGTCATTAACTTTGAGATCAGGGAGTGGAAATTTACCAGTGACGGTTATACTCCCCCCCCCCCTGATCCCTGGAAAACATGTCATGAGAAACACGTGATTAGTTTGAGTTTTAAGATTTGACCGGACTTTGAAGCAGAGCAGACGTGCTGCTGCTGAGGTTGATCTCTCATCCGTGCGGTGATATGGGCTAGGTAAAATGAAAAACTTGATCAAGAAACAAAATGTTAATTCAATTAATTTCAATGACCAAATCAACCAGGAAAAAGAAGCCCTTAGTAGAAGAAGTAGATAGAAGAACCGAAATAAACGAGATGTCAGCCAGAGAAGAAGAAGAGGAAATAGAAGACAGGAACATGGCAACTGGAAGAGTAAAGATGTCAACAAGTGATAAATTAAGGCCATTTCCTTCTCCAATCTTCTAATCGGAAACCGACTTTTAATCAAACCCAATTTGGGAGGCTGGAGACCATCTTTAGGGAAGTCTAGAAAGGAACAAGTCATTGTGACCCAATTGTGCATTGGTCATACAGGACTAATGCACTTCTATATACTCAAACAAGAACAACAACCACAATGTGGAACATGTTAAACACCTTTGACAGTTAAACACTTATTCATGGAATGTAGGTTTTTTGCTCACAACAGAAACCGTTATTTTAAAGCAAAAAATATGAAAGATCTATTTGAAAATGTCAACATGGAGGATATTCTCTTCTTTTGTGAGGGAAATAAAAATTATACCATAGAATATAGATATGAAACTAATCGACACCATACAACATAATCCCCAAATAATGCTAACACATTATTAAAACCAATTACTAAAAAGTATAAATATAAATACACGATATGTATTACTTCCTAACTATTAGGCATGGCATTAAGATCAATAAACAAATAAACAAAATCTAATCTGAATCTGTTTGTCTGTCTGTCTGTCTTTTTCTGATATATCATTAAATCGCTACAAATCTCCCACCCCCTCTCTCTCTCTCTCTCTCTCTCTTTCTCTCTTTTTCTCCCTCTCTCTCTCTCTCTCTGATATATCATTAAATCACTACAAATCCCCCACCCCCCTCTCTCTTTCTCTCTCTCTCTCTCTCTCTCTCTCTCTCTCTCTCTCCTTCTCTATGATATATCATTAAATCACTACAAATCCCTCACACCCTCTCTATCTCTCTCTCTTTCTCTCTCTTTCTCTCTTTTTCTCCCTCTCTCTCTCTCTCTCTGATATATCATTAAATCACTACAAATCCCCCACCCCTCTCTCTCTTTCTCTCTCTCTCTCTCTCTCTCTCTCTCTCTCTCTCCTTCTCTCTGATATATCATTAAATCACTACAAATCCCCCCACACCCTCTCTCTCTCTCTCTTTTTCTCTTTCTCTCTCTCTCTCTCTCTCCCTCTCTCTCTGATATATCATTAAATCACTACAAATCCCCCCTCTCTCTTTCTCTCTCTGAACACTCACACTCTCATTTATATACCCAATGTACGATGTTTGATGTATATACAACACATACAGACAGTGGAGGCGCGTAGTCTAATGGTTAGAGTCATAGGAAATGGACTGGTCAACGCGAGTTCAATTCCTGAACGAAGCTGTTGGCATTTCACATGGCGCTAATACCCTTGGTAAAGGTATGAATCCGATTCTCCCTCCAGCTATGGGTAAATAGCAGCACAGACTGAACTCTTTAACCATGGCAAGGGAACCAGTCTAGGAGAAAGAAAACTCTGAATTCAAACCTGTTATACCCCGCTTAAGAAATTGACCTTGTGTCACATCCTGCTCTTGCGGAGGGGTTGGTAAATATATATAACACATACAAAAAAAAAAGCAAGCACAATTAGATAAAAGCACTTAGACATACACATGTAGATGTGCAGGTGTTGTGAGGGTTACCAGCAAAGAAAATGGAATAGGCATGCCGAGTTCAAATTCCACCCAAGACACTTTCGACTAATGCCTTTGGAAAAAGCACGAATGCATTTTTTCTAACCCTCTAAGCTATGGGTAAAATAGTAGTGCAATTTGTGCTCTCTAGACTCAAATGGCAACCAGTCTATGAGAAGGACAACTCTAAATTCAGACACCCATGGGTCATTGTGGCAGGGTAAGGCCAATTACTTTCTATGTCTTGCCTTTAAGAAAGACATGAATCAATTTTTCAGGCCATATGATCTTTAGGCACCCCTTTTGCGATCTGGATTCATAAGGACATTTTTTCATTTACACCGTCAACATCCGGTTGTTTGCTAACAGATGATTTTTAGAGTTTTTTTAATTATAAACTAACCCCTCACCCTAAACCCTAACCCTAAACCCTAACCATAACCTCTAACCCTAACAAACAACCGGATTTTGACGGTGTAAATGAAAAAAATGTCCTTATGAAATGAGATCGCAAAAAGGGTGCCTAAAGGTCATATGGTCCAATTTTTCTAATACTCTCAGCTATGGTTGGTTGGTTCGTTGGATTTTACTGCATGTCAATGCTTGTTGGGTTATTTTTATGCCAAGGACGTTTTCTTCTATTCATGCCTGAGGGGTATTCAATTTTTTAAAACTCAATTTTAAAAAATAATTTTTAAACTCATTTTTTCTATTTAGCCCATAAATGGACCCTACCAGGTACTACCACTCTGGGTCAGAGTGGATTTGGGATTAATGGTGATGAGAGTACTCCACACTCCCCAGAGCTCTAAAATTGAACTTCAGCATTAAATGCAGATTAATGTCATACTCAGGACAGTCTTAGCTATGGGCGAAATAGTAAAACATTAGAGATCTCTAGACTTGATTGGCAACCAGTCTATGAGAAAGACAACTCTAAATTCAGACACCCTTAGAAGAAGTCATGGGCCATTGAGGCAGGGTAAGACCAATTACTCTTCATGTCTTGCCAATTTTCAGGAAAATTCTGAGGTCTGTAATAAACAGAAAAAAGGCTGATGAGATACAAATTGTATATATATATATATATATATATATATATATATATATATATATATATATACACAATCAATAAATATTATATTATGGATATTAATCTTGTAACTATCAGTGTCATGCTTATGCAATCCTCAGACAAGAGATTTAAAAAAACAGTAGTTTTTTAGTGTTTATATTAAAAAATATTAGCGTCTATAACATTCCATCACGTGAACACGATTCACGTTTATATAAACGCTAAAAAACTACTAGTTTTAAAAATCTCAGCCATTTGACTCTTGTCTGAGGATTGTGTAAGCATGAAACTGATAGTAACAAGATTAAAATCCATAATTTAATATATTATTGATTGTAAACTGCTCTGCTATTTTAGCATTGAGCACCTTTATATGCTAATACTTTTCTCTTCATTCTCTATTCATTGTAATTGGTATATATTATATTATATATATAATATATATATATATATATATATCAGTTATCCACAGACATGTTGTTTCGACGTTTATGTCTCATCAGTGCGGCTCAACTTTTTTCAACAGCTAACTCTAGTCATTAGCGAAACCTGACAGAATTTCGTCTGCCAAGTTCCTTACCCTTACGGCCACCAGCGACTGTCAGTCCAGGGTGAACAATTATTGATACATACTTACAGGATATATTTTTGCAATCATCAGAGAATTCAAGTCTGTAAACAACAGGCGAGTAAATGCTTACGCTAAACGGTTGAAATTTCAATTAGTATCTCCCATACAGTGCTCTACCATGAAAATTGGGAAGCATATATATCAATCATACACAGACACGTGTTTCGAGTTTACATCTCACAGTGTAGTTCACTCTTTTTAACAGCTATCTCTAGTGTGTCTGAGTGTGCTTTAAATATCAAAAATACTTTAGTCCCAGATCAACTTAGTGTTATTATGTACAAACGAAATATGAATTTCCGGTTTATTAAACAAAAAGTTTAACAACTTCCTGTTATCAGATCAAGAGAGAAAATGCGTGGAGTAGCTATGAATATAAAAGAACCGAGCTCGAACAGGTCAGTCATCAATAGCCGGAGGCAGTCAGCCGGAGAGAGAGTGAGGTGATCGGAGTCAGTAGGCGGGGGAGTCGATGCGAGTTAGTTGGCCGAGCGGGACCCGTGTAGTTGGTGTCGGAAAAGCTAGCCTTAATATTTACCAACTGAAAAGCTGTCACCCGAAATTTAATCGAAGGACCGAAAGTCTAAAGACTGATATATAATTAAACTGACCCTCTCTCTCGAAGTAAGAAGCTGAATTTATTCAATAAACTTCTGGAGGATAACTTTGGTGTTATGGTATCTCTTACAACGAAGATAAACTATTGTAATTTAGTACCGTGACGACGCGCTATGCAACTTAGTAGTAACTTCAAATTAGTTCAATATTAATATAGGGTCCTGAAGAGATTTTAACCCCCCTGCAGAGGTGCAGTTTGCGTATCTACAGCCCCAGGCAACAGGGCGCTTAACTTGATGAGACAATATTCATAAAATTATGCATCAAAATAAAAGAAAAAGATTACAAAAAATGAAATTTCCATGAGTACTTTTTGTTAATATTAATATTCGTAGATTTATTTAGCACTAGCAGTGGCTAACCTGCATGCCTGGGTAGAAGGTTTTTTAAAGTTAGTCTGGCAGGTCTATTATTACTAAATCATGAGTTGAACTCCTGGGATGCCCCATCTAATCCCTATGTGAAAAAATATACCTTGCATTGATCCAGCTACTCTGAAAAGAAATGTAATGTCTACTATCTAAAATATTAAATGAAAAAAAAAATCCATGCTGTTATCATTTAAAATTTAATTTTTAATCATCTTCACGAATATAAATCAAATGTCTATTATTTTTGCTCAAAAACCAAAGCCCTGGTATATTTAATGTGTATATCTATTTACTTTGTCATTAATTGTTTTATTTTTTAAGTTTCCTAGGACATACAATACACCACAACTGCCCTTTATATATGTATAGATAGATATATAGATTTAATTATAAAAATTCATTTAAAATTCATTTAGAAGTTTTCAATAATTGTGCATGTGTACATTTGCACCTGTGTTTTTAATGTGACTTGACTATGAATCCTTTAGTTGAGGGCGGGGGTGTAATGGTTAGAGTTGTAGGAAATGGACTCGTCAACCGAGTTCAAATCCTGGACAAAGCTGCAATTCACACAGTGCTAATACCCTTGGGAAAGGTATGAACCCAACCACTCTCCCTCCAGCTATAGGTAAATTAGTACAGCAGACTGGGCTCTTTAACCTTGGTTAGGCAACCAGTCTAGTAGAAAGAAAACTATGTCCTAATCAGCAATGGATTTTTATATGAACCACAAATGCCTGAAAAAATTATTAGGTCTTTTTAAAGCTCTAATAAAATGCTGTACTCCTCAAAAAATCATATATGCATAAATATGTTTTATGGTAGACATAGGAGAAAATTAATTCAACAATATGTGGAGAAAAGTAGACAAACACGAGATGTTGTACAAGATGGATGTTTGTTGGATGTAGTGATGTCGACGTTATAAAGTTTCGGTCTTCGGATTGAGTTCTTGCTTCAACGGTGAACATTTTCATACTACCACCATCCCCTATTCACGACCTCCTAACTCACCAGGATGAAAATGTTCACAGTTTACAATATAAATGCATAAATATATATACTATGTAATTCTTCCAAGTTATGGCAATGTCAGTACTATTGCATGGATTCACCACTTGAATTCTAACAAAACGCTTGCTTAAAAGGTTAGACTGAAAAGTACACAAGGATGTTTACGTGCTTTTCTTAACCATTCTTGGAAGTGATACTCTATAAAACAGCATGCATACGGCCGCATAACTACCATCAAACAAACCATCCCATTCACAAATGACTGGAACAAGGAGCATTCGAACCTATCCAATGAACCACCGATTAAGATTAAGAAAGGAAAACAGCCATACATAAAACCAATCAACACCATACATCAAATTACTGGAATAAGGAACATTCAAACCTATCCAATGTCTCTCCACTAAAACTAAGAAAAATAGGTATTCAGTGCCACTTGAGACTCTCGACACCCAACAAACCAACATGAATATACAACAGATTAATAACAAATCTTTTCTTTAACCTTGGTTAGGCAACCAGTCTAGTAGAAGGAAAACTAAGTCCTAATTAGTGATCTTTTTCACTAATTTCATATTTTTAAATATTTTTTTATATGATTGCCCTAACCCTGTTGCCCTTATGCAAGTCCCAAAACCTTTTTATCATATATGTGCTAAAAGGCTGTGGCTGAGGGTCATCATCTCCTGCGGAATGACTTAAACTCTATCTGATGGTGAGGTTCCAGTTCTGGAGCTCTGGGGAATGAGAGCACCCCATCATCACCATTGTTCCCAGGTCAGCTCTGACCCAGAGTGGTAGTACCTGTTAGGGTCCCATTTATGGGTTAAATAGAAAAATGTGTTTATAAAAAAATTTAGTATCCATTAAGAATTAATTTATTTCAAAACTTTGTCAGCATTAAATAACCCATCAAAAATTGATATGCCGTAAAACAAAACAAACCAAACAAAGTATATATATATATATATATATATATATATATATATATATATATATAATGTATCCAAAACTGGTAGTAAGGGATGAATTCTACATGGGATCTTCAAAAATCTCACTGTATAATTATTGCATGTTTTAGTAGGTGTAAATACAAGGATTTTTATAAATCCCTTAAGAGAGCCAATGTATAATAATCTATCTTAGATTATATACAGAGCAATATTCACCTTTGAAAGGAAACAGTTTATTGAGGTTTCCTTCCTTTCAAAGGTATATATAATATATATAATATATATATATATATATAATATATGATTTTATATATGAAAATGGTGACTTAACCGGTGAAATTGGCCACAATGGTTAGTTGATACAAGTTTCACAATGATAAGACAGCGATATAACAAATATAAAGTGCTCAATACATAAATAGAGCAAATTTATTATTATAATGGTATACACAGGAATAACCTACTCAAGTTTCCCCATAAGGATCTTCAGGGTTAAATCCACTGAATTGATCAAGATATTGATTAATTCCAGCTGATTGTACGGCGTACAATGTACGCGTGTATTTAGTGGTTATAACCCCTAAACACACACGTACAATCGGCTGGAAGATCCTCATGGAGAAACTCGAGTAGGTTATTCATGTGTATACCATATAATATATATATATATATATATATATATATATATATATTATGGACTCTCTCGTCGATTTTCGACGCATGAGGGTTCATACAATGAACACCCACACAGTGATTTGTTTATAGTGGTGAAGGCTTGTGTTGGACCATCCACACTTTTAGGAAAGAATTGGTGCATCAAGGTTAGCCACAAACCCAATCAACGACCGACCTCAGGAATTTTGAATTCAGAGTATCCCTCTCCTAGACTGGTTACCTACCCAAGGCTGAAGGGCCCAGTCTGCCCTACTATTTGACCCATAGCTGGAGGGAATTTTGAATTCAGAGTTATCCCTCTCCTATATATATATATATATATATATACATATATATATATATATATATATATCGTAAGCCTTTTATTTCTATTCAGCTTTTGACAACATATACATCAATTCTTATATGTCTGTGTGTGTACTGATAAATTACACCCCCTTCTCTCTCTCTCTCTCTCTCTCTCTCTCTCTCTCTCTTTCTTTCTCTCTCTTACACACACACACACACACACAAATCTATACACATACACACACCCACACATGTGTCAATTAGGCTCCATGCCCAGCAATTCCGCTCAATTCTTATTCATATTCGACACAAAGATATCTCGATAACTTTTGTACACATTTCCAAAAGTGCTTTATTGGATAAACAGACTCTATCTGTTCGTGTTTTGTTTAGTGTAAGTACATATTACCTTAAATGGCTAACCTCTCTGTGAATGTCCACACTGTGTTTCCTCGTGTCAGACACACTATATAGAATAACCGACACATTTTCAAAATCAGTATCCAATTCATTGTTCATATTTTAAAAAATTCATTGTTGTTATGGTTGCTTCGTCATAGAAGAAGAAGAAAAAAAAGAAATACATCAGAATTATCATAAACAAAAATTCTCATCTTTCCTTCAGCTTATATGAATTTTATCAATATTTTAAAAATACAACAGAAGCCAAGATGTAAGAATTATACAACACATAATTTTCAGCGAAACACAAGGGAATAATATGAAGTTTGTATAAAGTTGTCAAAAAAAGATAAAAGAAAAATGGAGGATTTTAAATATATATAAAATTTCCTAGCCACACTATTTGGCTTTATGAAGAAAACAAGATAGAAAATTTTAAAGGTTTTCCTTCCATATCTTTAAAATTTTGCAGAAATATCAGAATTCAATTGAATTAGATGCTTGTTTTGTTTTTTTTTTTTTTTTTTTTTCTTTTTTAGTTATTCTTTTTTTTTTTCTTTTTTTTTTTTTTTTTTTTTTTTTATGTTTGTTTGTTTTTTTGTTTTTTTAAAGCTGAACAGAGCAAAGATCCCACATCTTGTTTGCATAAAATTTTCAAAAATAAGACCATTTTGAAATGATCATACCTTTTTAATTAAACAATTCTAATACCATTTTATTATTTTTTGTTTTTTGTTTTTTTTTGTTTTATTCAAAATTATTGCTATTGCTAAGACGTTTTTGTTTCTTTTTGCTTTTTTTTTTTTCGTTATTCTATCTTATTTTCCCGCAAAAGAGAATTGTTATTAATTACTGCTTTGTTAATCAATTTTGCCTCGTTTACAATTTATTTAATTATTCATTCTTTCTTTATCTATTTCTTTCTTTTTTCTTCCTTCTTTTTTCTTTTTCTTTTCTTTTTTTCTTTTCTTTTTTTGTTTTTGTTATTGTTGTTAGGATTTTTCATTCATTGCTAATTCTTTGATTGTTATATTTTCTTCACCACCAACTTATCTTTATTCTTTTCTTTCCCATATCCTCCTCAACATTTTTCTTTCTTTCACTCTCGTACTTTTTCTTTGCCTTCTTCTTCTTGTCATTTTTCCTTCTTTCTCCTCTTTCTTTCACCCTCCTACTCTCTTTCCCTTTTCCCTCTTTCTTTCATCCTCCTACTTTTTCTTTCCCTTTTTCCACTTTCTTTCACCCTCCTACTTTTCTTTCCCTTTCCCTCTTTCTTTCATCCTCCTACTTTTCTTTCCCTTTCTTTCTTTTTCTTTCCTCCTCTGTTTCTTTCTTTTCTTTCTTCTTTTTTCTTTCTGCCTTTTTTCTTCCTCCTTTTTCTTTCTTTCTTTCTCCTTTTCTCCTCTTTTTCTTTCTTCTCTTTATTCCTGTTTTTCTTTCTTTCTTTTTTCTTTTCTCCTCTTTTTCTTCCTTTCTTTTTCTTTCTTTCTCTTTACTTCTCTTTTTCTTTCTTTCTTTCTTTCTCTTACCTCCTCAGTTTTTCTTTCTTTTTTCTTTCCTCCTTTTTTCTTTCTTTCTCTATCCTCCTCCTTTTTCTTTCTTCTTTTTCTTTCTTTCCTCCTCTTTTTTCTTTCTTTCTCTTTCCTCCTCCTTTTCTTTCTGTTTTCTTTCCTCCTCTTTTTCTTTCTTTCTTTTTTTCTTTCCTCCTCTTTTTCTTTCTTTCTCTTTCATTCTCAATTTTTAATTATTTTCATCCTCCTGTTGCCTTATTTGTTTCACTTTTTCTTTCTTTTTTCTCAGAATTTTCCCTCCTTCTTTTCTTCCTTCTTTCCTCATCTGTTAGCACTTCCTTGTCTCCTCTTTCCCTCACTCTATCTTCATCTTCCTCATACTTCTCTCTTCCATCCTTTCCTACTTCACCCTTGTTCTCTTTTCTCCTCCCCACTTTTTCCTTCGTTCTTTTTTTCTCTTTTCCCTCACTCTAACTTCATCTTCCTCATACTTCTCTCTTCCATCCTTTCCTACCTCACCCTTCTTCTATTTTCTTTCCTCCCACTTTTTCTTTGTCTCTCATAGGTTCTTTCCTCTTTTTTTTTTTTCTTCCTTTTTTTACTACAAATATTTTCTTCTGTCTTTCATTCTACCTTCCTTCTCTCTTTCTCTTTCCCTAGCTCTATCTTCATCTTCCTCGTACTTCTCTCTTCCATCCTTTCCTACCTCCCCTTCTTCTATTTTCTCCTCTTCCTCCCACTTTTTCTTTACCTCTCACATGTCCCCTCATTATAATTGTAGTTAAAAGGAAGAAAAAAAAAAGGAGCGAAAATGCTAGGAAGAAAGAAGGAAATAAATAAGGTAACAGGAGAGAAAAAATAATGAAAAGAGAGAATGAAAGAGAAGGAAGAAGAAGGAAAGACAGAAGAAGAAAAATAATTGTAATTAAAAAAAAAAAGGAAGAAAAAAAAAAAAGGAGCGAAAATGCTAGGAAGAAGAAAGGAAACAAATAAGGTAACAGGAAGAGAAAATAATGAAAAGAGAGAATGAAAGAGAAGGAAAAAGAAGGAAAGACAGAAGAAGAAAATAATTGTAATTAAAAAAAAAAAAAGGAAGAAAAATAGGAAAGAACATAATGAGAGATAAAGAAAAGGTGGGAGGAAGAGAAAAAAGAAGAAGGGTGAGGCAGGAAAGGATGGAAGAGAGAAGTGAAATCAAGATGAAGATAGAGTGAGGGAAAGAGGAAGAGAGAAAGAAGGTAGGTAGAAAGACGGAAGACAAAAAATAATTTGGCACTTTCTTCTCTCCTCCTCTTTCCCTCACTCTATCTTCATCTTCCTTTCACTTCTCTCTCCCATCTTTCTTACCTGACCCTTCTTCTCTTTCCTCTTCCTCCCACTTTTTCTTTATCTCTCATATTTTCTTCCAATTGTCTTTTTGCCATTATTTCAGAGTTGTTGGGGTTTTTTTTGTTGTTGTTATTGTTTTTTTTTTGTTTATTTTTACTGTTTCCTAAGATTATTCACTTGAAATAATATATTTTCCGAGTTCAAAGATTATTCCTGATTTACATGAGGCAAAGGATAGCCGTCATTTGAAATGCACTGTCAATGATAGAACTTCTAAACACTTCAAACCTGGAACATTTGCAGAAAACAATCATTTAAATGTAAACAGGATAATATCTGAAAGGCCGCGCATTAATTCCTTCATATCTGATTGACATTTTATATCTGTAGAATTTGAAGAAAAAGAACAATAAAAACAGAACAATACAAATAAACAACATTGATAAATATGCAACATGCCTCAACCCGAAACAAATATCTTGCATTCAACAATTTTTTTCTTTTCTTTTTTTTTTTTTTTTTTTTCAGCAGACAGTATTTCGAAGACACGTTGATAAAACATTCAAAGCAACAAAAAAACAAAAAAATGTTTTCTCAAAAACAATTTTGATAATGAGATGTTTGTTGTGTAGAAGATAGAGGAAAATTTGTTTCAGTAAAAATATGGTTTCAATAAATTACTCTGATTATACGGAAGTTACTCACACTAACACAAATAAATTCCGCCCTGTCGGCTGGGGCGTTAGAATGTACCGACTGCACCTCTGCAGAGGGGTAAGACTCCCCAATGGGGCCACCTATTGGCCGTGGGTAGCGACCCGTGATGCTTAAGGATAGAGCCCAGTGGATGAGCAGTTCATGACATGCAAATACTCCACTTTGGCCCTATCTTGGGCTAGACGGTCGGTCGGAGAGGCCCCTCCGATCAATCGGCTGGTCATGTCAAGCCCTAGTACCTATATGATTTTCCCAACCCTATTGCCCTTATGGCAAGCCCCAATCCCTGTTTCCCATATCCCTAGAGTCATGCGCTGCGGGTGGCTACATGTCTCGGGATGAGTTTAAGAATACTATATCTGATGGTGAGTTCCAGTTTTGTTGAGGTTTGGGTTGGGTGAATGGGTGGAGCACCCCCCATTTCATGCACCGTTCTCACTGGTAGGTCCACCGCTTTGAGGAGTACCGTGTGACCTGTCCGTCCCATCTATGGGTTAAAGTGAAATTTAATTGAAAAAGCCATTTTTGCCATCTTTTGAAAAATCCTTATAGGCAATGGGGATCTGGCTTAAAGAAATTTTCAACAGGATGTTAAGAGTTAATACATGTACAGATCATGCAACACCCCTCATTAAAAATGAGACTGTCCAAATTGTACAAGATGAAATTGAAAATATCCAGATTATCTGCTGTTGCTTATCCACCAAATTCTTAGGAGTGTTGTCACCTCAGCTAAATAATGGACCATTCCGTTTTTATTATAAAGAAAGGCCAGAAAAAGGACATGATATACAGAAAAAATATAAGAGAGGAAGATTGTTCGGTCTGAAGTTCCGTGAAGGCTCACAATTTTGACAAGAAGCTTTCCAAGTTTGACAAGAAACACCTGAAGAAGGCTAGAAGGTACATCGATTGAAACATTGTGTATATCTTATTATAATGGACATTATGTATTTGTCTGTCTGTAACCGAAACTATATCCCTGCTCATGTCACAATTCTCTTAATTATTTATACATAATTTTATTTTTATTTAAACTCAATTATTAATAAAATTGTTTTACATTATTTACCGTTGACCATATCAACATCTCTTATTATTAATGGACATTAGTATTTTGTTTGTCTGTAACCAGAAACTATATCTCTTCTCATGTCACAATTCCTTAATTATTTATGTCCCATTCTAAATAATTTTATTTTATTTAAAACCTCAATTATTAATAAAATTGTTTTATATTATTAATACCGTTGACCATATCAACCTGATATTTTCCACGTACCCCACTTGTATGGGTCAGGCACAAGGCCCTATTAATGTGGAACCACCCACAAACCGAAGCTCATGGAGTGGCGGGTGAAAAATTGCGTCGATCCCGTCGGCATTCCCCTTCAAGGGGGGGCGCCTCAGGCACTGGGCAATAAACCCAGCCCTGCCCCTTTAAATCGAAGGGGGCAGGGTTTGCCTGGGGGATGGCCCCCTGGGATCGACGCCGTTAATTATATCAATGGTCCAAGGCTGAAGCCACTGTTGACCATATCTACATACTAATAATATGCAATTGTATTTATATATACAACAAAATAACAATTTACAGTATAAACCAGAAGGCTAATTTGCATATTGATATTAAAAATTTGATTTTAATAAATATATGCTTGATTTTTAATTATTTGGATTTAATCTTAATGAATATGTGTAAAAATCTTGGGATAATTCTTAAAAGAAATCAATTAACAAGAAGAAATAACTGTAATTTTATTCTTTACTTCCTATTTTAGCTAAATAGTTAAATTAGGAAAATTTAGCAATGGAAAATCCGGGATGATGGAAGAGTAAGTCTCAGTTGTTCTATTTTTCCGATTATACCTCCTCTGTTTCAAATCTTTTTATCTGCATTCTTATTTAGTTTCATTTGCATTTCTAATTTAATATGATATTTTATTACAATTAAAACTAAATAGTTACACCTGGAGAGTGCATATATTTGCTAGTAATAATAAAGATGAGGCCAACAGTCCAAAAATTCTAAATAATACAAATTATTAAGCCTCATTTCAAAAATCAGACAAATAAAAATACAATATAATTATACTTTTTTTTAAGTGACATCTTTGACTTTCCATAAAAAAATTTTAAATTCTAAATCTTAAAAATATACAAACAATTTCAAACATTGTAAAAAAAGCAACGTCTATAGAATCAACTATAGTTTGTATCAGCTGAACAGCAAGGGAATCTCTTCCCCTTTTGCTAGCACTAGACCAGTGAGATCGTTTTGCTGAGGTGGAGTACCACACCTACCTAGGATTTAAACTCATGTTGCCGTGTACATTCTCAATATAATGACAACCATTATACCACAGGCATCTCTTAAATTTAACCCAGTATAAGTCCCTTTTCTGTTAGATTATGAGTTTAATACATATTTTCAATGCAACCTGATGATGATGATGATGATGATGATGATGATGATGATATAATTGGAGACCATAATTCTTTAACCAACTGTGGCATAAATAACCCTACAAGGTTTGACATGCTGTTTACGCTGTCTGATGATGATGATGATGATATAATTGGAGACCATAATTCTTACCAACTGTGGCATAAAATAAACCCTAGCAAGGTTTGACATGCTGTTACCTGTCTGATGATGATGATGATGATGATGATGATATAATGGAGACCATAATTCTTAAACCAACTGTGGCATAAAATAACCTCCATGGTTTGACACACTGTTAACTGTATGAATGATGATGATGATGATGATGATGATATAATTGGAGACCATAATTCTTTAACCAACTGGCATAAAATAATCCCTGCATGGTTTGACACGCTGTTAACACTGTCTGATGATGATGATATAATTGGAGACCATAATTCTTTAACCAACTGTGGCATAAAATAACCCTACAAGGGTTGACATGCTGTTAACACTGTCTGATGATGATGATGATGATGATGATGTGATATAATTGGAGACCATAATCTTAACCAACTGTGGCATAAAATAACCCTACAAGGTTTGACATGCTGTAAAACCACCCAATCAACCAACATGCATACATATTATGTAAGGGTATATTTAGGCAACAATTTTTCTTGCGGGAATATTTTATCAAAGATAACAGACAATTTAAGTCTGTTACATAATGAAGTTTGGACAGTTCTCATACAATTTTATTTCTATACTGAAATATCGAATTGGAAAACAGGAGAAGCTTATTAAAAAGACTTAAGTTGTCACTTATCAAGGGTCATTCCATAAATATAGATAATTTTTTGAAAAATACAAAATAAATTTTTTTCAGATTTTTTTTTCCATAAATGTAAACTCGGCAATGTTTGGAATTTGGTTGATAACAAAAAATCATTTTAATCTCACAAAAGTATTTATTTTAAGGCTATTCAAAATGGCGGCAAATCTTAAATATTAAAAAAACTTAAGTTGTCATTTATCTTTAAAAAATATGTCTATCTATCTATGCATATATAAATGGTAGTTGTATGTATGTATGTATGTATGTATGTATGTTTAAGCTTCTGGTCTTAAGAGACATATGGTGGTGCATAAGCATCAAATTTTATCATCTGACTCATCTGATTCATCTGAATCATCTCATTCAACGGGGAAGAAGTCTTTTCAATGTCATATTTGCATCAAACTTTGTAGATCTGCAGCAGGTTTGATGAGTCATTTGAGGGCTCATGCAAGGAAGGGTTCTGGTGGTGGAGTTGTGGGATTGTGAGGGACGGCAATGATCTGTAAAGATTATGCTATTGCCATGTATGTATGTTTGTGTGTGTATGTATGTCCACAGGAAACTACGAAAATGAAACAATTAAAGACAAATTAAATATATATATACATATTCACTATCACCAGAGCTTGCTTTTTGTGCAAAAATAATGAAGATTTTATATCACGCCCCCTCTACCCAGGCAATGCTGGGTAGCCACTTCTAGTATCTAATATAGATATATACAAGGGTCATTCAATAAATAAGGGTAATTTAATTTTTTTTTTTAAATTTTTCAGAATTTTTTTCCATGAATGTAATTTCCATGTTTGAAATTGGTTAATAACAAAAAATTATTTTAGTCTCACAAAAGTATTTGTTTTGAGGCTATTCAAAATGGCAACAAATATTAAATATTAAAAAAAAACTTAAGTTGTCACTTATCTTTGAAAAAAGATGCCTATATCTGATATAGATATATACAAGAGTCATTAAATAAATAAGGGTAATTTGATTTTGATTTGCAAATTTTTAACTGATGTTGTAGCTTCAGTTCTGAGCAAAGACCTAACTATCTTTTTGGTACAAATAATGTTCAATATATTTGAAATAATAATAGAAATATTTTGGGGGCATAGATGTATGCCATATTGGGAGATTGATCTCTTTATGAAAATATTAGAAATCATCAGTAACTTAAAATTGGTTGACTTTAAGACTTTTTTTATAGCATTTCTGAATTCCTTGGGCAAAAATGCTTTTATAAACCAATTTTTAACATTAGGAAAGCTCTAGAACTCATTTTACTGACGAAAATAGGTTATAAAATGTCACCATTTTTTGACAACCCCACCAAATTTGAAGAGCTAAAAATAAACATAACTCCGCCAATTTTTGGAATTGGTAGCTCAAATTTTGGGGTTTGTCTAACTTTAACATAGTCCACACCTGGAAAAAAAATTTATAAAAATTGAAGGAGGTGGTTGACAATTTTACTTTTTCTGGATGATTTGACATGGAATTACCCTTGTGCCTCATATAATAAATTTTCTTGTTTTTTGGTTTATCTGTCATTGTTTCTTTCTTGTTCATTTTAAGAATAGTCCAAAATATTTTATAATAGTGACGTCCAAGGTATTTATTCCATTGATGAGATTTCTGCTGCAGAGCTTGGTTTCTAGAAGTTTACTTGCTCTTCTAAGATATTCTTTTTATTATTATTTCACTCTTTTGAGTTTTTCTCACCAGCATTAGCTGATGGTCTTTTACTGGAGTCTGAGTGACAGGTCTTTAGGACTCTTCTGGGTATTCTGGCAGATTGCAGCAGTGCAGTAGTCTGGATGGTCTTAATTCTTCCTCTGATGTCCAGTTCTTCTAGTCTTTTTTCCAAGCTTTTTGAGACCGTTCCTGGTGCACCAACTACAATTGGTATCACTTTCACCCTTATGTTCCACAGCTTTTCAATTCTTTGGCAAGGTCCAGTTATTTGTTTATATTTCGTTTTCCTTCATCTTCACCCTGTGATCTGCTGGAACTGCAAAATCTACCAGTTTACAAGTTTTCTTTTCTTTTTTTTTGTTAATCAATACTAGGTCTGGTCTCCTGGCTGGGGTAACGGGATCTTTCTTTATCTTGAAGTCCCAGAGAATCTTATGCATTTCATTCTCAAGAACAGATTTTGGTTTATGCATATACCATTTTGTTGTATGGTCTCAATTCTTCTTCTGATTTCCAGTTCTTTCAGTCTTTTTTCCAAGCTTTTTGAGACCATTCCTAGTGCACCAACTACCATTGGTATCACTTTCACCCTCATATTCCACAGCTTTTTCAATTCTCTGGCAAGAAAAGCCATCTCTTTTGTAGTTTCATTTAATCTGACAAAAAAATTGGAATCACAGAAATCACTCAAAGGATTTTTTTTTTTTTTGGCATAAGAAAATCAAATTTCTGTGCAAAATGATCTTTTAAAAGAACAAAAAAACAAAAAAAAACAAACTATGCATTCAGGTTTCAAATCACTCAAGAGACTTAACAGATAAATGTCAAAATTCATCTGAATTCAATATAATCAGGTTAAAAGGCAAAAAATATTTATTTTATGTCATTTTATTACCAGCATATATTTTTAAAAAAGATTTTTTTTTTTTAATATGAAGAAGCTAAAACGAAAGATTTGTTGATGCTAACTCCAAATTGATATTAAAATAAAAGTTTGGCTTACCACGCTTATGACTTGGTCTACACATATATTTATTCATTTCTATTTTTGGTTACAGAGATGTTTAGTGTATATATTTAACACTCTATAATTGAAAATAGTGTCCTGTTTGTTATTTTGTTTTATGGCATATCAAAGTTTTTCAAACCATTTAATGCCTAATCAAGCCATTTCAATAAACAAAGACTCACGTTGCTAATAGTACCTGCTATTGCTTACATGGTCACCCAATTAAGTTGCAAGGTTCCTGGTTCAATACTGGTCCCTGCCAACTGAACGCTGGAGTAGCACATTGAGTAATCTGATGCTCCACCTGAGCAAAAAAAACAATCTCCCAGTTCTAGCATTAGCAAAAAGGGGATAGATTCCCTTGCTGTCCAGCTGATACTAACAGCTCATCGCTATTTAACTTCATTAATCTAGTGGGAACCGGTGCTTTCAGCGTGACTTGACCCAAATATTTGGTGTATTTGTATGACGCTAAACTAGTTATGGCCATAAAATTTCATGTCTTTTTTTTTAACCCCATAGAGAATAAACGAATAAAACCTAACGTAATTCTTGCTGTATTATGAAAAGAATTTTTTTTTTTTAAATTACATGTAAAAATTATTTATTTTACAATCTTCTAAATGAGAAAATTTATTGTGTATTGTGTAATCGGACCGAATAAATAAACGAATAAAACCTAACGTAATTCTTGCTGTATTATAAAAATAAATTTTTTTTTTTTTAAATTACATGTAAAAATTATTTATTTTACAATCTTCTAAATGAAAGAAATTTATTTGTGTATTTGTGTAATGGGACCGGTTTAGCTCAGTCGGTAAACTAGGTATGGCCATAAAATTTCATGTCTTTTTTTTAACCCCATATGAATTAAAATTCAACAAAACTCGAAAATAAACAAATAAAACGTAACGTAATTCTTGCTGTATTATAAAGAGAATTATTTTTTTTAAATTACATGTAAAAATTATTTATTTTACAATCTTCTAAACGAGAGAAATTTATTTGTCTATTAGTGTAATGGGACCGGTTTAGCTCAGTCGGTAGAACATCCGCCTAGGAAACACAAGGTTTCTGGTTTGATAATTTTCATTTATTTATATTTATATAATAATATTTCATATTTATTTATATATCATATTTATTGTAATATATCATTTGTATATATATCATATAATATATATTTATGATATATAATATATAATATATATATTTATGTAATATATCATTTATATATATATCATATTTATTGTAATATATCATATTTATTCATACTAGGAAATGCAAGGTTTCTGGTTTGATACTGATCGATGCCAACTCAGCGCTTGAGTAGCACAGATTGGGTAATCTGGAGCTCTACCTCAGATAAAAAAATCAAGCTCCCTGTTCTAGCACATACAAAAAGGGGATAGACTTCCTCACTGACTCCAGCTGATATTGACAATAGGGCCGGTTTAGCTCAGTTGGTAGAGCACCCACCTAGAAATTGCAAGGTTTCTGGTTCAATACTGGTCCCTGCCAACTGAACGCATGAGTAGCACATTGAGTAATCTGATGCTCCACCTCAGCAAAAAAAAAACAATCTCCCAGTTCTAGCATTAGCAAAAAGAGGACAGACTCCCTCGCTATCCAGCTGATACTAACAGTAGGCCACTCCACCAACTTTTACATCTGCTTCAGATAGAAAACTAGTAAAGTAAAGTAAAGTAAAGTAAAGTCATCGGGGTGGCCTAAAGTTGGTATCAGCAAGACAGCAAGGGAGTTTATCCCCTTTTCACTAGCGCTAGACCAAGGAGATTGTTTTTGCATCTGTGGTGGAGCATCACACCTACCATCAGCTCCTTACTTTACCGCGCAGATCCCTATGCTACTCAGACGCTGAGTTGGCGAGGGCCGGTATCGAACCAGGAACCAGACGCTCTACCAACTGTGCTAAGCCGGCTAGTGCTGTACAATCTTACTTGACTTTCAATTTTTTCCCCTTTAATACGATTCTAAGCTTTTGGCTCGCAAATATCAAGGAGATTTGAGTTAACCCACCAAAGTGGTTATTTCCTATATATCTAACATAAACAAATTTTTGGCACTTTGGAGTGCCATCATCATGTGTTCCAGTTTTTAAAATTATATTAATGGATGTGGAGGCTGGAAGGAGGAGAATTGATGGGAAAGGTGCTATAGGCATTTTAAAATGTGTGTACTGCATTGGAAATTAATTTTCTATGGCACCTTTCCCTTCAATTCTCCTCCTTCCAGCCTCCATATCCATTAATATAATTTGAAAAACTGGAACACATCACCCCTGAGATGGCACTTTGAAGTGCCGAAAGTACTCGGGACATAAACTTTGGTTGACTAATCCACGAATTCCACCCAAATATTAAAAAGTTGGCCAGAAAACTTGAAAAAAATCACAAATAAAATTGTTAAACAGGTGTGTCTTTTGTTTAATTCAACATGCATAAATGAAAGAATGCTGCCCAAATACACATATATACATACGCATATATATATAGTGTAAGAATGGAAAGGGAATTGAATCCGACAATATGAGGAAAAAATGAGTAAAGAAAAGAAATGTAGATGGATAAAAATGAATTTAATCGATATCACATTTAATCGATATCACTTACACATGTGTTTCAGTCCGTTTATCAAAATGTATACGGATTACGCTATTATTATTATTAAAATAATCAGATGAAGTTGGCGAGGGCCGGTATCGAACCAGGAACCGGACACTCTACCAACTGTGCTAAGCCGGCTAGTGCTGTACAATCTTACTTTACTTTCAATTTTTTCCCCTTTAATACCATTCTAAGCTTTTGCCTCGCAAATATCAAGGAGATTTGAGTTAACCCACCAAAGTGTTGGGGTTAGTAAAACAATTAGACGTAAGAAGTGACACTTTCGAAAGATTGAGTTTGTGACGTTGTTATTGCCCCGCGCGCGCTCAAAAATGCGATTGCACACAGAACTGGTTTTACAATTGCCAATTCGTGGCGCAAACATGTTGATCTGAAATACCACATCCAGGGTGAATCATACACCCCGGTGAATGCGTCCGACGCTCACTGACCATCAAGTAACGGAATGTCTGTTTTTGCGTCTAAATTTTGTTCAGGATGGAAGCCATTGAAAAGAGAGTTCCGTAAAGAAAACGTGTTGTCTAAATATCAAGCACCTGGTAAACGTTGGCTCTGTGGACGCAGGTCAAAGAGTTCGTGCTGCAAAGCACTTGCCAGTTGTTCAAATTATGGTATGTCTAGTTGGATACATTTGGACAGCCTGCTGTGGATGGAACGACAAAGCCAAGATAGGCGGGCATGCTAGAGTGGAATTTTTGGTGACCGGTAGACTGGAATCGGATCGGTTAATCACACTGAAATTGAATGCATCTTTAAACGCTAAAAAAAAAAGTAATAATAATAATAATAATAATAATAATAATAATAATAAAATAATAATAATAACAATAACAATAATAATAATAATAATATAATAATAATAATAATAATAAAGGAACAAAACAAAACAAAATCCTAATGAAATAACGATATAAATAAACAAAGTGAGAATAATGATAACATAGCAAAAAATGTTTTCTATATTTCTAAATAATGCACAATCATTTTTTATATAGATTGCTGATTCAGTGTGTCTATGTGTGTGTGTGAGAGCAAGGTGGGTTTTATGTGCATGTGTGTCTTTATGTGTGTGTGTGTGTGTGTGTGTGTGTGTGTGTGTATTTATGTGTGTGTGTTGTTTTTGTTTGTTGCAAGTATTGTTGTTGAGAAAGATAATCTATCTATACGTATATAAAGGGCAGTTGTGTGTGTATATGTATGTCCAGAGGAAACTTCGAAAATAAAACAATTAACGACAAAGTAAATACATATACACATTAAATATCACCAGGGCTTGGTTTTTGAGCAAAAAAAAAAGAAGATTTGATTTATATACATAAAGATAATTAAAAAATAAAATTTAAATGATAACAGCATGGATTTTTTTTCATTTAATATTTTAGATAGTAGACATTAACATTTCTTTTCAGAGTAGCTGGATCAATGCAAGGTCTATTTTTAACATAGGGATTTAAATGGGGCATCCCACGAAGATTCAACTCACGATTCAGTAATAATGATCTGCAGGCCTAACTTTAAAAAATCCCCCTCTATCTAGGCGACACCGGGTAGCCGCTGCTAGTACATATATAAAGGGCAGTTGTGTGTATATGTATGTCCGAAGGAAAACTTAAAAATAAAACAATTAACGACAAAGTAAATATATATACATATTAAATATCACCAGAGCTTGGTTTTTGAGCAAAAATAATGAAGATTTGATTTATATTCATAAAGATAATTAAAAGAATAAAATTTAAATGATAACAGCATGGAATTTTTTTAGCATTTAGTATTCTAAATAGGAGACATTAATTTTATTTTCAGAGTGGCTGGATTAAGGCAAAGTCTTTTTTACATAGGGATTTTAATGGGGCATCCTGTGAGGTTCGAACTCATGATTCAACAATAATGGATCTACAAGACTAACTCCTCTACACCCGCCAGGCCAGTAGCCACTTCTAGTTTTTTATATAGATTCATGTGTATATGTAATGAGTGTATGAGAGAGAGTGCGTGTTTTACGTGTGTGTCTTATGTGTTTATGTGTGTGTTGTGTTTGTGGTGTGTGGTTTGTGTATGTGTGTGTGTGTGTTGTTTATGTATGTGTGCACGTGGTGTTTGTGTATATGTTATTTGTGTGTTATTTATGTATGTGTTGTTTTGTATGTGTGTGTGTTGTTTATGTATGTACCATGTGTGTGTTTGTGTGTGTGTGTTGTGTATGTATGCTATTTGTGTGTTTTTTTGTATGTGCATTGTTTTTGTGTATGTGTGTGTATGTGTGCATGTTGCATGTATTGTGTTGAGAATGCATATATCTTTATTTGAATATGTGCATGTTTCTTATACATAACACTTTACCTACGAAACGTCCCCCATGGTTGAAGCAAATTTTCTTGGGTTTTCTTTTACCGTTATGATGGGATATTTCAAAGTTTAATATCTATTCACCTCAGAACTCATTCTATTCAAATAAAGTCCTATCATTATTGTAATCTGAACCCTTCTCCTCAGTTATAATGAACAACTATCAGCAGCTTATGATATGATTGCAGTGGTTAGAGAGCTGCTGTGAATGGCTTAAAGTAGGCAAAGAGTGGTTATTTCCTATAAGTCTAACATAAAAAATTTTTTGGCACTTTGAGAGTGCCATCATCATGTGTTCCAGTTTTTCAAATTATATTAATGGATGTGGAGGCTGGAAGGAGGAGAATTGATGGGAAAGGTGCTATAGGCATTTTAAAATGTGTGTACTGCATTGGAAATTAATTTTCTATGGCACCTTTCTCATCAATTCTCCTCCTTCCAGTTCACATTCATTAATATAATTTGAAAAACTGGAACACATCACCCTGATGATGGCACTTCGAAGTGCCGAAAGTATTTGGGACATGAACTTTGGTGGACTTAATCCACGAATTCCACCCAAATATTAAAAAGTTGGCCAGAAAACTTGAAAAAAATCACAAATAAAATTGTTAAACAGAAGATGTGTCTTTTGTTTAATTCAACATGCATAAATGAAAGAATGCTGCCTAAATACACATATATAAGTAAAGTAAAGTCGTCGGGGCGGCCTAAAGTGGTATCAGCCAATCAGTGAGGAGTCTATCCCCTTTTCACTAGCGCTAGACCAAGGAGATTGGTTTTTTGCATCTGAGTGGAGCGCCACACCTACCATCAGCTCCTTACTTTACCGCACAGATCCCTGTGGTACTCATACGCTGAGTTGGCGAGGACCGGAATCGAACTAGGAACCATGTGATTTCTAGCCGAATGCTACCGACTGAGCTTAACCGGCCCTAGTCTATACCTGGACAAAATTCAGAATTGAAGGGGGATGGGTGACATGGCCTGGATGATTTGACATGGAATTACCCATTGAAGGGGGTGGGTGACATGGCCTGGATGATTTCACATGGAATTACCCATTGAAGGGGGTGGGTGACATGCCTGGATGATTTCACATGGAATTACCCCAAAATCATTTTGCTTGTCTCCTTTCTTTGTGGATGGGGTTTGTAATCGTTCTTGACCAGTCTCAAGGTGTTTCTTTTTTGTACTAATGAAAATATTTTGTGTAGCATCTCTCTGCTATTGCTTCTCTACCAGCGTTAATCATTTCCAATGTGATGGCATCAACTCCCAAGGCTTTTCTTGATTTTACCATTCTGTCAGACATTCCAATTTTCTTCCTGTTTAGAGGTTCATGTGTGCAATCTATAGAATTGGAATAACATCCAATAACTTAACTATCATGAGAAAAAGCAATGTTGTGACACTCTCTTAAAGTGATTTTGCTTGATATAGTTCAACCCTAGCTAATATATATGTATATATACGAATACACCCAGCACACACGCACAAGTAAACATAGCACATATACATAGGCACACACATACACACACCCAAAAAGTATAAATTTAAGTAGAAAAAAACATAGAATGTATCCAGAACAAAAAGCAAATTACAAACACACACACCTGATATATTAAATGAACATCTGATGAACTTTATCAAGACAACCCAAATAAATAAAAAAGTAAAAAAAAAAGTTATAAAATTCAGCTAATGAATTTATTAGCAAACCACCCAAAAAAACAAAAACACCTGTTTAAAAGACTAATGTTAAAAATGAAATTCCTTTCCACTCCACAAAAACAGGAAGAGGAGTAAATACTCATGTGTACTATATACACATGCATGTAAGAATTCATTTTCATATATCAATCAAAGCCGAAGAAAGAAGTACAAAAGAAAATCAAACACACGGTCGTATCGCCCCAAGTGAAAATGAATAAAAAACAATAAAAATTAGATAAGAAAATAGTATTATACTGATGCAGAGGAGAAGAAACAAAACAAGTCATTCGTTGTAGGAGCGGAGAAGACCTTCTTTATAATGCAAAAATCTACTGTTCAATATTAGAAATTATAGAAATAATATGAAAGTGAGAAAGAAAAAAGTTATAAGATTAGAGTATAGAGGTGAAGGATATAGTAGAAAAAGTAAGAATCCAAATAGTTATATTATGATTAGAACTTATTAGATATCGAATAGATGAAGATATAATGATATAATATATATGCGCTTATTAGAGTAACTTATACTCACAACAATATGATTTTAATAGAGTTAATCAATATACCTAAAAAAAAATTTAAATTATTTATAATTTATTTTGTTACATTTCATAATTGCTAATATTGATGATATTTTGATTAATAAAAAATCATCATCAGTAGCATGTTTTATAAATCCAGATATACTACTATCTGATGATAGTTGCTGACAGAAGTTCATGTCTCTAATAATAATTTTAAATTCAAATCGGAATATAAAGGTATTGATCTTGTTCCAAAAAGGGTGTACGCCACTATAAGATAGCTCGCATTCATAACTACAAGTGTACACCGCTGACGCTCATATATATATATTGAAGAGAGTAATNTGGCCAGTGCGTTAAGGCCGAAGCTCCATCGAGAGGAC
The DNA here is from genome assembly GCA_023376005.1 of Doryteuthis pealeii. Taxonomy (NCBI): domain Eukaryota; kingdom Metazoa; phylum Mollusca; class Cephalopoda; order Myopsida; family Loliginidae; genus Doryteuthis; species Doryteuthis pealeii. The sequence continues at coordinate 41,347,365 of CM042160.1, read as the reverse complement.
AAGCAACAGAGTCTAAACTCAACTAGTGTCAAGTCAGACTCGAGCCAACAGGATAAAGAGGCAAAAGACGTTCAAACCACCGCTAAATACAAAGGCCCCTAGCATGGGGAACCAGCCCAAAACTAACGGCACAGACAACTCCGAGGCAACATCCCGGAACAGTCTAACCCACCACAGGGAGAAGCCCGCAAGGAGACATAACAAACACAATGAAAAATAGCATAACAAATAAAAGAACACGACCACCAATTAATATATAAAATATCTAAATTAAAGAAATGTACAAAGTAACTCTAGCTAATTATCAGCATTATCAATTGAGAAACCATAACACTATGAACCATGAATAAATCTAAGAACGGACTGTGAACGTATGTGGGATTATGTTCGTTACTAATTAGCATTAAAGTCAACTCCACATTATCGGATATTGAGAGGAGTAGAAAGTCCTCATTTGTACGGTGATGATCTACTTGGACAAAGAAAAGAGGCTTAATTGATATGTTGACACAATATAGGATTTTTTGTCGAGCAGAAACTTGGAAAATTGTGCTAATTCGATTTATTATGGAAACCCCGCATATCAGACATCCACACGCATCCTTATCTTAATGGATCAAACACTATTGGTGCTATATATACCTGGTATTTGCGGCTAATATACACATGGCCATTATAAGATGCACTCCCCATTCAGCAGGTCAAATTTCAGAGAAAAAAAGTTGGACCACTACAACCTTTAGCACACTTTTTGCGATCTGTTCATAAGGAATATTTTTCATTTACACCGTCAAAATCGGTTGTTGTTAGCGGATAGGTAGGTGGTCGTTAGGGTTAGGTGGTTAGTTTTATTAATAAAACAAAACTAAGCTAGTAACAAACAAGCCATTTTGAGTTCGTCAAATGAAAAAAATGCCTGAATCGATATCAGCCATCAGCAGGGTCTAAAGGTCATATGGTTCAAAGTTTTGCAGTGATATTTAGCATATATGTTGAAACAGCTACTGTGCATTACACAAGCAGAAACATACTGTAATAAGAGCAATTTGGCAACAGTACAAGCAAATAGCATACACAAAGACATCTCCAATAGTACGAATAATAAATAAACATAAATAATCAACCTATATCAATAAACAAAAATATAATAATGAATTACTCAGAAGGTCCTGAGACCTGAGAGACTTGCTGTCCAACTCAACTCCATGAAATACCATCAGCTAACAGTATGAAAACTCAAAAAGGAATGGAATAAATAATAATAATAATAATAAATAAAATACAATAATAATAATAATAATAATAATAAATAAATCTTTCTTTAGAAACGAAATGCCATAAAACTTCCTCGGACTTAGACGACCGACGGAATCACCTCTTCACCCACAAAGAAGACCAAATCTTATGTCGATAAGCAATAAAAAGGAAACTAAAACTTCAGTTCAACTGTATTTTGCAGTGCCAGCAGATCACAGGGTGAAGTTAAAGGAAAATGAAAAAATGGACAAATATCTGGACCTTGCCAGAGAACTGAAAAAGTTATGGAATATGAAAGTAAAAGTCATACCAATTGTGGTTGGTGCACTTGGAACAGTCCCAAAAGGATTAGAAAAGGGCTTGGAAAGTTTGGAAATCAGAGGAAGGATTGAAACCATTCAGAACACTGCACTGCTGCAATCTGCCAGAAGAGTCCTGGAGACCTGAGGAGACTTGCTGTCAGTCAGGCTCCAGTGAAATACCATCAGCTAACAGTGATGTGAAAACTCAAAAGGAGTGGAAATAATAATAATAATAAGACCTATGGGAGGTCTCAAACTTTACCTAAGATGTATAAGATGCAGGGCAATTTTTTGAGCCAAAATTTTTGGAAAAAAAGTATGTCCAATATACCATCAAATATGGTAATTATTTTACCTCTAAAAATATATACGTATGGGGTGACGATATTTTCTGACCATCATGATTCACAGTTCAGAATGAAACTCGATAACAATAACAAAATTATGTAGCCTTTCTACAAAAGATTTCTACAGAGTGGTCTGAATGTCTTGTCACCCATTGTTTGAACTTTCATTATTTTATGTTTTAATAATCTGTCTATCTATACATCTATTAAGAGCAGTTGTGTGTATGCATGTGTGTGTGTGTTTATGTCTGGAGGAAACTCTGAAAATAAAACAATTAACGACAAAGAAAATATATATACACATTCACTATCACCAGATCTTACTTTTCGTGCAAAAATAATGAAGATTTTATTTATATTCGTAAAGATGATTAAAAGATAAAATATAAATAGTAACAGCATGGATTTTTTTTGCATTTGATATTTCAAATAGGAGACACAGTTGGATGCATCACCAGTGATTGTCTTTAGTTCATTGGGGGGGTTCGGGTCTTTTCAACATCATACCCCCTTGCTAAAGTGACCCGGCCAAGATGGATTCCATCTCAGCCTGCATCCAATATTGTTGTTTGTCTGCACTTCCTGCTGTTGAGATTTTTTCATATAAGGCGTGTGTTAAATGCCCACTCTTATTTATAGACCCGGCGATAATCATGTGACCATATTCTTGGCCAATCACTGGCAGTACTCTGCTGCTGATATTGTTATTTATACCGGCTGTTCTGGTCATACCTACTCATAACTACTTGAACCTTCGTGGACGACGGAACATAGGATTGTATCACTGGACCTTTGACACTACATAGGAATCCATAACTCAGGACATTCACTTACCAAAGGATTCTATAGCTCAGGACTTACTTACTTTAAGTCCTTTTCAACTGGCCAAGGATGGTGGTCAGAAACTTAACACCTGCATCGCTCTCAACTAACAAATGGCTTCGGGTTTGTGTCTTTTATACATATGGTCAGGTTCTTTAGTTCATTGGAGGTTTTCAGGTCTTTTCAAAATCATACCCCCTTACCCCTAAAATGACCCAGTCGAGATTGAGCCTGCATCCAACATAGCTAACAAATGTCTTCAGGTTTTGTCCTTTATTCATGTGGTCAGATTGTGACTTGACCAATGAGGATTTATTTCAGTCTTTAGCTCAGTCGGTAGAACCAGAATTTACCAGAAACCACAAGGTTCCTAGTTCAATACCGGCCCTCGTCAACTCTGCATATGATAGCACAGGGATCTGTGCGGTAAAGTAAGGAGCTGATGGTAGGTGTGGTACTCCACCTCAGACACTAAAAATACAATCTCCTTGGTCTAGCACTAGTAAAAAGGGGTTAGACTCCCTCGCTGATAGGCTGATACCAACTTTAGGCCACGACTTTAGTTTTTTTTTACATTGGTAACTTTCCCTATAAATATGTTGTCAGTTAGAGTATTAGTTTTGACCAAATTTCTTAATAGATCAACATCTTCAATATGATAGTAATATTCCGACTACCTTCAAAACCTGATGATGGATGAATTATTTTCTCTTAATTGCTATATTAGGCAGGTGGATTGCAATAGGAAAATATTAATAAAATCTTTGAAAAATTAAATTTAGAAGTTATGTCAAAAAAGTGATATATCCGGGTTTAAGGATATATTATGAAGTTGGTATTTGGTATATTATCGCAGTAGTAGCTGGTGTGTCGAATAGCAGTATGTCTTCCGAGCAGTCGTGGTGGTATTCTGACTCGTAGGCGAGTAAGCTTAGACTAGTAGGCTTAGGCGCTTGTACCACCACAGTGTTGAATATTTATAGATGTCACTGTCCAATCAGATTATAGTGAGGGGGTACCAAGGTATTTACATATTCATTACATCAAAAAGTATGGAGATTGAAGCTGTATTTACCAAAATAGGAATTAATAATAAATGTAACATTAATTTTTTCAGAATACTAGGTGTGTCATAAAAGTGCCAAGTTTGAAGTTGTATTTACCAAGATAGGAATGAATAATAAATGAAATGTTAATTTTTTTTCAGAATACAAGGTGTGTCATGAAAGGGCCGAGTTTGAAGCTGTATTTACCGAGATAGAAATGAACAATGAATGGAATGTTAATATTTTCAGAATACAAGGTGTGTAAAGAAAGTACAGATTTTAAAGCTGTATTTACCAAGATAGAAATGAACGATAAATGTAACATTGATTTTTTTCAGAATACAAGGTGTGTCAAATAAGTATGGAGATTGAAGCTATATTTACCAAGATAGAAATGAACAATAAATGTAACGTTAATTTTTTCAGAATACAAGGTGTGTCCTAAAAGTGCCGAGTTTGAAGCTATATTTACCAAGATAGAAATGAACAATAAATATAATGTTTATTTTTTCAGAATATAAGGTGTGTGAAAAAGTGCAGATTTTAAACTGTATTTACCAAGATAGAAATGAACAATGAATGAGATGTTAATTTTTTTTCAGAATACAAGGTGTGTCAAAAAAGTACGGATTTGAAGCTGTATTTACCAAGATAAAAATGAACAATAAATGTAACATTCATTTTTTTCAGAATACAAGGTGTGTCAAAAGGTACAGATTTTAAAGTTGTATTTACCAAGATAGATATGAAAAATGAATGGAACTTTGATTTTTTAGAATACAAGGTGTGTTAAAAAGTACCAAAAATCTTGATACTTTTTTAACACACCTTGTATACTGAATAATATATTCATATTAATGCAAACTAAAACCAGTTCACAAACCTAGGTAGTAATATCTCATCTACAGAAAGTGATGTCAATATCCACATAGGAAAGGCATAGACAGCTTCTCACAAATACATCTTCACAAACCAAATGAATTCTGAATAGCTTAGAGGAGGCAGCAAGAGGCATTGGCCTCTATGTGAACTCAGATATAATAGAGTTCATGTGTTTTAAACAAGATGGGGGCATCTCCACACTGGATGATAACTCATGTCCTCTCGCCACTCCCTTGAATACTGAATATGGAAATGCACAACCAGTCACCAATGTTCACTTGTCACTTCCTTTACAGCTGAATATGGAAATTCACAGTTCATCACCAGTTTTCATATCACTTCCTTAAATATGGAAATGCATAGCCAATCACCAGTGTTCATATGTCATTTCCTTAAATACTGAATATGGAAATGTACAACCCATCACCAGTATTCCCACATCACTTCATTCAATGCTGAATATGGAAATGCACAACCCGTCACCAGTATTTACATGTCACTTCCTTAAATACTGAATATGGAAATGCACAACCCGTCACCAGTATTCACATGTCTCTTCCTTAAATACAGAATATGGAAATGCACAACCCGTCACCAGTATTCACATGTCACTTCCTTAAATACAGAATATGGAAATGCACAGCCCATCACCAGTATTTACATGTCACTTCCTTAAATACTGAATATGGAAATGCACAACCCGTCACCAGTATTCACATGTCACTTACTTAAATACAGAATATGGAAATGCACAACCCGTCACCAGTATTCACATGTCACTTCATTCAATGCTGAATATGGAAATGCACAACCCATCGCCAGTATTTGCCTGTCACTTCCTTAAATACTGAATACAGAAATGTACAACCCATCACCAGTATTCCCATGTCACTTCCTCAAATACTGAATATGGAAATGCACAACCCATCACCAGTATTCCCATGTCACTTCCTCAAATCTGAATACTGAATATGGAAATGCACAACCCATCACCAGTATTCCCATGTCACTTCCTCAAATACTGAATATGGAAATGCACAACCCATCACCAGTATTTACATGTCACTTCCTTAAATACTGAATATGGAAATGCACAGCCCATCACCAGTATTCACATGTCACTTCATTCAATGCAGAATATGGAAATGCATAGCCAATCACCAGTATTCACATGTCACTTCTTTGAATACTGAATATGGAAATGTTCATGTATCAATTTTTTAAAAGGCTGAGTTGGGAAATGCCTAATTCTGCATCATTGTCAGTCTCTCTTTCTTTTCCATCCCATTTCAAATTCTCCCATCTCTCTCTCTCTCTCTTCTCTCTCTCTCTCTCTCTCTCTCTCTCTCTCACACACACACACACACACACACACACTCTCTCTCTCCTTCTCATTTCCACAATTTATAACTTGAATATCAATCAAACAGAAAATGAATAGGATGTTTGGTAAGGAATTTTTTGTTTATTCATTCATTTTTATTTATGTAAGGAATTTATTGTTGGTTTGGTTTGGTTTGGTTTGGTTTGTTTAATGGCATATCAACCTCAGTGGGCCATTTAATGCTGATAAAGTTTTGAAATAAATTCATTCTTAATGGATACACAATTTTTTTAATGAATACATTTTTCTATTTAACCCATAGATGAGACTCTAACAGGTACTACCACTCTGGGTCCGAGTGGACCAGGGAGAAATGGTGATGAAGGGGTGCTCCACATTTCCCAAACCTCCAAAACTGGAACCTCACCATCAGATAGAGTTTAACGTCATTCCCAGGACATGTAGACCCTCAGCTACCGCCTTCTAGCACCCATATGATAAAATGGGTTGAGACTTGCCATGAGGGCAATAGGGTTGGGGCAATCATATAGGTGCTAGGGCTTGACATGACCAAATGATTGATCGGAGGGGTCCTCTCAGACTGTCTAGCCTAAGTAAGGGTTTAAGTGGAGTGTTGCAAGTCATGGACTGCTCATCCACCAAGACGCTGTCCTTAAGCATCACGGGTCGCCACCCACAGCCAACAGGTGGCCCCGTTGGGGGGAGTCTTACCCTTCTGCAGAGGTGCAGTCGTGCATTCTAACACCACAGCCGACACGGTGGTTTATTGTTGCTGTTGTTGTAAAAATGCTTCTAACAGTGAAATATAAATTCAGCACGAGGAGATGAGACGTGAATATAACTTTGACCTTGCACACGCCATTAAGACTAACCTAGAAACAAAATGAAGGTCGAAAAGAAAATGTGCGAATTGCTTTTTTATTTTTTTTATTTTTTTTATTTTTGCGGGCGGGGGGGGGTGATTCGTTTTCTTTTGGGGTTTTTTGGGGGTTTTTTTTCACCTGCAGTATTTTACTTTCTCTCTTTGCTTTTGTTTGTTCATTCAAACTTGACAGTTTGTTTGTTACACCAGAAAATAATAGCCAGAGTCGACAATATTTCATGTCTACAATGACATCTGCTGATCTGAGTCGAAGAAAAGAGAAAAATCAAAAAGAAAAAAAAAAAAAAGAAAAAATCTCGTTAAACTAAAGTCGTTTCATTCCTTGAAATAATTGGTCATGCCAACCCAAATAAAAAAAAATAAATATTTTAAATAAATAAAAAAAATTAAAAATTAAAAACAAAATAATTCAATAAGTAAAAATAAATTTTAAAAATATTGCCCATTAAATTTTACAATCATTAAGGATTTCATCTGCTTTGATCATAACTTTGTGATTTTTTTTCTTTTATTCCTTCTTTCTTGTTTTCCATTTTTCCTTCCAATTTCTGTTTTCCAAATTCCGAAAAAAAAAACTGGGGTGGAGTTGCTGAAAATATAAACTATTAGAAAGGAGACCTCAATATATAAGGTTCAAAGAATAGAATCCAATTTTGTGACCCTGTGTCAAGTTCAACTAGTAATTGATAAGTTAATGAACAGGGGCAGATAAAATTGTTTCTGAAAAGTCCTCCCACTGACCAGAAAGGTTGGTTGGTAGTTTGGTTTTATGGCATATCAACCTTTCCCGGGTCATTTAATGCAGAATCAAGTTTATTTGATAAACAAAGGACTCGGGTTGTTTACAGTCCCTGCTGTTGCTTAAGTGGCCATGCAGTTGAGTATAGAAGAGGCTCATCGCTGACCAGAAAGTGAATGACCAAGAGTCTTGAAAGACATATGTTTTCAACATGGAATTGATGACCTGAGATCAAATCATAGACAAGGTTTATAGTTACACTGCATTGTGAAATGGAAAGAGAGAGATTTCTTTTCATCACTAGTTTTTTATTAGAATGTTAGGAGATTTTGGATTATTTGGATTATTCGGATTATGGTCCTCATCTTTATTGTTATATACACAATGTTTTGGCTGATGTGTCCACCGGCCTTCTTCAGGTATTTCTTGTCAATTTCGGGAACCTTATCGAACTCAGGAACTTTCTCTTTGAACTCAAGAACTGTTGGATTATTTATGTATATATATATTTATCAACCCCTCCGCACGAGCAGGATGTGATACAAGTTCAATTTCTTAAGCGGAGTTCAACAGGTTTGAATTCAGAGTTTTCCCTCTCCTAGACTGGTTGCCTAACCATGGTTAAAGAGCGCAGTCTGCCCTGCTATTTATCCATAGCTGGAGGGAGAGTAAGATTCATACCTTTCCCAAGGGTATTAGCGCTAAGTGAAATGCAATTACCACATCCAGGATTTGAACTCAGGGCAACGAGTCCATTTCCCATGACTTTAACCATTACACCACGCGCTTCCATATTTCTGTATATAAGGTGTGCTCAGGTGTGGTAGAGGGCTTAGGTAAATATGTACATACTATTCCACAGATTAGGCTAATACCCTTGGGAAAGGTATGAATCCATCTCTCCCCCTCCGCATCTCCTGCAAGTTTGCTTGGTAAGGTTTTTGGAGGACCAAATACTACATCTGCTTGTGAAATTCCATTTCTGGAGATCCAAGGAGTATGGAGTACCCCTTCATTACCATTACAACCAAGTTCACTCTGACCTGTAGTGATGGTACCTGTTAGGGTCCCACCTTTGGATCAATTAGATATGTTTGAAAATTGTTAGTATTAGACAGGAATAGGGCTGGTTTAGCTCAGTTGGTAGAGCACTTGCCTATGAATCACAAGGTTCCTGGTTCAATACCAGCCCTCACCAACTCAGTATATGAGAAGCACAGTAATGTGTGTCATAAATTGAGGAGATGATGGTAGGAGTGGTGCTCTACCTCAGACACAAAAACAATCTCCTTGGTTTAGTGCTAATGAAAAGGGGATAGACTCCCTCACTTACTTTACTTACATAAAACCATATAACTGTGTGCAAACAAATGATTATCTTTATTACAATCAAAAACATAAACTGAACCAAATAAAGCAAAAATATACTTCTAGTGGGGGGGGGGGGCTAAAATATTAATCTCTTAATAACATTTATCAACTTCTAAGTCCTCACAAAAATATATTTCAGTGTTAGTAGCTTAAAATGGCTCCCAAGGAGCTATAAGAATTAACCTCTTGATAATATTTATTAACTTCTAAGTCTTCACAAAAATGTACTTTAATGTTAGTAGCTTAAAATGGTGCTCTGCAAGCTATAATCATTAACCTCTTAATCTCATTTATTAACTCCTAGATCCTCAGAAAAATATAGTTCTGTGTTATGAGCTTAAAATGGTTCTCAGGGAACTATAAGCATTAACCTCTTAATAACACTTATTAACTCCTATGTCTTCACAAAAATAGCTCAATAGTACTAACTTAAAATGGCTCTCAGGGATCTATAATCATTAACCTATTAATAATATTTATTAACATCTAAGTCCTCATAAAAGTAAGGTTCAGTGTTACTAGCTTAAAATGGTTCTCTCAGAGCTATAATCATTAACACTTGATCATATTTATTAACATCTAAGTCTTCACAAAAATAGTTCAATTTTACAAAATGGCTCTCAGGGAACTATAATCATTAACCTCTCAATAATATTTATTATCTACTAAGTCCTCACAGCAATATACTTCTGCAATGCTAGCTTAAAATATCTCTTAGGGAGCTATGATCTTTAACCTTTTGATAACAGTTATTAACATCTAAGTCCTCACAAAAATAGTTAAAATCTACTAACCTAAAATGGCCCTCAGGGAGTTATAATCATTAACCTTTTGATAACATTTATTAACATCTAAGTCCTCATAAAAGTAAAGTACAGTGTTACTAGCTTAAAATGGCTCTCAGGGAACTATAATCGTTAACCTCTTAATAATATTTATTAACTTCTAAGTCCACTACAAGAAATTGTTCACTTATACTTTCTTAAAATCCTGCCTGTTGGTTGACTTTTAGCAAGCCTCATATAATTAATAATTCAAAATTAGACTGTTACTGGAATTGGAAATTAATTGCTGGCATCAAAAATAAATATTTTGTTAATTTGCCTAGCAAAGCATTAACCTCTTAATAATATTTACTAACTTCTAAGTCCTCATAAAAGTAATGTTCAGTGTTACTAGATTAAAATGGCCCTCAGGGAGCTATAATCTTTAACCTCTTGATCATATTTATTAACATCTAAGTTTTCACAAAAATATAGTTCAATATTACTAACTTAAAATGGCTCTCAGGGAGCTATAATCTTTAACCTCTTGATCATATTTATTAACTTCTAAGTCCTCACAAAAATATAGTTCAATATTACTAACTTAAAATGGCTCTCAGGGATCTATAATCATTAACCTCTTGATCATATTTATTAACTTCTAAGTCCTCACAAAAATATAGTTCAATGTTACTAACTTAAAATGGCCCTCAGAGATCTATAATCATTGACCTCTTGATCATATTTATTAACTTCTAAGTCCTCACAAAAATATAGTTCAATATTACTAACTTAAAATGGCTCTCAGGGATCTATAATCATTAACCTCTTGATCATATTTATTAACATCTAAGTCCTCACAAAAATATAGTTCAATGTTACTAACTTAAAATGGCCCTCAGGGATCTATAATCTTTAACCTCTTGATCATATTTATTAACATCTAAGTCCTCACAAAAATAGTTCAATATTACTAACTTAAAATGGCTCTCAGGGATCTATAATCATTAACCTCTTGATCATATTTATTAACTTCTAAGTCCTCACAAAAATATAGTTCAATATTACTAACTTAAAATGGCCCTCAGGGATCTATAATCTTTAACCTCTTGATCATATTTATTAACTTCTAAGTCCACCCCAAGAAATAGTTCACTTTTACTTACTTAAAAATCCTGCCTGTTGGTTGATTTTTAGCAAGCCTCATATAATTAATAATTCAAAATTAGACTGTTACTGGAATTGAAAATTAATTGCTGGTATCAAAAATAAATATTTTGTTAATTTGCCTAGCAAAGCATTAACCTCTTAATAACATTTACTAACTTCTAAGTCCTCATAAAAGTAATGTTCAGTGTTACTAGATTAAAATGGCCCTCAGGGAGCTATAATCATTAACCTCTTGATCATATTTATTAACTTCTAAGTCCTCACAAAAATATAGTTCAATGTTACTAACTTAATATGGCCCTCAGGGATCTATAATCATTAACCTCTTGATCATATTTATTAACATCTAAGTCCTCACAAAAATAGTTCAATATTACTAACTTAAAATGGTTCTCGGGGAACTATAAGCATTAAACTCTCAATGATATTTATTAACTTCACAAAAATATAGTTCAATATTACTAACTTAAAATGGCTCTCAGAGATCTATAATCATTAACCTCTTGATCATATTTATTAACTTCTAAGTCCACCCCAAGAAATAGTTCACTTTTACTTACTTAAAAATCCTGCCTGTTGGTTGACTTTTAGCAAGCCTCATATAATTAATAATTCAAAATTAGACTGTTACTGGAATTGAAAATTAATTGCTGGCATCAAAAACAAATATTTTGTTAATTTACCTAGCAAAGCATTAACCTCTTAATAACATTTACTAACTTCTAAGTCCTCATAAAAGTAATGTTCAGTGTTACTAGATTAAAATGGCCCTCAGGGAGCTATAATCTTTAACCTCTTGATCATATTTATTAACATCTAAGTTTTCACAAAAATATAGTTCAATATTACTAACTTAAAATGGCTCTCAGGGATCTATAATCATTAACCTTTTGATAACATTTATTAACATCTAAGTCCTCATAAAAGTAAGGTACAGTGTTACTAGCTAAAAATGGCTCTCATGGAGCTATAATCATTAACCTCTTGATCATATTTATTAACATCTAAGTTTTCACAAAAATAGTTCAATATTACTAACTTAAAATGGCACTCAGGGATCTATAATCTTTAACCTCTTGATCATATTTATTAACTTCTAAGTCCTCACAAAAATATAGTTCATTGTTACTAACTTAAAATGGCTCTCAGGGAGCTATAATCATTAACCTCTTGATCATATTTATTAACTTCTAAGTCCACCCCAAGAAATAGTTCACTTTTACTTACTTAAAAATCCTGCCTGTTGGTTGACTTTTAGCAAGCCTCATATAATTAATAATTCAAAATTAGACTGTTACTGGAATTGAAAATTAATTGCTAACATCAAAAACAAATATTTTGTTAATTTGCCTAGCGAAGCATGATATGTAGACGTGTAAACAACTACGTGAATGCCGAAGATATTTTGACAGATATAAAGATATAGTTTGAATTTCTAAAAGCTAATTAATTCACAAATCAAAAAATAAAATACTTTATGCAATACTCAAAGGGCGTTCAATGATGAAAGTCAATGACAAAACAGAATAGAAATAAATATTTATAACAAACAAGAAGAAAAAAGTAAAAAGGTATTGCATTGTGTGTCTGTAATCAGGATATCTGCTCTTTTAATGAAATACATAAGTCAAATCTGCCGAAAGAAAAGTGTAAAAAAAAAAAATGAATACCTATGTAAATCAGGTGTATGAAATAAAGTGGGAAAAATCGTGGGCACCTTTGCTGATGGCTTGACAGTTTCTGATTGTTGATCATGAGGCAATAGATAAAAGAAATAATAATGAAAAGAAAAAAAGTCTAAAAAAAAACCACACATATGTAAATCAGGTGTATGAAATTATGTGGGAAAAATCATGAGCACCTTCGCTGACGGCTTGACAGTTTCTGATTGTTGATCATGAGGAAATAAAAAAAAAAGAATTAATAATGAAAAGAAAAAAAGTCTAAAAAAAAAAACACATAGTGGGAAAAATCGTGGGCACCTTCACTGATGGCTTGACAGTTTCTGATTGTTGATCATGAGGCAATAAATAAAAAGAAATAATAATGAAAAGAAAAAAAGTCTAAAAAAAACACACATATGTAAATCAGGGGTATTAAAAATAAAGTGGGAAAAATCGTGGGCACCTTCACTGATGGCTTAACAGTTTCTGATTGTTGATCATGAGGCAATAGATAAAAAGAAATAATAATGAAAAGAAAAAAGTCTAAAAAAAAATACATATGTAAATCAGGGGTATTAAGAAATAAAACGGGAAAAATCATGGGCACCTTCACTGACGGCTTGACAGTTTCTGATTGTTCATCATGAGGCAATAACAAAAACAAATACAAAAGAAACATGAGCCAAAAAGATACACAGTAATTATAAAAACCCTAAATGTATAGAATCTAACAAATCTTAATACTGTTTTATTGGGCTCCTTTGATGACAGCTCAACAGCATCTAATTGTTAATCATGAGACAGTAACAAAAAAAAGGAAAAGAAACATGAATCAAAAAGATACAAAATTATAAAAGCACCAAATACATTGATTTTAACAAATCTTAATACTGTTTTATAGGGCACCTTTGATGACAACTCAACAGCTTCAAATTGTTAATCATGAGTCAATAAAAGATAAATTTAATGTACCCATACTCAGTATTCCGACAACACAAACAAAGATATTGGATAGTTTTTAAACTGCCTATACATATCAATTAATAATGGAGATTGTCTGTATTTCTGTCTGTAACAAAAACTACGTCATAGCTCTACGTCACAGATTACGTCACAATATTCTCATGCTATATACACCCAAAATTTGAGTAAACAATTTTAAAAATTGTTTTTTTACTCTCGTTCTTTTTTTTTTCTTTTTTTTTTTTACAGTAACAAGAAGTTAACTAAAAAGTTTACAAATAAATAAATACCTATGATTTTGTATAAAATTGATGTGGAAAATATTCAAAATAATTGTTTGATTATTACATGCATGCAACATTTTATTTGAGAGGGACGGGGCTCAGTTTTCATTTCAAATTGTTTTTTTTGTTTTTTTACTCCTTTAATAAATATGAGGATTTGTCTTACTTATGATACAAACCCTTTGACATTGAATTTTTAACTCCCACCCTCTCAGGCAATGTCTTTCAAAAATTAATTTTTACGACGCTCCGAGGGTGTTTCCTGTTGCTAGTACATTTAAATTAGGTTATGTGGTTCCTTTTGTTTTATGGCATATCAAACTTTTAATGCCGGATCAAGTTAATTTGATAAACAAAAGAATTAGGTTGCTAACTGGGTAATAAAGGACTATTTGCTCATAAATTCCTACCATAAAATAAACTGAACCCCCATTTTATGTCCGTGTTTTTGCAATAAATGTTTTATTTTTCTTGCACCCATTATGTTACAATAGTAAATATATTTTCTTTATTTATTTTAATATTCACTTCAATGTGTATATTCTAAAAGCTTTTATTTTGTGAGAATACTTAGTTTTAAAGTGGGGGTTCTTTTTTACACTTCAACTTTTTACTCGTAAATTCCTACTATAAAATGCCCAAGCCTAATTTTATGGCAGGAATTTACGAGTAAAAAGTTCAATATTACTTTTTGTTGTTGTTATTTCTTTTCTTTTTGGCTTTGTTACTCTAAAATAAAAACGTCAGATTTTAATCATCATGAAAAAACAAAATTACGGTCACAATGGAGGATCCAATTTATGCCTAAATTGTAAAACGAGCCCCCACTTTAAAACTAAACCTTCTCACAAAATAAATTAAATTGTTTACATTAAAACAGTTAAAATCCCCTTCCCATTCTGTAAGTGATGACAGCCTAATGGTTAAGGTGTCGGACAGACACCCAACCGATCGGATTTCAATTCCGGCTGTAGGTAGCTTACAAAATGTCTAGCCACACTGAAGAGACTTGATAAGTCGAAACACGTGTCTGTGGATGACCCTATATATATATATATATATATATATATATATATATATATATATATATATATATATATATGAGACTTGTCTGTTATTTACAGATTTTAGCTCTCTAGTGATTGTAACATATATATACTATATATATATGTATTTATCAGTTAAAACTCCGCTCCTTATAGATAGCCAAAGGGTTAAGGAATCAGACTGATGAAAAGTCACTTAGGTTTCAGCTAGAAGTAGTTGCTCTTGAGTAGAAGTAGTTACTAAATCTAGCCACACTGAAGAGATGTATGACAATATATATATATATATATATATATATATATATATATATATATATATATATATATATATTGGTAATTTTCCGAGTTGAAATAAAGGAAAATAAAGTGCTCAATTACGAATGTAAAAGCTGTATTTATTAAAAATAAGTTTTTATACAGAGGTTTTAGAAAAACATTTACCTTAGGTTTCTGGCTAATGCCATCATCAGAATGTTATACCTCTCATGTTGGTAAACAAACGATTTTCGGTTGGGCCTTATTTTAATATTGATACCATTCTTGTTCCAACCGAAAATCATTTGTTTACCAACACAAGAGCTATAACATTCTGATGATGGCATTAGCCAGAAACCTAAGGTAAATGTTTTCAAAAACAAAAAAAAATATATATATTTATATATATATATATGGTTTGTTATTTTCTTATATATATATATATATATATATATATATATATATAAAGAAAATACCAAAAGGGCCGCACCAACCAGAAATAATAAATTAACTATAACACTTGGGCAAAAGAAAAAAAATCATATAAAAAAAAAAAAAATATATATATATAAACTGCTAGGATTGTCTAAAGCTAAAATGTAACAAGTGCTTGATACCTAAGTAGAGCAAATAATAAAGTTAAACCTAATGAGTCAGATATACCTACTAATAGTTTCGCTTAGTAACTTATCAGGGCAAGAATCTGATTCTTGCCCTGATGATCTACTAAGTGAAACTATTAGTAGGTATATCTGACTCATTAGGTTTAACTATGTATATATATATATATATATATATATATATATATATATACATATAAGGTACTAAGCAAAACTATTAGTTGTTATATCTGATTCATTAGGTTTAACTATATATATATATATATAAAAGCTACTAACCAAAACTATTAGTAGGTATAGATGACTCATTAGGTTTAACTATATATATATATATATATATATATATATATATATATAAGCTACTAAGCAAAACTATTTGTTGGTATATCTGACTCATTAGGTTTAACTTTATAGATATATATATGTATACATATAATCTAAAAGTGTATGTTTCAGTAAAAAAAACTGCTAAATTCAGTTCAAATTATAGAAGACAATTCACAAATCAAATGAAAGTATTGTTGAATTCGTAAATGAAAATGTCAGAATAATAATAATAATAATAATAATAATAATAATAATAATAATAAAGCGATAATGTTTACAATAAGGAAAACAAACAAAATCTAATAAGGAAAAGCCTGCGTCTTGATACTGAATCAAAAACAGATTGTTGCAGCAATAACAAAAATAATTTGAAATCCGCAATGATGAAAGATGTATCGTAAAAATTGTAGAAAATCCAGGAAAAACTCGCTCAATGAATTAATTAATAGAAATTAACATGATTATCACAATACACAAGAGAGGACTTTTCAGAACGACAAACCAATTCATTAGCAAAATGATTTCCATTCTGCTCTTTTGTAAAATAAAATGTACAAAGAAATTTTATTAATTTTAAAGTTTATCATGGAAATGGAATTTTCCTTCCAATATATAAATTTTATTATTTGATTGAATTGCATATGTACACGTGCATCTATAAACACATTTAGAGATAGATACAATCATACTGAAACATACATTCAAGGATATTATATATATATATATATATATATATATATATATATATATATATATATATATGTATGTATATATATATATATATATATATATGTGTGTGTGTGTGTGTGTTTATATATGTATATGTACATGAAATAGCTATCTAGAGAAACAAATATGTGTATATTTATGAATATCTAAATAATATACAATTAAAACATACTTTCAAAAGTATATGATTTATATAATGGCATTTCCTTCCTCAAATATATATATATATATATATAACAGAAAGACACAAATTACTAGACACAATAAATCATATATATATATATATAGGTGAATGGTATCAAGTACTTCACTAATAGTATTTTGTGTATATCTTATTATAATGGAGATTGTGTGTTTGTCTGTCTGTAACCGAAACTAAATCACAACTCAAGTCACAGTTCCCTTAGTTATTGACATCACATTCACCATGAATTTATTTTTTTATTTAAACCACAATTATTGATAAAATTGTTATACCTTATTAATACTGTTGGTTCTACATACTAATAACATGCAAGTATATTTATATATTCAACAAAATAGCGGTTTACAGTGTAAACGAGAAGGCTAATTTGCATATTGATATTAAGAATTTGATTTTAATAAATATATACTTAGTATTATTGATTTCTAATTGTTTAGTTTTCTCTTAACGAATCTGAGCAAAAATCTCGGGTATAAATCTTAAAAGAAATCCATAAACCAGACGAAAGAACTGTAATTTTATTAAATACTTCATAATCTAACTAAATAGATAAATTAGGAAAAATGAAAGACGGGAGTGATGGCAAATGATGGAAGAGTTAGATTTAAAGCTGTTCTATTTTTCGATTATACCCCCTCAGTTTATCATTTTCTAAATAGTTTCTAATTTGATACAATATTTTATTACATCAAAACCTAAATTCTTGCACCCGAAGGGTGCATATATTTGCTAGTACATATAAATATCAATGTATGTACATATGCAGAGTATATTATAAATAGATATATGAAAATCCAGATTTATCAGAAATAAATTTATTTTGACTATCTTTGCCTCTTCAAGTTTGATTTATAATCATTATAATGTTGATAAAATCAGACTGGAAGAGGCGAAGGTAACCAGAATGAATTTATTTCCAATAAATTAAGGTCTTCATATATATAATATATATATATATATATATATATATATAAGATAGGGTAGCATGGACAGGAAGTCAACAGGACTTGGTCAGTAACCAAGAGCTCTTGACTTCATATCCACAATATCCTATCTTAGATATACATGGTCTATCCATGATACTGAACACTATTTACTTATAAATATAGCACACAGTATATCATTATTATAATCTTATTATATATATATATAATATATATATATATTTATATATATATATATGACAGTTACCATTGAATCCACCAAGCAAACAAGTATACAATCTTATTTACTTCAGGATTTTTTCACTAAAATCGATTAAAAATTACTCAATATAAAGGCCTAAATAGACAATTAAAATATACCGACTTCAGTTTCACACAATAGTGCA
>CM042160.1:41284014-41324014 GCA_023376005.1 Doryteuthis pealeii | reverse complement strand
GAATAATTGATGCAAAAATCAGACAAATATGAAGAGAAATCAATAAACAATGGAGCAAATTGATTGTTTGCTCTCCTTTGTTTATCTCCTCTTTCACTGTGCACTCCTTACTCTCCTTCTTGTGAAGAGAGAGACAGTGGAGAGCAGTGAAAAAAAAAAATAATAAAATCATAACAGCTCAACTTGAGAATAAAAAGTCATCATAATTTCATGGCAAGAAGTGGGAGAAACGCTTACCTAGATAGAATGAATGCTTAGCCTTGTCACAGGGACAAAGAAAATGAAATCAGGGTGAAAAATCTTTGTTTCAGAAATAGAAAAAATTGAAAAGCGTACAATGGGCAGTGAATGGAGAGAGAAAAAGGTAGGTCTTTTGAAAATTATGCATATTCGATAGAACCGTGCACAAAAAAAAAGGGTTATTTCCTAGTTGAGTAACATGAGTGACCCAGAAAAAACAGAACCCAAATTATTTATTTATTTTGCCATTAAACTAACCCTAAACCCCAACCCTAACCCTAACCTTAACTCTAACCTTAAACCCTAACCCTAACCCTAACTCTTGTTGGACTTAAACTTTAAAAAAAAAAAAATTAAAATTAACAGTTTTATTACAAATGTGTGGGTTCTGTTTTTCCTGGGTCACCCTGTGATATTATGTTACTCAACTAGGGGGTTTAGGGTTAGGGTTAGGGTTAGGGTTTAGGGTTAGGGTTAGGGCTGGGGTTGGGGTTTAGGGTTAGTTTTAATGGTAAAATAAATAATTTGGGTTCTGTTTTTTCTGGGTCACCCTGTAATATTATGTTACTCAACTAGGTGGGTAGGATTAGGGTTAGGATTTAGGGTTAGGGTTAGGGTTAGGGTTAGGGTTAGGGTTGGGCTTTAGGGTTAGCTTAATGAAAAAATAAATTTGGGTTCTGTTTTTTTCTGGGTCAACCTGTAATATCATGTTACTCAACTAGGAAATAACCAAAAAAATACCAAAAATCATGGAATTAACTGAATTTAATGAAGTTTTCAGTGTTGATATATTAATGAATAAAAGATATAATGCACCAGTTATTTTATTCAAAAACTTTTACATTTTTTCAGGTCAATCAAGATATACATAGAGAGGAAGAAAGTGATAGGCAGAATGTAAAGAGATTGGTCAGTTTTTTGACTTAATTGCAAATTATAACTAATTTGAACCAAATGGATTTTTTTTCAAACATAACCAATCCTAAAAGTAAGGAATAATTTAGTATAATTTTCATGTCATTAAACTAAATAAACCGAACTGATATATTCATGAGTAAAAGATATAATGCACCAGTTATTTTATTTAAAAACTTTTACATTTTTTTAGGTCAGTTAACTTTAAACCACGTATCTTTGAGAATCTGTGTTATGTCACAAAGATACGTGGTTCAAAGTTAACTGACCTGGAAAAAGTAAAAGCTTTTGAATAAAATAACTGGTGCATTATATATTGTATTCATTAATATATCAACACTGAAAATTTCATTAAAATCAGTTAATTCCCTGATTTTTGGTATATTCTCTTTTCTTTCAGTGTGGTGACATATGATGGTGGAATTTAAGTCTGTTTAGTTTGATTTAACCAAAAAATGTTTAGAAACAATGACAAAAACGTAAATATGAACATACAATGAATGCAATTCCCTAACCTCTGGGTATAAAATAACCCGAGATGGGTTTTGACATGCCGTTAAAATTAATCAGGCAATCTGAGCTGGAATATCGATTACTGGAATTGATGGAGTTCTCAATCATTGCATTCATCAGAGATTATCTGATAAAAGCAAAGGTTACAAAGGCTGATTTTCTAGGCTAGCTGGCCTCAGTTGAAAGGGTGGCATAATTCCTCTTTCAAATTTACATATAAGTCCTAAGATTAGACTGCCTGTCGGCTGTGGCGTTAGAATGCGCCAAGACTGGAGCCACCTGTTGGCTGTGGATGGCGACCTGTGATGCTTAAGGATAGAACCCAGGTGGTTGAGCAGTCCATGACTTGCAATACTCCACTTTGGACTTTCTTGGGCTAGATGGGCCGGCAGAGAGGACCCCTGAGACCAATCGGTTGGTCATGTAAAGCCCTAGCACCTATATGATTTCCCCAACCCTATTGCCCTTATGGCAAGCCCCAAGCTCTTTTTATCATATGGATGTTAGAAGGCGGTGGCTGAGGGTCTTCATGTCCTGGGAATGACGTTAAACTCTATCTGATGGTGAGGTTTCAGTTCTGGAGGTTTCGGGAATGTGGAGCAACCCTTCATCACCATTGCTCCCTGGTATACTCTGACCCGGAGTGATAGTACCTGTTAGGGTCCCATCTATAGGTTAAATAGAAAAATGCATTTTTTTAAAAATTGAGCATCCATTTAAGAATAACTTTATTTCAAAACTTTATCAGCATTAAATGACCCACTAAGGTTTATATGCCGTAAAACAAAACAAACCAAACCAAAACTAAGATTAGAAGATACAAATATGAACTGATATGTAAATTCAATTAGTGAAGGCGCGTTATGTAATGGTTATTGCCATGGAAAATGGATATGGCAACCCAAGTTCAAATCTTGCATGAGGCCCTTTACATTTCATATTGCACTAATATCCTTGGAAAAGGTATGTATCTAACTATTCTCTATTCAGCTATGGGCAAATAGTAGGAGAGATTGGGGTCTTTGGCCCTTGATGACGAGAAGTAAAAGACATATGTTACAATTTATGGATGTCATAAATATGTTGGCAGACCCTGTAGTGAGAATGGGGGTCATTAACTTTGAGATCAGGGAGTGGAAATTTACCAGTGACGGTTATACTCCCCCCCCCCCTGATCCCTGGAAAACATGTCATGAGAAACACGTGATTAGTTTGAGTTTTAAGATTTGACCGGACTTTGAAGCAGAGCAGACGTGCTGCTGCTGAGGTTGATCTCTCATCCGTGCGGTGATATGGGCTAGGTAAAATGAAAAACTTGATCAAGAAACAAAATGTTAATTCAATTAATTTCAATGACCAAATCAACCAGGAAAAAGAAGCCCTTAGTAGAAGAAGTAGATAGAAGAACCGAAATAAACGAGATGTCAGCCAGAGAAGAAGAAGAGGAAATAGAAGACAGGAACATGGCAACTGGAAGAGTAAAGATGTCAACAAGTGATAAATTAAGGCCATTTCCTTCTCCAATCTTCTAATCGGAAACCGACTTTTAATCAAACCCAATTTGGGAGGCTGGAGACCATCTTTAGGGAAGTCTAGAAAGGAACAAGTCATTGTGACCCAATTGTGCATTGGTCATACAGGACTAATGCACTTCTATATACTCAAACAAGAACAACAACCA
Organism: Doryteuthis pealeii; assembly: GCA_023376005.1. Taxonomy (NCBI): domain Eukaryota; kingdom Metazoa; phylum Mollusca; class Cephalopoda; order Myopsida; family Loliginidae; genus Doryteuthis; species Doryteuthis pealeii. The sequence goes on along the minus strand of CM042160.1, from coordinate 41,320,665 downwards.
CAATGTGGAACATGTTAAACACCTTTGACAGTTAAACACTTATTCATGGAATGTAGGTTTTTTGCTCACAACAGAAACCGTTATTTTAAAGCAAAAAATATGAAAGATCTATTTGAAAATGTCAACATGGAGGATATTCTCTTCTTTTGTGAGGGAAATAAAATTATACCATAGAATATAGATATGAAACTAATCGACACCATACAACATAATCCCCAAATAATGCTAACACATTATTAAAACCAATTACTAAAAAGTATAAATATAAATACACGATATGTATTACTTCCTAACTATTAGGCATGGCATTAAGATCAATAAACAAATAAACAAAATCTAATCTGAATCTGTTTGTCTGTCTGTCTGTCTTTTTCTGATATATCATTAAATCGCTACAAATCTCCCACCCCCTCTCTCTCTCTCTCTCTCTCTCTTTCTCTCTTTTTCTCCCTCTCTCTCTCTCTCTCTGATATATCATTAAATCACTACAAATCCCCCACCCCCTCTCTCTCTTTCTCTCTCTCTCTCTCTCTCTCTCTCTCTCTCTCTCTCCTTCTCTATGATATATCATTAAATCACTACAAATCCCTCACACCCTCTCTATCTCTCTCTCTTTCTCTCTCTTTCTCTCTTTTTCTCCCTCTCTCTCTCTCTCTCTGATATATCATTAAATCACTACAAATCCCCCACCCCTCTCTCTCTTTCTCTCTCTCTCTCTCTCTCTCTCTCTCTCTCTCTCCTTCTCTCTGATATATCATTAAATCACTACAAATCCCCCCACACCCTCTCTCTCTCTCTCTTTTTCTCTTTCTCTCTCTCTCTCTCTCTCCCTCTCTCTCTGATATATCATTAAATCACTACAAATCCCCCCTCTCTCTTTCTCTCTCTGAACACTCACACTCTCATTTATATACCCAATGTACGATGTTTGATGTATATACAACACATACAGACAGTGGAGGCGCGTAGTCTAATGGTTAGAGTCATAGGAAATGGACTGGTCAACGCGAGTTCAATTCCTGAACGAAGCTGTTGGCATTTCACATGGCGCTAATACCCTTGGTAAAGGTATGAATCCGATTCTCCCTCCAGCTATGGGTAAATAGCAGCACAGACTGAACTCTTTAACCATGGCAAGGGAACCAGTCTAGGAGAAAGAAAACTCTGAATTCAAACCTGTTATACCCCGCTTAAGAAATTGACCTTGTGTCACATCCTGCTCTTGCGGAGGGGTTGGTAAATATATATAACACATACAAAAAAAAAAGCAAGCACAATTAGATAAAAGCACTTAGACATACACATGTAGATGTGCAGGTGTTGTGAGGGTTACCAGCAAAGAAAATGGAATAGGCATGCCGAGTTCAAATTCCACCCAAGACACTTTCGACTAATGCCTTTGGAAAAAGCACGAATGCATTTTTTCTAACCCTCTAAGCTATGGGTAAAATAGTAGTGCAATTTGTGCTCTCTAGACTCAAATGGCAACCAGTCTATGAGAAGGACAACTCTAAATTCAGACACCCATGGGTCATTGTGGCAGGGTAAGGCCAATTACTTTCTATGTCTTGCCTTTAAGAAAGACATGAATCAATTTTTCAGGCCATATGATCTTTAGGCACCCCTTTTGCGATCTGGATTCATAAGGACATTTTTTCATTTACACCGTCAACATCCGGTTGTTTGCTAACAGATGATTTTTAGAGTTTTTTTAATTATAAAACTAACCCCTCACCCTAAACCCTAACCCTAAACCCTAACCATAACCTCTAACCCTAACAAACAACCGGATTTTGACGGTGTAAATGAAAAAAATGTCCTTATGAAATGAGATCGCAAAAAGGGTGCCTAAAGGTCATATGGTCCAATTTTTCTAATACTCTCAGCTATGGTTGGTTGGTTCGTTGGATTTTACTGCATGTCAATGCTTGTTGGGTTATTTTATGCCAAGGACGTTTTCTTCTATTCATGCCTGAGGGGTATTCAATTTTTTAAAACTCAATTTTAAAAAAATAATTTTTAAACTCATTTTTTCTATTTAGCCCATAAATGGGACCCTACCAGGTACTACCACTCTGGGTCAGAGTGGATTTGGGATTAATGGTGATGAAGAGTACTCCACACTCCCCAGAGCTCTAAAATTGGAACTTCAGCATTAAATGCAGATTAATGTCATACTCAGGACAGTCTTAGCTATGGGCGAAATAGTAAAACAATTAGAGATCTCTAGACTTGATTGGCAACCAGTCTATGAGAAAGACAACTCTAAATTCAGACACCCTTAGAAGAAGTCATGGGCCATTGAGGCAGGGTAAGACCAATTACTCTTCATGTCTTGCAATTTTCAGGAAAATTCTGAGGTCTGTAATAAACAGAAAAAAGGCTGATGAGATACAAATTGTATATATATATATATATATATATATATATATATATATATATATATATATACACAATCAATAAATATTATATTATGGATATTAATCTTGTAACTATCAGTGTCATGCTTATGCAATCCTCAGACAAGAGATTTAAAAAACCAGTAGTTTTTTAGTGTTTATATTAAAAAATATTTAGCGTTATAACATTCCATCACGTGAACACGATTCACGTTTATATAAACGCTAAAAAACTACTAGTTTTTAAAAATCTCAGCCATTTGACTCTTGTCTGAGGATTGTGTAAGCATGAAACTGATAGTAACAAGATTAAAATCCATAATTTAATATATTATTGATTGTAAACTGCTCTGCTATTTTAGCATTGAGCACCTTTATATGCTAATACTTTTCTCTTCATTCTCTATTCATTGTATATTGTGTATATATATATATATATATATATATATATATATATATATATATATCAGTTATCCACAGACATGTGTTTCGACGTTTATGTCTCATCAGTGCGGCTCAACTTTTTTCAACAGCTAACTCTAGTCATTAGCGAAACCTGACAGAATTTTCGTCTGCCAAGTTCCTTACCCTTACGGCCACCAGCGACTGTCAGTCCAGGGTGAACAATTAATTGATACATACTTACAGGATATATGTTTTTGCAATCATCAGAGAATTCAAGTCTGTAAACAACAGGCGAGTAAATGCTTACGCTAAACGGTGAAATTTCAATTAGTATCTCCCATACAGTGCTCTACCATGAAAATTGGAAGCATATATATCAATCATACACAGACACGTGTTTCGACGTTTACATCTCATCAGTGTAGTTCAACTCTTTTTAACAGCTATCTCTAGTGTGTCTGAGTGTGGCTTTAAATATCATAAAATACTTTAGTCCCAGATCAACTTAGTGTTATATATTGTACAAACGGAAATATGAATTTCCGGTTTTATTAAACAAAGAAGTTTAACAACTTCCTGTTATCAGATCAAGAGATGAAAATGCGTGGGAGTAGCTATGAATATAAAAGAACCGAGGGCTCGAGACAGGTCAGTCATCAGATAGCCCCGGAGGCAGTCAGCCGGAGAGAGAGTGAGGTGATCGGAGTCAGTAGGCGGGGGAGTCGATGCGAGTTAGTTGGCCGAGCGGGACCTCGTGTAGTTGGTGTCGGAAAAGCTAGCCTTAATATTTACCAACTGAAAAAGCTTGTCACCCAGAAATTTAATCGAAGGACCGAAAGTCTAAAGACTGAATATATTAATTAAACTGACCCTCTCTCTCGAAGTTAAGAAGCTTGAATTTATTTCAATAAACTTCTGGAGGATAACTTTGGTGTTATGGTCATCTCTTACAACGAAGATAAAACTATTGTAATTTAGTACCGTGACGACGCGCTATGCAACATTAGTAGTAACTTCAAATTAGTTCAATATAATATAGGGTCCTGAAGAGATTTTAACCCCCCTGCAGAGGTGCAGTTTGCGTATTCTACAGCCCCAGGCAACAGGGCGGTTAACTTGATGAGACAATATTCATAAAATTATGCATCAAAATAAAAGAAAAAAGTTACAAAAAATGAAATTTCCATGAGTACTTTTTGTTAATATTAATATTCGTAGATTTATTTAGCACTAGCAGTGGCTAACCTGCATTGCCTGGGTAGAAGGTTTTTTAAAGTTAGTCTGGCAGGTCTATTATTACTAAATCATGAGTTGAATCCTCCTGGGATGCCCCATCTAAATCCCTATGTGAAAAAATATACCTTGCATTGATCCAGCTACTCTGAAAAGAAATGTTAATGTCTACTATCTAAAATATTAAATGAAAAAAAAAATCCATGCTGTTATCATTTAAATTTAATTTTTTAATCATCTTCACGAATATAAATCAAATGTCTATTATTTTTGCTCAAAAACCAAGCCCTGGTGATATTTAATGTGTATATCTATTTACTTTGTCATTAATTGTTTTATTTTTTAAGTTTCCTATGGACATACATATACACACAACTGCCCTTTATATATGTATAGATAGATATATAGATTTAATTATAAAAATTCATTTAAAATTCATTTAGAAGTTTTTCAATAATTGTGCATGTGTACCATTTGCACCTGTGTTTTAAGTGTGACTTGACTATGAATCCTTTAGTTGAGGCGGGGGGTGTAATGGTTAGAGTTGTAGGAAATGGACTCGTCAACCCGAGTTCAAATCCTGGACAAAGCTGCAATTCACACAGTGCTAATACCCTTGGGAAAGGTATGAACCCAACCACTCTCCCTCCAGCTATAGGTAAATAGTACAGCAGACTGGGCTCTTTAACCTTGGTTAGGCAACCAGTCTAGTAGAAAGAAAACTATGTCCTAATCAGCAATGGATTATTTATATGAACCACAAATGCCTGAAAAAATTATTAGGTCTTTTTAAAGCTCTAATAAAATGCTGTACTCCTCAAAAAAATCATATATGCATAAATATGTTTATGGTAGACATAGGAGAAAATTAATTCAACAATATGTGGAGAAAAGTAGACAAACACGAGATGTTGTACAAGATGGATGTTTGTTGGATGTAGTGATGTCGACGTTATAAAGTTTCGGTCTTCGGATTGAGTTCTTGCTTCAACGGTGAACATTTTCATACTACCACCATCCCCTATTCACGACCTCCTAACTCACCAGGATGAAAATGTTCACAGTTTTACAATATAAATGCATAAATATATATACTATGTAATTCTTCCAAGTTATGGCAATGTCAGTACTATTGCATGGATTCACCACTTGAATTCTAACAAAACGCTTGCTTAAAAGGTTAGACTGAAAGTACACAAGGATGTTTACGTGCTTTTCTTAACCATTCTTGGAAGTGATACTCTATAAAACAGCATGCATACGGCCGCATAACTACCATCAAACAAACCATCCCATTCACAAATGACTGGAACAAGGAGCATTCGAACCTATCCAATGAACCACCGATTAAGATTAAGAAAGGAAAACAGCCATACATAAAACCAATCAACACCATACATCAAATTACTGGAATAAGGAACATTCAAACCTATCCCAATGTCTCGTCCACTAAAACTAAGAAAAATAGGTATTCAGTGCCACTTGAGACTCTCGACACCCAACAAACCAACATGAATATACAACAGATTAATAACAAATCTTTTCTTTAACCTTGGTTAGGCAACCAGTCTAGTAGAAGGAAAACTAAGTCCTAATTAGTGATCTTTTTCACTAATTTCATATTTTTAAATATTTTTTTATATGATTGCCCTAACCCTGTTGCCCTTATGGCAAGTCCCAAACCTTTTTATCATATATGTGCTAAAAGGCTGTGGCTGAGGGTCATCATCTCCTGGGAATGACGTTAAACTCTATCTGATGGTGAGGTTCCAGTTCTGGAGCTCTGGGGAATGAGGAGCACCCCATCATCACCATTGTTCCCAGGTCAGCTCTGACCCAGAGTGGTAGTACCTGTTAGGGTCCCATTTATGGGTTAAATAGAAAAATGTGTTTATAAAAAAATTTAGTATCCATTAAGAATTAATTTATTTCAAAACTTTGTCAGCATTAAATAACCCATCAAAATTGATATGCCGTAAAACAAAACAAACCAAACCAAAGTATATATATATATATATATATATATATATATATATATATATATATATATGTATCCAAAACTGGTAGTAAGGGATGATTCTACATGGGATCTTCAAAATCTCACTGTATAATTATTGCATGTTTTAGTAGGTGTAAATACAAGGATTTTTATAAATCCCTTAAGAGAGCTCAATGTATAATAATCTATCTTAGATTATATACAGAGCAATATTCACCTTTGAAAGGAAACAGTTTATTGAGGTTTCCTTCCTTTCAAAGGTATATATATATATATAATATATATATATATATATATATATATGATTTTATATATGAAAATGGTGACTTACCGGTGAAATTGGCCACAATGGTTAGTTGATACAAGTTTCACAATGATAAGACAGCGATATAACAAATATAAAGTGCTCAATACATAAATAGAGCAAATTTATTATTATAATGGTATACACAGGAATAACCTACTCAAGTTTCCCCATAAGGATCTTCAGGGTTAAATCCACTGAATTGATCAAGATATTGATTAATTCCAGCTGATTGTACGGCGTACAATGTACGCGTGTATTTAGTGGTTATAACCCCTAAACACACACGTACAATCGGCTGGAAGATCCTCATGGAGAAACTCGAGTAGGTTATTCATGTGTATACCATTAATAATATATATATATATATATATATATATATATATTATGGACTCTCTCGTCGATTTTCGACGCATGAGGGTTCATACAATGAACACCCACACAGTGATTTGTTTATAGTGGTGAAGGCTTGTGTTGGACCATCCGCACTTTTAGGAAAGAATTGGTGCATCAAGGTTAGCCACAAACCCAATCAACGACCGACCTCAGGAATTTTGAATTCAGAGTTATCCCTCTCCTAGACTGGTTACCTACCCAAGGCTGAAGGGCCCAGTCTGCCCTACTATTTGACCCATAGCTGGAGGGAATTTTGAATTCAGAGTTATCCCTCTCCTATATATATATATATATATATATACATATATATATATATATATATATATCGTAAGCCTTTTATTTCTATTCAGCTTTTGACAACATATACATCAATTCTTATATGTCTGTGTGTGTACTGATAAATTACACCCCCTTCTCTCTCTCTCTCTCTCTCTCTCTCTCTCTCTCTCTTTCTTTCTCTCTCTTACACACACACACACACACAAATCTATACACATACACACACCCACACATGTGTCAATTAGGCTCCATGCCCAGCAATTCCGCTCAATTCTTATTCATATTCGACACAAAGATATCTCGATAACTTTTGTACACATTTCCAAAAGTGCTTTATTGGATAAACAGACTCTATCTGTTCGTGTTTTGTTTAGTGTAAGTACATATTACCTTAAATGGCTAACCTCTCTGTGAATGTCCACACTGTGTTTCCTCGTGTCAGACACACTATATAGAATAACCGACACATTTTCAAAATCAGTATCCAATTCATTGTTCATATTTTAAAAATTCATTGTTGTTATGGTTGCTTCGTCATAGAAGAAGAAGAAAAAAAAGAAATACATCAGAATTATCATAAACAAAAATTCTCATCTTTCCTTCAGCTTATATGAATTTTATCAATATTTTAAAAATACAACAGAAGCCAAGATGTAAGAATTATACAACACATAATTTTCAGCGAAACACAAGGGAATAATATGAAGTTTGTATAAAGTTGTCAAAAAAAGATAAAAGAAAAATGGAGGATTTTAAATATATATAAAATTTCCTAGCCACACTATTTGGCTTTATGAAGAAAACAAGATAGAAAATTTTAAAGGTTTTCCTTCCATATCTTTAAAATTTTGCAGAAATATCAGAATTCAATTGAATTAGATGCTTGTTTTGTTTTTTTTTTTTTTTTTTTTTCTTTTTTAGTTATTCTTTTTTTTTTTCTTTTTTTTTTTTTTTTTTTTTTTTTATGTTTGTTTGTTTTTTTGTTTTTTTTAAAGCTGAACAGAGCAAAGATCCCACATCTTGTTTGCATAAAATTTTCAAAAATAAGACCATTTTGAAATGATCATACCTTTTTAATTAAACAATTCTAATACCATTTTTATTATTTTTTTTTTTTGTTTTTTTTTGTTTTATTCAAAATTATTGCTATTGCTAAGACGTTTTTGTTTCTTTTTGCTTTTTTTTTTTTCGTTATTCTATCTTATTTTCCCGCAAAAGAGAATTGTTATTAATTACTGCTTTGTTAATCAATTTTGCCTCGTTTACAATTTATTTAATTATTCATTCTTTCTTTATCTATTTCTTTCTTTTTTCTTCCTTCTTTTTTCTTTTTCTTTTCTTTTTTTCTTTTCTTTTTTTGTTTTTGTTATTGTTGTTAGGATTTTTCATTCATTGCTAATTCTTTGATTGTTATATTTTCTTCACCACCAACTTATCTTTATTCTTTTCTTTCCCATATCCTCCTCAACATTTTTCTTTCTTTCACTCTCGTACTTTTTCTTTGCCTTCTTCTTCTTGTCATTTTTCCTTCTTTCTCCTCTTTCTTTCACCCTCCTACTTTCTCTTTCCCTTTTCCCTCTTTCTTTCATCCTCCTACTTTTTCTTTCCCTTTTTCCACTTTCTTTCACCCTCCTACTTTTTCTTTCCCTTTTCCCTCTTTCTTTCATCCTCCTACTTTTTCTTTCCCTTTCTTTCTTTTTCTTTCCTCCTCTGTTTCTTTCTTTTTTCTTTCTTCTTTTTTCTTTCTGCCTTTTTTCTTTCCTCCTTTTTTCTTTCTTTCTTTCTCTTTTCTCCTCTTTTTCTTTCTTTCTCTTTATTCCTGTTTTTCTTTCTTTCTTTTTTCTTTTCTCCTCTTTTTCTTCCTTTCTTTTTCTTTCTTTCTCTTTACTTCTCTTTTTCTTTCTTTCTTTCTTTCTCTTACCTCCTCAGTTTTTCTTTCTTTTTTCTTTCCTCCTTTTTTCTTTCTTTCTCTATCCTCCTCCTTTTTCTTTCTTTCTTTTTCTTTCTTTCCTCCTCTTTTTTCTTTCTTTCTCTTTCCTCCTCCTTTTCTTTCTGTTTTCTTTCCTCCTCTTTTTCTTTCTTTCTTTTTTTCTTTCCTCCTCTTTTTCTTTCTTTCTCTTTCATTCTCATTTTTAATTATTTTCATCCTCCTGTTGCCTTATTTGTTTCACTTTTTCTTTCTTTTTTCTCAGAATTTTCCCTCCTTCTTTTCTTCCTTCTTCCTCATCTGTTAGCACTTCCTTGTCTCCTCTTTCCCTCACTCTATCTTCATCTTCCTCATACTTCTCTCTTCCATCCTTTCCTACTTCACCCTTGTTCTCTTTTCTCCTCCTCCCACTTTTTCCTTCGTTCTTTTTTTCTCTTTTCCCTCACTCTAACTTCATCTTCCTCATACTTCTCTCTTCCATCCTTTCCTACCTCACCCTTCTTCTATTTTCTTTCCTCCCACTTTTTCTTTGTCTCTCATAGGTTCTTTCCTCTTTTTTTTTTCTTCCTTTTTTTTACTACAAATATTTTTCTTCTGTCTTTCATTCTACCTTCCTTCTCTCTTTCTCTTTCCCTAGCTCTATCTTCATCTTCCTCGTACTTCTCTCTTCCATCCTTTCCTACCTCCCCCTTCTTCTATTTTCTCCTCTTCCTCCCACTTTTTCTTTACCTCTCACATGTCCCCTCATTATAATTGTAGTTAAAAAAAAGGAAGAAAAAAAAAAGGAGCGAAAATGCTAGGAAGAAAGAAGGAAATAAATAAGGTAACAGGAAGAGAAAAATAATGAAAAGAGAGAATGAAAGAGAAGGAAGAAGAAGGAAAGACAGAAGAAGAAAAATAATTGTAATTAAAAAAAAAAAGGAAGAAAAAAAAAAAAGGAGCGAAAATGCTAGGAAGAAGAAGGAAACAAATAAGGTAACAGGAAGAGAAAAATAATGAAAAGAGAGAATGAAAGAGAAGGAAAAAGAAGGAAAGACAGAAGAAGAAAAATAATTGTAATTAAAAAAAAAAAAAGGAAGAAAAATAGGAAAGAACATAATGAGAGATAAAGAAAAGGTGGGAGGAAGAGAAAAAAGAAGAAGGGTGAGGCAGGAAAGGATGGAAGAGAGAAGTGAAATCAAGATGAAGATAGAGTGAGGGAAAGAGGAAGAGAGAAAGAAGGTAGGAAGAAAGACGGAAGACAAAAAATAATTTGGCACTTTCTTCTCTCCTCCTCTTTCCCTCACTCTATCTTCATCTTCCTTTCACTTCTCTCTCCCATCCTTTCTTACCTGACCCTTCTTCTCTTTCCTCTTCCTCCCACTTTTTCTTTATCTCTCATATTTTCTTCCAATTGTCTTTTTGCCATTATTTCAGAGTTTGTTGGGGTTTTTTTTTGTTGTTGTTATTGTTTTTGTTTTTGTTTATTTTTACTGTTTCCTAAGATTATTCACTTGAAATAATATATTTTCCGAGTTCAAAGATTATTCCTGATTTACATGAGGCAAAGGATAGCCGTCATTTGAAATGCACTGTCAATGATAGAACTTCTAAACACTTCAAACCTGGAACATTTGCAGAAAACAATCATTTAAATGTAAACAGGATAATATCTGAAAGGCCGCGCATTAATTCCTTCATATCTGATTGACATTTTATATCTGTAGAATTTGAAGAAAAAGAACAATAAAAACAGAACAATACAAATAAACAACATTTATAAATATGCAACATGCCTCAACCCGAAACAAATATCTTGCATTCAACAATTTTTTTCTTTTCTTTTTTTTTTTTTTTTTTTTCAGCAGACAGTATTTCGAAGACACGTTGATAAAACATTCAAAGCAACAAAAAAACAAAAAAATGTTTTCTCAAAAACAATTTTGATAATGAGATGTTTGTTGTGTAGAAGATAGAGGAAAATTTGTTTCAGTAAAAATATGGTTTCAATAAAATTACTCTGATTATACGGAAGTTACTCACACTAACACAAAATAAATTCCGCCCTGTCGGCTGGGGCGTTAGAATGTACCGACTGCACCTCTGCAGAGGGGTAAGACTCCCCCAATGGGGCCACCTATTGGCCGTGGGTAGCGACCCGTGATGCTTAAGGATAGAGCCCAGGTGGATGAGCAGTTCATGACATGCAATACTCCACTTTGGCCCTATCTTGGGCTAGACTGGTGGTCGGAGAGGCCCCCTCCGATCAATTGGCTGGTCATGTCAAGCCCTAGTACCTATATGATTTTCCCAACCCTATTGCCCTTATGGCAAGCCCCAATCCCTTTTTATCATATGGGTGCTAAAAGGCGGTGTCCTGGGAATGACGTTAAACTCTATCTGATGGTGAGGTTCCAGTTTTGGGGGTTTAGGGAATGTGAAGCACCCCTTCATCACCATTGCTCTCTGGTCCACTCTGACCCGGAGTGGTAGTACCTGTTAGGGTCCCATCTATGGGTTAAATAGAAAAATGTATTTATAAAATTAAAAAATTGTATTATCCATTAAGAATTGATTTATTTCAAAACTTTATCGGCATTAAATGACCCACTGAGGTTGATATGCCGTAAAACAAAACAAACCAAACAAATAAAATCATACAACACGGCTCAATGGATATAGGGGTTGAGTTAATAGAGTTCTAAGTGACTTTATAGGTTGCAGGTTCAATCCTGACTACAGATAAAAATAACCTTGAATACTTAACATAGTTTACCATTTGTTTTCAGTCATGGTTAACAGAATGAGAACAATCTACTCCAATCATCTTTGTCTTCAGCACATTCATCAATATCTGAAAATTGAAACAAAAACATGAAAGCAAGAAAAAAGTTTTGCAAAACAAACAACAAAACAAAACAGAGATACAAATAAATCATCTATACTTGTGTTCCTTAACTCTTAAATGTCCTATACCGCCTCATTCCACGTGGTGTAATGGTTAAAGTCAAGGGAAATGGACTCATCGCCCTGAGTTCAAATCCTGGACGTGGTAATTGCATTTCACTTAGCGCTAATACCCTTGGGAAAGGTATGAATCCTACTCTCCCTCCAGCTATGGATAAATAGCAGGGCAGACTGGGTTCTTTAACCATGGCTAGGTAACCGGTCTAGAAGAAGGAAAACTCTGAATTCAAACCTGTTGAACTCCGCTTAAGAAATTGACCTTGTGTCGTATCCTGCTCGCACGGAGGGGTTGGTAAATATATATATACCGCCTCATTCCACTTGGCCAGAAGTCACATTCATTTTCCTAATCCGCCCCAAACGATAGCCTTTGTTTAAATGTAATATTAAACATAATTAGAAGTCTTGGATTTAAGGGAAATAACAGGTAACTTTAATTGAAAAAGCCATTTTTAGCCATCTTTTGAAAAATCCTTATAGAAATGGGGCTCTGGACTTAAAAAATTCTCAACAGGATGTTAAGAGTTAATACATGTACAGATCATGCAACACCCCTCATTAAAAATGAGACTGTCCAAATTGTACAAGATGAAATTGAAAAATGGATATCCAGATTATTTGCTGTTGCTTATCCACCAAATTCTTAGGAGTGTTGTCACCTCAGCTAAATAATGGACCATTCCGTTTTTATTATAAAGAAAGGGAAGAAAAAGGACATGATATACAGAAAAAATATAAGAGAGAAAGATTGTTCAGTCTGAAGTTACGTGAAGGCTCACAATTTTGACAAGAAACACCTGAAGAAGGCTAGAAGGTACATCGATTGAAACATTGTGTATATCTTATTATAATGGATATTATGTATTTTTTTGTCTGTAACTGAAACTATATCCCTGCTCATGTCACAATTCCCTTAATTATTTATACATAATTTTATTTTTATTTAAACCTCAATTATTAATAAAATTGTTTTACATTATTAATACCGTTGACCATATCAACATCTCTTATTATTATGGACATTATGTATTTGTTTGTCTGTAACCGAAACTATATCCCTGCTTATGTCACAATTCCCTTAATTATTTATGTCCCATTCTAAATAATTTTATTTTTATTTAAACCTCAATTATTAATAAAATTGTTTTATATTATTAATACCGTTGACCATATCAACCTGATATTTTCCACGTACCCCACTTGTATGGGTCAGGCACAAGGCCCTATTAATGTGGAACCACCCACAAACCGAAGCTCATGGAGTGGCGGGTGAAAAATTGCGTCGATCCCGTCGGCATTCCCCTTCAAGGGGGGCGCCTCAGGCACTGGGCAATAAACCCAGCCCTGCCCCTTTAAATCAAGGGGGCAGGTGTTGCCTGGGGGGATGGCCCCCTGGGATCGACGCCGTTAATTATATCAATGGTCCAGAGGCTGAAGCCACTGTTGACCATATCTACATACTAATAATATGCAATTGTATTTATATATACAACAAAATAACAATTTACAGTATAAACCAGAAGGCTAATTTGCATATTGATATTAAAAATTTGATTTTAATAAATATATGCTTGATTTTTAATTATTTGGATTTATCTTAATGAATATGTGTAAAAATCTTGGGGATAATTCTTAAAAGAAATCAATTAACAAGAAGAAATAACTGTAATTTTATTCTTTACTTCCTATTTTAGCTAAATAGTTAAATTAGGAAAATTTAGCAATGGAATCCGGGATGATGGAAGAGTAAGTCTCAGTTGTTCTATTTTTCGATTATATCTCCCTCTGTTTCAAATCTTTTTATCTGCATTCTTATTTAGTTTCATTTGCATTTCTAATTTAATATGATATTTTATTACATTAAAACTTAAATAGTTACACCTGGAGAGTGCATATATTTGCTAGTAATAATAAAGATGAGGCCAACAGTCCAAAAATTCTAAATAATACAAATTATTAAGCCTCATTTCAAAAAATCAGACAAATAAAAATACAATATAATTATACTTTTTTTAAGTGACATCTTTGACTTTCCATAAAAAAATTTTAAATTCTAAATCTTAAAAATATACAAACAATTTCAAACATTGTAAAAAAAGCAACGTCTATAGAATCAACTATAGTTTGTATCAGCTGAACAGCAAGGGAATCTCTTCCCCTTTTGCTAGCACTAGACCAGTGAGATCGTTTTGCTGAGGTGGAGTACCACACCTACCTAGGATTTAAACTCATGTTGCCGTGTACATTCTCATATAATGACAACCATTATACCACAGGCATCTCTTAAATTTAACCCAGTATAAGTCCCTTTTCTGTTAGATTATGAGTTTAATACATATTTTCAATGCAACCTGATGATGATGATGATGATGATGATGATGATGATGATATAATTGGAGACCATAATTCTTTAACCAACTGTGGCATAAAATAACCCTACAAGGTTTGACATGCTGTTTACGCTGTCTGATGATGATGATGATGATATAATTGGAGACCATAATTCTTAAACCAACTGTGGCATAAAATAACCCTCCATGGTTTGACACACTGTTAATGCTGTCTGATGATGATGATGATGATGATGATGATATAATTGGAGACCATAATTCTTAAACCAACTGTGGCATAAAATAATCCTGCATGGTTTGACACGCTGTTAACATTATCTGATGATGATGATGATGATGATGATATAATTGGAGACCATAATTCTTTAACCAAACATGGCATAAAATAACCCTACAAGGTTTGACATGCTGTTAACACTGTCTGATGATGATGATATAATTGGAGACCATAATTCTTTAACCAAACATGGCATAAAATAACCCTACAAGGGTTGACATGCTGTTAACGCTGTCTGATGATGATGATGATGATGATGATGATGATATAATTGGAGACCATAACTCTTAAACCAACTGTGGCATAAAATAACCCTACAAGGTTTGACATGCTGTAAAACCACCCAATCAACCAGCATGCATACATATTATGTAAGGGTATATTTAGGCAACAATTTTTCTTGCGGGAATATTTTATCAAAGATAACAGACAATTTAAGTCTGTTACATAATGAAGTTTGGACAGTTCTCATACAATTTTATTTCTATACTGAAATATCGAATTGGAAAACAGGAGAAGCTTATTAAAAAGACTTAAGTTGTCACTTATCAAGGGTCATTCCATAAATATAGATAATTTTTTGAAAAATACAAAATAAATTTTTTTCAGATTTTTTTTTCCATAAATGTAAACTCGGCAATGTTTGGAATTTGGTTGATAACAAAAAATCATTTTAATCTCACAAAAGTATTTATTTTAAGGCTATTCAAAATGGCGGCAAATCTTAAATATTAAAAAAACTTAAGTTGTCATTTATCTTTAAAAAATATGTCTATCTATCTATGCATATATAAATGGTAGTTGTATGTATGTATGTATGTATGTATGTATTTTAAGCTTCTGGTCTTAAGAGACATATGGTGGTGCATAAGCATCAAATTTATCATCTGACTCATCTGATTCATCTGAATCATCTCATTCAACGGGGAAGAAGTCTTTTCAATGTCATATTTGCATCAAACTTTGTAGATCTGCAGCAGGTTTGATGAGTCATTTGAGGGCTCATGCAAGGAAGGGTTCTGGTGGTGGAGTGGGATTGTGCAATGATCTGTAAAGATTATGCTATTGCCATGTATGTATGTTTGTGTGTGTATGTATGTCCACAGGAAACTACGAAAATGAAACAATTAAAGACAAATTAAATATATATATACATATTCACTATCACCAGAGCTTGCTTTTTGTGCAAAAATAATGAAGATTTTATATCACGCCCCCTCTACCCAGGCAATGCTGGGTAGCCACTTCTAGTATCTAATATAGATATATACAAGGGTCATTCAATAAATAAGGGTAATTTAATTTTTTTTTTTTAATTTTTCAGAATTTTTTTTCCATGAATGTAATTTCCATGTTTGAAATTGGTTAATAACAAAAAATTATTTTAGTCTCACAAAAGTATTTGTTTTGAGGCTATTCAAAATGGCAACAAATATTAAATATTAAAAAAAAACTTAAGTTGTCACTTATCTTTGAAAAAAGATGCCTATATCTGATATAGATATATACAAGAGTCATTAAATAAATAAGGGTAATTTGATTTTGATTTGCAAATTTTTAACTGATGTTGTAGCTTCAGTTCTGAGCAAAGACCTAACTATCTTTTTGGTACAAATAATGTTCAATATATTTGAAATAATAATAGAAATATTTTGGGGGCATAGATGTATGCCATATTGGGAGATTGATCTCTTTATGAAAATATTAGAAATCATCAGTAACTTAAAATTGGTTGACTTTAAGACTTTTTTTATAGCATTTCTGAATTCCTTGGGCAAAAATGCTTTTATAAACCAATTTTTAACATTAGGAAAGCTCTAGAACTCATTTTACTGACGAAAATAGGTTATAAAATGTCACCATTTTTTGACAACCCCACCAAATTTGAAGAGCTAAAAATAAACATAACTCCGCCAATTTTTGGAATTGGTAGCTCAAATTTTGGGGTTTGTCTAACTTTAACATAGTCCACACCTGGAAAAAAAATTTATAAAAATTGAAGGAGGTGGTTGACAATTTTACTTTTTCTGGATGATTTGACATGGAATTACCCTTGTGCCTCATATAATAAATTTTCTTGTTTTTTGGTTTATCTGTCATTGTTTCTTTCTTGTTCATTTTAAGAATAGTCCAAAATATTTTATAATAGTGACGTCCAAGGTATTTATTCCATTGATGAGATTTCTGCTGCAGAGCTTGGTTTCTAGAAGTTTACTTGCTCTTCTAAGATATTCTTTTTATTATTATTTCACTCTTTTTGAGTTTTTCTCACCAGCATTAGCTGATGGTCTTTTACTGGAGTCTGAGTGACAGGTCTTTAGGACTCTTCTGGGTATTCTGGCAGATTGCAGCAGTGCAGTAGTCTGGATGGTCTTAATTCTTCCTCTGATGTCCAGTTCTTCTAGTCTTTTTTCCAAGCTTTTTGAGACCGTTCCTGGTGCACCAACTACAATTGGTATCACTTTCACCCTTATGTTCCACAGCTTTTTCAATTCTTTGGCAAGGTCCAGTTATTTGTTTATATTTCGTTTTCCTTCATCTTCACCCTGTGATCTGCTGGAACTGCAAAATCTACCAGTTTACAAGTTTTCTTTTTCTTTTTTTTTGTTAATCAATACTAGGTCTGGTCTCCTGGCTGGGGTAACGGGATCTTTCTTTATCTTGAAGTCCCAGAGAATCTTATGCATTTCATTCTCAAGAACAGATTTTGGTTTATGCATATACCATTTTGTTGTATGGTCTCAATTCTTCTTCTGATTTCCAGTTCTTTCAGTCTTTTTTCCAAGCTTTTTGAGACCATTCCTAGTGCACCAACTACCATTGGTATCACTTTCACCCTCATATTCCACAGCTTTTTCAATTCTCTGGCAAGAAAAGCCATCTCTTTTGTAGTTTCATTTAATCTGACAAAAAAATTGGAATCACAGAAATCACTCAAAGGATTTTTTTTTTTTTTGGCATAAGAAAATCAAATTTCTGTGCAAAATGATCTTTTAAAAGAACAAAAAAACAAAAAAAAACAAACTATGCATTCAGGTTTCAAATCACTCAAGAGACTTAACAGATAAATGTCAAAATTCATCTGAATTCAATATAATCAGGTTAAAAGGCAAAAAATATTTATTTTATGTCATTTTATTACCAGCATATATTTTTAAAAAAGATTTTTTTTTTTTAATATGAAGAAGCTAAAACGAAAGATTTGTTGATGCTAACTCCAAATTGATATTAAAATAAAAGTTTGGCTTACCACGCTTATGACTTGGTCTACACATATATTTATTCATTTCTATTTTTGGTTACAGAGATGTTTAGTGTATATATTTAACACTCTATAATTGAAAATAGTGTCCTGTTTGTTATTTTGTTTTATGGCATATCAAAGTTTTTCAAACCATTTAATGCCTAATCAAGCCATTTCAATAAACAAAGACTCACGTTGCTAATAGTACCTGCTATTGCTTACATGGTCACCCAATTAAGTTGCAAGGTTCCTGGTTCAATACTGGTCCCTGCCAACTGAACGCTGGAGTAGCACATTGAGTAATCTGATGCTCCACCTGAGCAAAAAAAACAATCTCCCAGTTCTAGCATTAGCAAAAAGGGGATAGATTCCCTTGCTGTCCAGCTGATACTAACAGCTCATCGCTATTTAACTTCATTAATCTAGTGGGAACCGGTGCTTTCAGCGTGACTTGACCCAAATATTTGGTGTATTTGTATGACGCTAAACTAGTTATGGCCATAAAATTTCATGTCTTTTTTTTTAACCCCATAGAGAATAAACGAATAAAACCTAACGTAATTCTTGCTGTATTATGAAAAGAATTTTTTTTTTTTAAATTACATGTAAAAATTATTTATTTTACAATCTTCTAAATGAGAAAATTTATTGTGTATTGTGTAATCGGACCGAATAAATAAACGAATAAAACCTAACGTAATTCTTGCTGTATTATAAAAATAAATTTTTTTTTTTTTAAATTACATGTAAAAATTATTTATTTTACAATCTTCTAAATGAAAGAAATTTATTTGTGTATTTGTGTAATGGGACCGGTTTAGCTCAGTCGGTAAACTAGGTATGGCCATAAAATTTCATGTCTTTTTTTTAACCCCATATGAATTAAAATTCAACAAAACTCGAAAATAAACAAATAAAACGTAACGTAATTCTTGCTGTATTATAAAGAGAATTATTTTTTTTAAATTACATGTAAAAATTATTTATTTTACAATCTTCTAAACGAGAGAAATTTATTTGTCTATTAGTGTAATGGGACCGGTTTAGCTCAGTCGGTAGAACATCCGCCTAGGAAACACAAGGTTTCTGGTTTGATAATTTTCATTTATTTATATTTATATAATAATATTTCATATTTATTTATATATCATATTTATTGTAATATATCATTTGTATATATATCATATAATATATATTTATGATATATAATATATAATATATATATTTATGTAATATATCATTTATATATATATCATATTTATTGTAATATATCATATTTATTCATACTAGGAAATGCAAGGTTTCTGGTTTGATACTGATCGATGCCAACTCAGCGCTTGAGTAGCACAGATTGGGTAATCTGGAGCTCTACCTCAGATAAAAAAATCAAGCTCCCTGTTCTAGCACATACAAAAAGGGGATAGACTTCCTCACTGACTCCAGCTGATATTGACAATAGGGCCGGTTTAGCTCAGTTGGTAGAGCACCCACCTAGAAATTGCAAGGTTTCTGGTTCAATACTGGTCCCTGCCAACTGAACGCATGAGTAGCACATTGAGTAATCTGATGCTCCACCTCAGCAAAAAAAAAACAATCTCCCAGTTCTAGCATTAGCAAAAAGAGGACAGACTCCCTCGCTATCCAGCTGATACTAACAGTAGGCCACTCCACCAACTTTTACATCTGCTTCAGATAGAAAACTAGTAAAGTAAAGTAAAGTAAAGTAAAGTCATCGGGGTGGCCTAAAGTTGGTATCAGCAAGACAGCAAGGGAGTTTATCCCCTTTTCACTAGCGCTAGACCAAGGAGATTGTTTTTGCATCTGTGGTGGAGCATCACACCTACCATCAGCTCCTTACTTTACCGCGCAGATCCCTATGCTACTCAGACGCTGAGTTGGCGAGGGCCGGTATCGAACCAGGAACCAGACGCTCTACCAACTGTGCTAAGCCGGCTAGTGCTGTACAATCTTACTTGACTTTCAATTTTTTCCCCTTTAATACGATTCTAAGCTTTTGGCTCGCAAATATCAAGGAGATTTGAGTTAACCCACCAAAGTGGTTATTTCCTATATATCTAACATAAACAAATTTTTGGCACTTTGGAGTGCCATCATCATGTGTTCCAGTTTTTAAAATTATATTAATGGATGTGGAGGCTGGAAGGAGGAGAATTGATGGGAAAGGTGCTATAGGCATTTTAAAATGTGTGTACTGCATTGGAAATTAATTTTCTATGGCACCTTTCCCTTCAATTCTCCTCCTTCCAGCCTCCATATCCATTAATATAATTTGAAAAACTGGAACACATCACCCCTGATGATGGCACTTTGAAGTGCCGAAAGTACTCGGGACATAAACTTTGGTTGACTAATCCACGAATTCCACCCAAATATTAAAAAGTTGGCCAGAAAACTTGAAAAAATCACAAATAAAATTGTTAAACAGGTGTGTCTTTTGTTTAATTCAACATGCATAAATGAAAGAATGCTGCCCAAATACACATATATACATACACATATATATATAGTGTAAGAATGGAAAGGGAATTGAATCCGACAATATGAGGAAAAATGAGTAAAGAAAAGAAATGTAGATGGATAAAAATGAATTTAATCGATATCACATTTAATCGATATCACTTACACATGTGTTTCAGTCCGTTTATCAAAATGTATACGGATTACGCTATTATTATTATTAAAATAATCAGATGAAGTTGGCGAGGGCCGGTATCGAACCAGGAACCGGACACTCTACCAACTGTGCTAAGCCGGCTAGTGCTGTACAATCTTACTTTACTTTCAATTTTTTCCCCTTTAATACCATTCTAAGCTTTTGCCTCGCAAATATCAAGGAGATTTGAGTTAACCCACCAAAGTGTTGGGGTTAGTAAAACAATTAGACGTAAGAAGTGACACTTTCGAAAGATTGAGTTTGTGACGTTGTTATTGCCGCCGCGCGCTCAAAAATGCGATTGCACACAGAACTGGTTTTACAATTGCCAATTCGTGGCGCAAACATGTTGATCTGAAATACCACATCCAGGGTGAATCATACACCCCGGTGAATGCGTCCGACGCTCACTGACCATCAAGTAACGGAATGTCTGTTTTTGCGTCTAAATTTTGTTCAGGATGGAAGCCATTGAAAAGAGAGTTCCGTAAAGAAAACGTGTTGTCTAAAATATCAAGCACCTGGTAAACGTTGGCTCTGTGGGACGCAGGTCAAAGAGTTCGTGCTGCAAAGCACTTGCCAGTTGTTCAAATTATGGTATGTCTAGTTGGATACATTTGGACAGCCTGCTGTGGATGGAACGACAAAGCCAAGATAGGCGGGCATGCTAGAGTGGAATTTTTGGTGACCGGTAGACTGGAATCGGATCGGTTAATCACACTGAAATTGAATGCATCTTTAAACGCTAAAAAAAAAAGTAATAATAATAATAATAATAATAATAATAATAATAATAACAATAATAATAATAACAATAACAATAATAATAATAATAATATAATAATAATAATAATAATAAAGGAACAAAACAAAACAAAATCCTAATGAAATAACGATATAAATAAACAAAGTGAGAATAATGATAACATAGCAAAAAATGTTTTCTATATTTCTAAATAATGCACAATCATTTTTTATATAGATTGCTGATTCAGTGTGTCTATGTGTGTGTGTGAGAGCGAGGTGGGTTTTATGTGCATGTGTGTCTTTATGTGTGTGTGTGTGTGTGTGTGTGTGTGTGTGTGTATTTATGTGTGTGTGTTGTTTTTGTTTGTTGCAAGTATTGTTTGTTGAGAAAGATAATCTATCTATACGTATATAAAGGGCAGTTGTGTGTGTATATGTATGTCCAGAGGAAACTTCGAAAATAAAACAATTAACGACAAAGTAAATACATATACACATTAAATATCACCAGGGCTTGGTTTTTGAGCAAAAAAAAAAGAAGATTTGATTTATATACATAAAGATAATTAAAAAATAAAATTTAAATGATAACAGCATGGATTTTTTTTTTCATTTAATATTTTAGATAGTAGACATTAACATTTCTTTTCAGAGTAGCTGGATCAATGCAAGGTCTATTTTTAACATAGGGATTTAAATGGGGCATCCCACGAAGATTCAACTCACGATTCAGTAATAATGGATCTGCAGGGCCTAACTTTAAAAAATCCCCCTCTATCTAGGCGACACCGGGTAGCCGCTGCTAGTACATATATAAAGGGCAGTTGTGTGTATATGTATGTCCGAAGGAAACTTAAAAAATAAAACAATTAACGACAAAGTAAATATATATACATATTAAATATCACCAGAGCTTGGTTTTTGAGCAAAAATAATGAAGATTTGATTTATATTCATAAAGATAATTAAAAGAATAAAATTTAAATGATAACAGCATGGAATTTTTTTAGCATTTAGTATTCTAAATAGGAGACATTAATTTTTATTTTCAGAGTGGCTGGATTAAGGCAAAGTCTTTTTTACATAGGGATTTTAATGGGGCATCCTGTGAGGTTCGAACTCATGATTCAACAATAATGGATCTACAAGACTATTTTTACCCTCCTCCTCTACCTAGGCAAGGCCAGGTAGCCACTTCTAGTTTTTTATATAGATTCATGTGTATATGTATGAGTGTATGAGAGAGAGTGCGTGTTTTACGTGTGTGTCTTTATGTGTTTATGTGTGTGTTGTTTGTGTGTGTGGTGTGTGTATGTGTGTGTGTGTGTTGTTTATGTATGTGTGCACGTGTGTGTTTGTGTATATGTTATTTGTGTGTTTTTATGTATGTGTTGTTTTGTATGTGTGTGTGTTGTTTATGTATGTACCATGTGTGTGTTTGTGTGTGTGTGTTGTGTATGTATGCTATTTGTGTGTTTTTGTATGTGCATTGTTTTTTGTGTATGTGTGTGTATGTGTGCATGTTGCATGTATTGTGTTGAGAATGCATATATCTTTATTTGAATATGTGCATGTTTCTCTATACATAACACTTTACCTACGAAACGTCCCCCATGGTTGAAGCAAATTTTCTTGGGTTTTCTTTTACCGTTATGATGGGATATTTCAAAGTTTAATATCTATTCACCTCAGAACTCATTCTATTCAAATAAAGTCCTATCATTATTGTAATCTGAGCCCTTCTCCTCAGTTATAATGAACTAACTATCAGCAGCTTATGATATGATTGCAGTGGTTAGAGAGCTGCTGTGAATGGCTTAAAGTAGGCAAAGAGTGGTTATTTCCTATAAGTCTAACATAAAAAATTTTTTGGCACTTTGGAGTGCCATCATCATGTGTTCCAGTTTTTCAAATTATATTAATGGATGTGGAGGCTGGAAGGAGGAGAATTGATGGGAAAGGTGCTATAGGCATTTTAAAATGTGTGTACTGCATTGGAAATTAATTTTCTATGGCACCTTTCTCATCAATTCTCCTCCTTCCAGCCTTCACATTCATTAATATAATTTGAAAAACTGGAACACATCACCCTGATGATGGCACTTCGAAGTGCCGAAAGTATTTGGGACATGAACTTTGGTGGACTAATCCACGAATTCCACCCAAATATTAAAAAGTTGGCCAGAAAACTTGAAAAAAATCACAAATAAAATTGTTAAACAGAAGATGTGTCTTTTGTTTAATTCAACATGCATAAATGAAAGAATGCTGCCTAAATACACATATATAAGTAAAGTAAAGTCGTCGGGGCGGCCTAAAGTTGGTATCAGCCAATCAGTGAGGGAGTCTATCCCCTTTTCACTAGCGCTAGACCAAGGAGATTGGTTTTTTTGCATCTGAGGTGGAGCGCCACACCTACCATCAGCTCCTTACTTTACCGCACAGATCCCTGTGGTACTCATACGCTGAGTTGGCGAGGACCGGAATCGAACTAGGAACCATGTGATTTCTAGCCGAATGCTCTACCGACTGAGCTTAACCGGCCCTAGTCTATACCTGGACAAAATTTCAGAAAGATTGAAGGGGGTGGGTGACATGGCCTGGATGATTTGACATGGAATTACCCATTGAAGGGGGTGGGTGACATGGCCTGGATGATTTCACATGGAATTACCCATTGAAGGGGGTGGGTGACATGGCCTGGATGATTTCACATGGAATTACCCCAAAATCATTTTGCTTGTCTCCTTTCTTTGTGGATGGGGTTTGTAATCGTTCTTGACCAGTCTCAAGGTGTTTCTTTTTTTGTACTAATGAAAATATTTTGTGTAGCATCTCTCTGCTATTGCTTCTCTACCAGCGTTAATCATTTCCAATGTGATGGCATCAACTCCCAAGGCTTTTCTTGATTTTACCATTCTGTCAGACATTCCAATTTTCTTCCTGTTTAGAGGTTCATGTGCAATCTATAGAATTGGAATAACATCAATAACTTAACTATCATGAGAAAAAGCAATGTTGTGACACTCTTTAAAGTGATTTTGCTTGATATAGTTCAACCCTAGCTAATATATATGTATATATACGAATACACCCATGCACACACGCACAAGTAAACATAGGCACATATACATAGGCACACACATACACACACCCAAAAAGTATAAATTTAAGTAGAAAAACATAGAATGTATCCAGAACAAAAAGCAAATTACAAACACACACACCTGATATATTAAATGAACATCTGATGAACTTTATCAAGACAACCCAAATAAATAAAAAAGTAATAAAAAAGTTATAAAATTCAGCTAATGAATTTATTAGCAAACCACCCAAAAAAACAAAAACACCTGTTTAAAAGACTAATGTTAAAAATGAAATTCCTTTCCACTCCACAAAAACAGGAAGAGGAGTAAATACTCATGTGTACTATATACACATGCATGTAAGAATTCATTTTCATATATCAATCAAAGCCGAAGAAAGAAGTACAAAAGAAAATCAAACACACGGTCGTATCGCCCCAAGTGAAAATGAATAAAAAACAATAAAAATTAGATAAGAAAATAGTATTATACTGATGCAGAGGAGAAGAAACAAAACAAGTCATTCGTTGTAGGAGCGGAGAAGACCTTCTTTATAATGCAAAAATCTACTGTTCAATATTAGAAATTATAGAAATAATATGAAAGTGAGAAAGAAAAAAGTTATAAGATTAGAGTATAGAGGTGAAGGATATAGTAGAAAAAGTAAGAATCCAAATAGTTATATTATGATTAGAACTTATTAGATATCGAATAGATGAAGATATAATGATATAATATATATGCGCTTATTAGAGTAACTTATACTCACAACAATATGATTTTAATAGAGTTAATCAATATACCTAAAAAAAAATTTAAATTATTTATAATTTATTTTGTTACATTTCATAATTGCTAATATTGATGATATTTTGATTAATAAAAAATCATCATCAGTAGCATGTTTTATAAATCCAGATATACTACTATCTGATGATAGTTGCTGACAGAAGTTCATGTCTCTAATAATAATTTTAAATTCAAATCGGAATATAAAGGTATTGATCTTGTTCCAAAAAGGGTGTACGCCACTATAAGATAGCTCGCATTCATAACTACAAGTGTACACCGCTGACGCTCATATATATATATTGAAGAGAGTAATNACAAAACCCAATAAAATTGTTTAAACAGGTGTGTCTTTTGTTTAATTCAACATGCATAAATGAAAGAATGCTGCCCAAATACACATATATACATACACATATATATATAGTGAGAATGGAAAGGAATTGAATCCGACAATATATAGAAAAATGAGTAAAGAAAAGAAATGTAGATGGATAAAAATGAATTTAATCGATATTCACATTTAATCGATATCACTTACACATGTGTTTCAGTCCGTTTATCAAAATGTATACGGATTACGCTTATTATATTATTAAAATAATCAGATGAAGTTGGCGAGGGCGGTATCGAACCAGGAACCGGAACTCTACCAACTGTGCTAAGCCGGCTAGTGCTGTACAATCTTACTTTACTTTCAATTTTTTCCCCTTTAATACCATTCTAAGCTTTGCCTCGCAAATATCAAGGAGATTGAGTTAACCCACCAAAGTGTGGGGTTAGTAAAACAATTAACGTAAGAAGTGACACTTTCGAAAGATTGAGTTTTGGACGTTGTTATTGCCGCCGCGCGCTCAAAAATGCATTGCACACAAACTGGTTTTACAATTGCCAATTCGTGGCGCAAACATGTTGATCTGAAATACCACATCCAGGGTGAATCATACACCCCGGTGAATGGCGTCCGACGCTCACTGACCATCAAGTAACGGAATGTCTGTTTTTGCGTCTAAATTTTGTTCAGATGGAAGCCATTGAAAAGAGAGTTCGTAAAGAAAACGTGTTGTCTAAAATATCAAGCAACACCTGTAACGTTGGCTCTGTGGACGCAGTCAAAGAGTTCGTGCTGCAAAGCACTTGCCAGTTGTTCAAATTATGGTATGTCTAGTTGGATACATTTGACAGCCTGCTGTGGATGGACGACAAAGCCAAGATAGGCGGGCATGCTAGAGTGGAATTTTTGGTGACCGGTAGACTGGAATCGGATCGGTTAATCACACTGAAATTGAATGCATCTTTTAAACGCTAAAAAAAAAAAAGTATAATAATAAATAATAATAAAATAATAATAATAATAATAATAATAATAACATAACAATAATAATAATAATATAATAATAATAATAATAATAATAAGGAACAAAACAAAACAAAATCTAATGAAATAACGATATAAATAAACAAAGTGAGAATAATGATAACATAGCAAAAAATGTTTTCTATAATTTCTAAATAATGCACAATCATTTTTTATAGATTGCTGATTCAGTGTTCGTCTAGTGTGTGTTGAGAGCGAGGTGGGTTTTATGTGCATGTGTGTCTTTATGTGTGTGGTGTGTTGTGTGTGTGTGTGTGTGTGTATTTATGTGTGTGTGTTGTTTTGTTTGTTGCAAGTATTGTTTGTGAGAAAGATAATCTATCTATACGTATTATAAAGGGCAGTTGTGTGTGTATATGTATGTCCAGAGGAAACTTCGAAAATAAAACAATTAACGACAAATAAATACATATTACACATTAATATCACCAGGCTTGGTTTTTGAGCAAAAAAAAAAAGAATTTGATTTATATACATAAAGATAATTAAAAAATAAAATTTAAATGATAACAGCATGGATTTTTTTTTTCATTTATATTTTAGATAGTAGACATTAACATTTCTTTTCAGGTAGCTGGATCAATGCAAGGTCTATTTTTAACATAGGGATTTAAATGGGGCATCCCACGAAATTCAACTCACGATTCAGTAATAATGATCTGCAGGGCCTAACTTTAAAAAATCCCCCCTCTATCTAGGCGACACCGGGTAGCCGCTGCTAGTACATATATAAAGGCAGTTGTGTATATGTATGTCCGAAGGAACTTAAAAAAATAAAACAATTAACGACAAAGTAAATATATATTACATATTAAATATCACCAGAGCTTGGTTTTTGAGCAAAAATAATGAAGATTTGATATATTCATAAAAGATAATTAAAAGAATAAATTTAATGATAACAGCAATGAATTTTTTTAGCATTTAGTATTCTAAATAGGAGACATTAATTTTTATTTTCAGAGTGCTGGATTAGGCAAAGTCTTTTTTACATAGGGATTTTATGGGGCATCCTGTGAGGTTCGAACTCATGATTCAACAATAATGGATCTACAAGACTATTTTTACCCTCCTCCTCTACCTAGCAAGGCCAGGTAGCCACTTCTAGTTTTTTATATAGATTCATGTGTATATGTATGAGTGTATGAGAGAGAGTGCGTGTTTACGTGTGGTGTCTTTATGTGTTATGTGTGTTTGTTGGTGTGTGTGCTGTTGTGATGTGTGTGTGTGTTGTTTATGTATGTGTGGCACGTGTGTGTTTGTGTATATTATTGTGTCGTTTTAGTATGTATTTTTTCTATGTATGTGTGTGTGTTGTATGTATGTACGCATGTGTGTGTTTGTGTGTGTGTGTGTGTATGTTATGCTATTGTGTGTTTTGTATGTGCATTGTTTTTGTGTATGTGTGTGTGTGCATGTTGCATGTTTGTGTTGAATGCATATATCTTTATTTGAATATGTGCATGTTTCTCTATACATAACACTTTACCTACGAAACGTCCCCCATGGTTGAAGCAAATTTTCTTGGGTTTTCTTTTACCGTTATGATGGGAATATTCAAAGTTTAATATCTATTCACCTCAGAACTCATTCTATTCAAATAAAGTCCTATCATTATTGTAATCTGAGCCCTTCTCCTCAGTTATAATGAACTAACTATCAGCAGCTTATGATATGATTGCAGTGGTTAGAGAGCTGCTGTGAATGGCTTAAAGTAGGCAAAGAGTGGTTATTTCCTATAGTCTAACATAAAAAATTTTTTGGCACTTTGGGAGTGCCATCATCATGTGTTCCAGTTTTTCAAATATTATATTAATGGATGTGGAGGCTGGAAGGAGGAGAATTGATGGGAAAGGTGCTATAGGCATTTTAAAATGTTGTGTACTGCATTGAAATTAATTTTCTATGGCACCTTTCTCATCAATTCTCCTCCTTTCCAGCCTTTCACATTCATTAATATAATTTGAAAACTGGAACACATCACCCTGATGATGGCACTTCGAAGTGCCGAAAGTATTGGACATGAACTTTGTGACTAATCCACGAATTCCACCCAAATATTAAAAATTGGCAGAAAACTTGAAAAAATCACAAATAAAATGTTAAACAGAAATGTGTCTTTTGTTAATCAACATGCTCAAACTGAAAGAATCTGCCTAAATACACATATATAAGTAAAGTAAAGTTCGGGCGCCTAAGTTGTATCAGCCAATCAGTGAGGAGTTCTATTCCCTTTTCACTAGCGCTAGACCAAGGAGATGGTTTTTTTGCACTCTGAGTGAGCGCCACACCTACCATCAGCTCCTACTTTACCGCACAGATCCCTGTGTACTCATACGCTGAGTTGGCGAGGACCGGAACGAACTAGGCATTGATTTCTAGCCGAATGCTCTACGACTGAGCTTAACCGGCCCTAGTCTATACCTGGACAAATTTCAGAAAGATGAGGGGTGGGTACATGGCCTGGAGATTTACTGGATTACCCATTGAAGGGGTGGGGTACATCGCTGGATGATTTCACATGCGAATACCCATTAAGGGGTGGGTGACATGGCCTGGATATTTACATGAATACCCCAACATCATTGCTTGTCTTCTCTTGTGGTGGGTTTGTAATCGTTCTGACCAGTCTCAATGTTTCTTTTTTTACTAATGAAAATATTTGTGTAGCATCTCTCTGTATTGCCTTCTCTACCAGCGTTAATCATTTCCAATGTGATGGCATCAAACTCCAAGTTCTTGATTTTACCCATTCTGTCAGACATTCCAATTTCTTCTGTTTAGAGTTCATGTGCAATTCTATAGAATTGAAATAACATCAATAATTAACTATATGAGAAAAAGCAATGTTGTGACACTCTTAAATGATTTTGCTTGATATAGTTCAACCCTAGACTAATATATAGTGTATATATCGAATACACCCATCACACACGCACAAGTAAACATAGGCACTTACATAGGCAACACATACACACACCACAAAATATAATTTAGTTAGAAAAATTAGAAGAGTCCAGAACAAAAAGCAAATCAAATCACACCCTGATAATTAAATGAACATCTGATGAACTTATCAAGACAAAAAACCCAAAAAAAAAAAGAAAAAAAAAAAAAAAAAAAATCCCAAATAAATAAAAAAGTAATAAAAAAGTTATAAATTCAGCTAATGAATTTATTACCAAACCACCCAAAACAAAAACACCTGTTTAAAAGACTAATGTTAAAAATGAAATTCCTTTCCACTCCACAAAAACAGAGAGAGGGGTGAAATACTCATGTGTACATATATACACATGCATGTAAGATTCATTTTCATATTATCAATCAAAGCCTGAAGAGATACCAGAAGATCTGGCACGTGTTGCATATGTAAAACAAAAAGAATTTAAAAATTGTTTCTGAGAACAAAATACATTTTGCGAGCCTTCTTTTTTTATAAAATATGTATATAATATATATATATATATTTATTTATATAGATAGATAGATAGATAGATATAGATAGATAGATAGATAGATAAAAAGTATGGAAACACACAATATTGTAAAAAGATATATTTTATATCATTTCATAGCTAATATTGAATGATATTTTGATTATAAAAAATCATCATCAGAGCATGTTTTTAATCCAGACTCATCGAGTGAGAAGCAGAAAATAATTTAAATTCAAATCGGAAGGATTGTTGTTCCAAAAAGGGTGTACGCCACGAGCTCGCTTCAACACATGTACATCCGCTGACGCCATGAATATGTTGCCGAACTGTATCTTCATTGTAACAGTTTTTGAAAGAAAAAGACAACTTCAAATTTAAAAATAGAAAATTCTCTTTTTTAAAAAAAGAGAAGAGTTTTAACCCATTCATGGTCGTTAATAACGGATTTTTATATTATTTATTTGTAATATAAAGATTTTGAAGGCATTTACAATGAAATATGTGTTGAATTTATTAACTTTGTTTGTTTTTTTCAAAACTAAATATTTTCGGAAGTAAAATTCCATCTTCAGAGTTATTGAAAGTACTAGGTATTTTTTATAGTACTTATCCCACGGCGATATTGTAATCATCTGTTGTTTAAGAAGTTGAACGCCGTATATTTGTAATTTTTTTCGTGATGTTAAATCGGCAATTCCGTATGTTAACTCAGCTCGGCTGCTCCCACGCATGGAAAATGTTCGAATTCTTTTAATTTTTACTATAAATATAGCCTGCTCGATAGTGAAATAAAGTTTGTTTCTTTATAGTATCTTTGAAGCATATGTGTGTAAATTGCCTTCAAAATCTTTATATTACACGTACACACAATGCTTCAAAGATACTATAAAGAAACAAACTTATTTTATTTATTATTTATATATTTATTATTTTTATATATATGTATTATTTTGATATATAGGCATGTCATTTTTCTTACATTCATATGAGAAGCATACGTGGAACCAATACTTCAATATATATATATATATATATATATATATAATATATATATATAATATATTTAATATTATTATTATATATATATTATATATATTTTAAGTATCCAATTGCTGTTTTTAACTTTTCCGTTGCAGTGGCATCAGTAAATTATCCAAAAGTGCTCAATATATTAAAAATAGAGCAGTAATAATAATAATAATAATAACAATAATAATAATGATTATATATATATATATATGCATATGTATATATGTATATATATGTATATATGTATGCATATATATGTATATATGTATATGAAGTTAGGAGGGTTGAGTAAAATTCAACAGTAAGAGCTAAGGTAAAAGGAAAGTGGACAAAAAATAATGACTCAACAAGTAGAAGTAGGAGAGAAAATATTTCATTCCGCTTTAAGTGAGGAACTTCATCAGTCTGTCTATTCAAAAACATGGTATGTACATTTGTATTTATAAAGTACATGTAGAATTTAAAAACCAAACAGAGTCTCCTGTTAATAATCTTATTGATTATCTTTCAAGCTTTCTGGCCAACTTTTAATATTTGGATGGAATCCATGGATTAGTCCACCGAAGTTCGTATCCCAAGTACTTTCAGCACTTTGAAGTGCATCATCAGGGGTGATGTGTTCCAGTTTTTTTCAAGTTAGTATTATTAATGATGTGGAGGCTGGAGAAGGAGAATTGATAGGAAAAGTGTTTATAGGCATTTAAAATGTGAGTACTGCATTGAAATTAATTCTCTGGCAAGGTCCAGGTATTTGTCTATCTTTTCGTTTCCTTCATCTTCACCCTGTGATCTGCTGGAACTGCAAAATCTACCAGTTGACAAGTTCTCGTTTTTTGTTAATCAAAATCAAATCGGGATACAAACTTTGGTGGACTAATCCACGATTCCATCCAAATATAAAAAAGTTTGCCAGAAAAGCTGGAAAAGATCATTAATAAAATTATTAAATAGGAGATGTGCCTTTTGGTTTAATTCTACATGTATAAATGAAAGAATGCTGCCCAAATACACACATATATATATATATATGATTTGAGGAAAAATGAGTAAAGAAAAGAAAAGTAAGATGGTAAAATGAATTAATCGATCACTTACACATGTGTTTCGGTCAGTTTATGTGGTGTGAAAATATTTCGCACACATACAAGAATAAAAAAAAATATTCATAAAAAAATAAATATTCACTCTGATGAAGGTCGATTTCTTGTATGTGTGTGAAATATTTTCACACACATAAACTGACCGAAACACATGTGTAAGTTCGATTAAATTCCTTTATCCATTACTTTTCTTTTCTTTACTCATTTTCCTCATATTGTCGGATTCAATTCCTTTCCATTTTACATATATATGATTTACATATATGTATAATATACCTATTTAGTATTAAACCAACCAGTTCACCACGTTTAGGTTTTCACACAAGGTGTAATTATGAGACATCCAATGAGGATTGAACTCACTATTTAGTCATATTGGATCTGCAAGACTAGCTTGCCTAACCATTCCACCATGATAGGATTCCCTTATCTGGTCATTGAACGTATTTCAATCTTTTAAATGACAAATTGTATAATTGTCATACTTGCTAGTAATTCCACTTGAATTCTGCATTAAGCTTTTCTAAAAATTTAGTTATGAATAAATAAATAGTAGTATTAAACAATAAAATAATAAACAAAGTATAGTAATAATAGATAATAAATAAATATACTAATGAAATACATAATAAATAAATATAGTAATAACAATAAAATAATAAATAAATAGTACTTAATAACAATAGATGATAAATAAATTGTACTAATAATAATAGATAAATAATGAATAAATTGTTGTGATGTTAGTTCAACAGAAAAAAAAAAGTCAAGTCGAGGTAGGGTAAAATAGACAAGTGTATTTACAATAAGGTACAAGAACGGCTAGCTTGCTGCTAAACGGGTAACAGTACAACCTTTTCACTCGGTGTCTCACTATTATAGTGGAACCGGTGTATATTCTCCACTGTAGAACGGCCGTACAACAACAATAATAAATAATAATATAATAATAATAATAATAATAATAATTGAGTTTGGAAATCAGAGGAAGAATGAAACCATTCAAACACTCACTGCTGCAATCTGTCAGAATACTCAGAGAGTCCTGGAGACTTGAGGAGAATTGCTGTCACTAAGACTCCAGTGAAGACCATCAGCTAATGCTGATGTGAAAACTCAAAAGAAAATAATGATAATAGGAGACCAGACCTAGTATTAATTGACAAGAAAGAGAACTTGTTCAACCAGTAGATTTTGCAGTTCACAGGGTGAAGATGAAGGAAACGAAAAGATAGACAAATACCTGACCTTGCCAGAGAATATATAGCGTGGAATATGTGGTGAAAGTATACCAATTTAGTTGGTGCACTTGGAACTGTCCCCAAAAGCTTGGAAAAAAGACTGGAGGAACTGGAAACAGAGGAAGGATTGAGACCATCCCGACAACTGGATTATTACAATATAATACTCAGAAGAGTCCTGAGACCTGAGGAGACTGTTGTCACTCAGACTCCAGTGAAATACCATCAGCTAATGCTGTTGTGAAAGACTCTCATATTAATTTTTTGTTAATCAATACTAGTTTTATCATAATGGAAAATATTTGTCTGTCTGTCTGTCTATAACCGAAACTACGTCACCACCAACATCACACTCCCTTAGTTATTTGCATTATTTCTCAATGGTAAATAATCATTATTCAACCTTAATTAGCATTTGATTATTAATAATGTCTCTATCAAGTCTAGATAGATTTGCCTCAAAACAGCCCATATTATTAATGTGTTTAAAATCCTGCAATGTGGTATATATATGAGAAATGAATCTTTACATAGTATATGGTGTGAATAATTTACGTAACAGTTTTTAAAATCACATTTGATATAATTAATTGTGTTTATTATTTCTAATATTATTGTTTTATTCTAAAGTATTAAAAGCACATCCTATGATTATTTTTATATTGAAATCAATTAGAATAAGTATAATCTTTTTTTGTGTCCGTTATTGATCCATTACACTTTCTAATCCAATATAAGATTCAATTATATTAAACTTAAATACTTGTACTATGGAGGTATTTTATACTACTAACTACTACTTAATAATAATAATAATAAATAATAAGATTAATGGGTATCTGAAGAGAGAGAATAAAGGACAAAAAAGACTAGACATGGACAAAAGAAGAACTCAGACAGATTGACCAAAGGACGAGAAAATAATGACCATGCACAAGGCTCGCCACCCTAGAGATGATAGAGATAGATTATATGTGGCAAAAAAGGAAGGGGGAAGAAGTCTTGCCAACATAGAGGAATGCGTAGAAACCACAATCCAACAACTTGAAGATTACACAAGGAAGAGCAAAGACAAACTACTTATGGCGACCAACAATAGTAGAAACAGCAGATGGACAAACAGAAAAACGACAAAGACTAGAAAACAAAAATGGGAAGAAAACAATTATATGGACGCTTCAAACGACAAATAGAAGAGTTGCACATGAAAAGACTTGGACATGGTTAAGAAAGGGAAACCTCAAAAGAGAAACAGAATCACTTATAATTGCTGCACAAAATAATGCCATAAGGACAAACTACATCAAAGCGAAAATTGATAAGACCCAACAAAATAGTAAATGTAGACTTTGCGGTAATAGAGATGAGACTGTAAACCATATACTCTGCGAATGTAACAAACTAGCACAACGAGAATACAAAACTAGACACGACTGGGTTGGTAGGGTGATCCACTGGGAATTATGCAAAAAATTAAATTTTGACCATACAACAAAATGGTATATGCATAAACCAGAATCTGTTCTTGAGAACGAAACACATAAAATTCTCTGGGACTTTGAAATAAAAATGGATCACCTTATCCCAGCAAGAAGACCAGACCTAGTGTTGACAAACAAAAAAGAAAGAACTTGTCAACTGGTGGATTTTGCAGTTCCAACAGATCACAGGCTAAAGCTAAAGGAAAATGAAAAAATGGACAAATATCTGGACCTTGCCAGAGAACTGAAAAAGTTATGAAATATGAAAGTGAAAGTGATACCAATTGTAGTTGGTGCACTTGGAATGGTCCCAAAAGGATTAGAAAAGGGTTTGGAAAGTTTGGAAATCAGAGGAAGAATTGAAACCATTCAGAACACTGCACTGCTGCAATCTGCCAGAATACTCAGAAGAGTCCTGGAGACCTGAGGAGACTTGCTATCATTCAGACTCCAGTGAAAGACCATCAGCTAACACTGATGTGAAAACTCAAAAGGAGTAAATAATAGTTACAAATACTTAGGAATTTTAGAAGCAGACAATATCAAGCTAACAGAGATGAACGGGAAAGTTCTTTTTTAAAATACCTCAGGAGAACAAGAAAACTCATAGAAACTAAGCTCAGCAGCAGAAATCTCATCAAAGGAATAAATAGTCCATTATAAGATACTCTGATCTTAAAATGGACAAAAGAGGAACTCAGACAGATTGACCAAAGGACTAGAAAATTAATGACAATGCACAAGGCTCTACACCCTAGAGATGATAGAGATAGGCTATACGTAGCAAGATAGGAAGATGTCAGAGGTCTTGCCAACATAGGAGACTACGTAGAGGCCACAATCCAAGAATTCGAAGAATACACAAAAAAGTGAAAGTTATACCAATTGTAGTTGGTGCACTTGGAATGGTCCCAAAAGGATTGGAAAAGGGTTTGGAAAGTTTGGAAATCAGAGGAAGAATTGAAACCATTCAGAACACTGCACTGCTGCAATCTGCCAGAATACTCAGAAGAGTCCTGGAGACCTGAGGAGACTTGCTGTCACTCAGACTCCAGTGAAAGACCATCAGTTAAGACTGATGTGAAAACTCAAAAGGAGTAAAATAATAATAATAATAATAATAATAATAATAGGACACCAAATAACAAAAACGCCAACTAGAACTGACAACAAGGAAAATATGTTAACAGCTTACAGAGATGACAAAATCTCCAATTCTTTAGATTTACTTCTTTTCTGTATTTCTTTCCCCACCCCCCTGACCAGACCCCCCATCCACCACCCATTCACCCAATGGTCAGATATATATATATATAAAAAAAGGTTGAAAAAAAAAAGTCATCTATGTGTCATGGAAGCAATATCTATAAAGAAGGGCCTAAAAAGAGTCCTTCGCTTTCATCTAATATCATATAATCAACATGCCTTTTTTTGGCCTTTGTTGTTCGTCATCACGGTAGGTAGGGATAAGACTTATTGTTGAATATTCTTGCAGCTTTCTTCTTAACTATACATACCTCATCTGTTTCACTAGATTGCTAGAAAAGCAAGGGCATAAAATAACACTATAAAAAAAAAAATAGGATAACGTAAGATGAAATAAAATAAAATAATACACGGGTAAATAAATAGATAAATAAACGAAAACAAATAAAAAATAAAAAATGAAAAAAATGTAATGCCGCATCTCTGGACCATTTCACACATCTTTTCAAATGACAACAGTGATTACCATTTTGATGTCGGTGATGTCAAGAAAAAGGACTTCCTGTTACTTCCTTTCATGTCATTTTTTCTAATAACCTGGAAATATAATAAAAAGATAAGATATATATTTGGTGAGTCTCTTACAAACAAACATGGTAATTCCAAAATGTGTATTAGCAATGTACACTTTTTTTTTTTTTTCCTTTTTAGGTATTT
>CM042160.1:41276514-41279014 GCA_023376005.1 Doryteuthis pealeii | reverse complement strand
ACTACTGCATTTAAAACTACTTTTACATACACGCACACACACACTATATATATATATATATATATATATATATATATATATATTTATTTTTAAGTTGTCTATGAATAGTTTACAGGTAAATTTTTGACTTTTTTTTGTTCATACATATATATATATATATATATATATATATATATATACAATCAGAATTCTATCCCAGCTGTAAGTAACTCACAAAATGTCTAGCCACACTGAAGAGACTTGATAAGTCGAAACACGTGTCTGTGGATGACTATATATATATATATATATATATATATATTATATGCTCCCAAAACCCGGTAGAGCTCTCTAGGAGCGACTTTAATTGACTGTCACCACTAGTGAAAGATTGTCCATATAAAATTGTAACTTTAAAAATGAAATAACTTTTAAATATATAAAGTTTAATTAAAAGTTATTTCGTTTACCTGAAGAATGCACTAGCATGAAACCGCTCGGTCGTAAAGATTGTCCATATGTTAATAAATGAAAGCTAAACCTTTTATTTGTTCACTATCAGAGATATTGAGCACTCTTCTAATAACACTGTACGTTGGATTACTACCGCTTTTTCAAGTATAATAGTGCTAACTATACACATTAATAATATATATATATATATATATATATATATATATATATATGCCATCTCCTCAACACATATAATTAGAATGTTTTTGTTATCTGTTCAACAAACTTTAAATGCAACTGAATGATTTTCTTTTATTTATCCTTGTTTCATGCCTGCGTTGTCCATTGAGTGTTCAGCTATTTCTTGAGGCAAATCACCGTAACAAATGTCTTAAAAGTAATATAACTAATTAAGAAAAACTTGAATCAAATTTAACGCCAGACTAAACGCATTGTTCCTCAACTTATCTGCTTGATTTGGTCTTACCAAAAACTTAGGCATTCTGCTGAATAAGCAGATTTGATTTCTTTGATTCCTGATTTTGTGTTGTGCCGACTTCTTGAGGAATCGTTTCTTATGGAGATCTGAAAGTATATCAGGTCTTCAATTAATACGTTGATATGCTTTCTTGCTATATGGCGCTGTGGATTTGGTTCAATGATTTTCTGTCAAGGTTTTTGTTAGATATTTATGCATTTCGCATTTCTTTTAATCTAAGCTTACCAAGTATCTATCTATCTATCTATCTATCAGTTCATATCTATCTATCTATCTATCTATCTATGCATGTTCATTTCTATCTATCTATCAGTTCAAATCTATCTATCTATCTATATTATTGTTCATATCAGTCTATTCAAATCTCTTCATATCTATCTATCTCTTTATGCATTTCTTTATCTTTTAATCTAAGCTTATCAAGTATCTATCTATCTATCCATCTATCAGTTCATATCTATCTATCTATCTATCTATCTATGCATGTTCATTTCTATCTATCTATCAGTTCCTATCTATCTATCTATCTATCTATCTATCTATCTTATTGTTCATATCAGTCTATTCAAATCTCTTTATATCTATCTATCTCTTTATGCATTTCTTTATCTTTTAATCTAAGCTTATCAAGTATCTATCTATCTATCTATCTATCTATCAGTTCATATCTATCTATCTATCTATCTATGCATGTTCATTTCTATCTATCTATCAGTTCCTATCTATCTATCTATCTATCTATCTATCTATCTTATTGTTCATATCAGTCTATTCAAATCTCTTCATATCTATCTATCTCTTTATGCATTTCTTTATCTTTTAATCTAAGCTTATCAAATATCTATCTGTCTATCTATCCATCAGTTCATATCTATCTATATATCTATCTATCTATCTATATATCTATCTTAGTGTTCATATCAGTCTATTTCAGTCTCTTTATATCTATCTATCTCAGTTCATATCTATATATTCTCGATTCATATCAATCTATCTATCTATCTATCAATCTATCTATCTATCTATCTTAGTGTTCATATCAGTCACTTTCTGTCTCTTCATATCTATCTCAGTTTATATCTATATACCTCAGTTCATATCTATCAATCTATCTATCTATCAATCTATCTATATCTATCTTAGTGTTCATATCAGTCACTTTCTGTCTCTTCATATCTATCTCAGTTTATATCTATATACCTCAGTTCATATCTATCAATCTATCTATCTATCAATCTATCTATCTATCTATCTTAGTGTTCATATCAGTCACTTTCTGTCTCTTCATATCTATGTCAGTTCATATCTATATACCTCAGTTCATCTATCTATCTATCTATCTATCTATCTATCTGGGTCTCTTAATTACCTATCTATTTATTTAATTCTGTTCATATCTAGTCCCTACATATCTATTTATCTATTTATCTATCTATCTTAGTGTTCATATCCATATATCTCAGTCATATCTATCTATCTCGGTTCATATCTATGTATGTATGTATGTATGTATGTATGTTATCTATCTATCTATCTATCTATCTATCATAGGAAATCTCATCTAGGACA
>CM042160.1:41251514-41271514 GCA_023376005.1 Doryteuthis pealeii | reverse complement strand
ATGGTAAAATCACATGATGTAAATATTTTTGAAGTTAATTATATATATATATATATATATATATATATATATATATATATGGTTGTTGGTTGGCAGCCTTCCGTCTACAAGAGACGATGGAGCAGTGTCAAAGTTTGTTTGTTTTTTCTCTTTGAACTACATAACCTGGGCGGGTTTGCATGGAGGATAAGCTGTTGCCCATGCAGCAAATATCCCCCACTGCAGCTGTGATCCAAAGGAAAGGTAAGGTACCAATGCGGTTTGGCAACAGTAGTGTCGCAGCAGTTGATGGGTAGCACTGGATTTCAGCATCACACCACCTTTAGGGGCTCCGGCTCCTGATTTGTTTTTGTTGATATATATATATATATATATATATATATAATTAACTTAGTATAAATATCTCCTGAGTCCAGTCTCATTTACATTATTAATTTGGACATAACAGGTAGGTCAATAGCATTTTTTAAATATTAGTCTATTTAAACACATATATTCACCATTCTTGGGCACCTCACGTGGTGTAATGGTTAGCAAGCTAGATCTGCAGATCATTGTTAGTGAGTTCAATTCTCATTGGGCGCCCCATACTTCTGACCTTGTGCCACATATAAGCTAAGCTTAGCAAATAACTATATTCACCATTCATTCATGCTTCAAAAAAATCCAACTTTTCTATCTTTTATTTTTTTATAGCACAAATATGTATAGATATGTATATTTATCAATCCCTCTGCACGAGCAGGATGTGACACAAGGTCAATTTCTTAAGCGGAGTTTAACAGGTTTGAATTCAGAGTTTTTCTTCTCCTAGACTGGTTACCTAGCCATAGTTAAAGAGCACAGTCTGCCCTGCTATTTGGAGGGAGAAATGGATTCATACCTTTCCCAAGGGTATTAGCGCCATGTGAAATACAAACTGCTTCACCTAGGAACTGAACTCGGGTCGATGTGTCCATTTCCTATGACTCTAACCATTAGTCCACGCGCCTCCATATGTATATATATGTGTGTGTAGAAAGGTATTCAAACACAGGATGTTGTACAAGATGGATGTTTCATCCCGTGTTTGTCTACCTTTCTCCACACGTTATCAAATAAATTTACTCTTATTTCCCAATTTCGGTTGAGCACTTTATTTAGAAGGGATTTAATTGCAAAATTCACCATATTCGGCGTTCAGCTAAGACTCACTTTGTTTACAAAGTTTGAGACCTTTGGTGAGTTCATTTCCGCTTAGAAATGTAGTGATTAAATAGCCTGCTATACTTGGCAGCTGACTGTGGCCGTATAGGTAAGAGGTTTGACGAGCGTAAGTTGGTTCGGGTCTCGAACCCGGCCAGAGGTAGCTGCTAAAATGGTATAACTGCACTGATGAGAGGTGATACCTCGAAACACGTATCTGTAGTTTATTTTATATATATATATATATATATATATATATATATATATATATTTGTGTGTGTGTGTGTGTGTGTGTGTGTGTGAGTGTCCAAAATTCACTGATTTTAATGTACTATTTAATTAAAATTTATTACCCACAGTATTTTCAACTTGACAGAAAACAGCAATATTTTTAGATCCTTTAATTCATAGTTTAATTAATGGTCATACGGACAATTTTAAATGCTTTTTATTTAATGATCAACATTCCTAATTACTTTGCCAGGAAAATCTCAGGAAAAGAATTCCCAAATATTTTTTCAAAGATTAAAAAATTTTTATCTGATGAAGTTCATACAGAGTGAAATGTCATAATAAATAAATATAAACTCGACCAAGTTGGTTTTTGGAGTTTTATTTCTGTTCCATTCTGTTCAATAGTTTATCCATGAATCTATTCATATATGCGCAGAATGTGTGTATTTTCCATTAGAATATTTCAGTGGGGGCATGAATGTAATTTTAGGTGTTGTGAAATCGAGCTATTATCTGTTAAATGGAGGGTTAGACGACGTGATAATGTGGTTGAGGTGAATCCAATGTATGTATTTTCATTTTCTGGGAGACTGCAATCTCCTAGGGGACATTTAAATCAAAGAAAAAAATAAACAAAAACTCCAAATACTAGAAGCTCTGTACATAAAACAATACAAACCATCTTTAAACAAAATTAATTTCCAATACATTTTAAAATGCCTATAACACCTTTCTCATCAATTCTTCTCCTTCCAGCCTCCACATTAATATATATATATATATATATATATATATATATATATATATACACGCACAAATCACTGTGTGGATGTTCATTGTATGAACATTCATACGTCAATCGACGGGAGAGTCCATCATATATATATATATATATATATATATATATATATATATATATATCCCCTCCACTCCTTTCCTTTCTATTTCCCACCTTATCTCTCCCAAATATGTCTCCTATAACCAATCAAATCTTTCCCTCACCACAAAACTTACCCACCTACCTACTTCCCCCTTCTATAAAACACTTGTATGATCCTAATGATTCAATAAAGGCTGAAGAATCGGAATTTAATATTCCAGTGAAATATACTACACATTTTTCTCTGAGTTTTGTTCTTTCATTTCTTATTTTACTACATTAGTGTATATTTACATATGTCTGTGTATGTGTGTGTGAGTACATGTATTTTTTTTTTAGAGAAAATCTAGAATCTGAACCATTGAATTTCCTGCCTCCACATCCACTGCAAAGCAAGCAACGTCTTTGTTTACCTTATTTTGGCGAAGATTGACCTCTCAGACATCAAAAGCCAAAAGATTCTGATTAGCAGACAATCTCTTGGGATTTTGAATTCATCGAAGAAAAAAACAAAAATGGAAAAGAGAAAAAGAAAAAAAAAAGATGGAAATTTTGGGATAAAAAAAAAGACACAAAAAAAACAGGCAAATTTTTTTAAAAACAACAAAAAAAAAAACTCTTTGCTCAACTGGAAGAAAACATTTACACACTTTTTCAACCTAGCTGATAATCAAAAACAATTATTATAAATGCACAAAATATGAGCATTTCTATAGAGAATAATCTAAAATTGTCACATCAAGTCCTAGCACCTATATGATTGCCCCAACCCTATTGTCCTTATGCCAAGCCCCAACCCTTTTTATCATATGGGTGCTAGAAGGCTGTGGCTGAGGGTCTTCATGTCCTGGAAATGACGTTAAACTCTATCTGATGGTGAGGTTCCAGTTTTGGAGGTTTGCGGTATGTAGAGCACCCCTTCATCACCATTGCTCCCTAATCCACTCTGACCCAGAGTGGTAGTACCTGTTAAGGTCCCATTTATGGGTTAAATAGAAAAACATGAGTTTATAAACAAAATTGAGTATCCATTAAGAATGAATTTATTTCAAAACTTTGTTAGCATTAAATGATCCATTGAGGTTGATATGCCATAAAACAAAACAAAACAAACCAAACCGGAGTGGTAGTACCAGTTAGGGTCCCATCTATGGGTTAAATAGAAAAACATGAGTTTATAAAAAAAATTGAGTATCCATTAAGAATGAATTTGTTTCAAAACTTTTTTAACATTAAATGACCCATTGAGGTTGATATGCCATAAAAGATAAAAAAAACATAATCTAAAATTGATGCCAGGAAAAATGGCAGAGGAAAAATCAGCCAATAAAAATTTAATGACTCTCCTCAAAGTTATATACAAAATTAGCTAACAATAATTGAATCATTTGAAAGATACATATTTTCAAATCCTTTAATTCCACCACTGTGGTTGCTTTTGAGGTGTGGGTTGTGATGGTTACTATTGTTGAAATGAATGATAGGAACACAAACAATTTATTAAATCAGAGAAATGAGTTAATATTCAAGTGCTGACACAGAAATAGATTCAAGCTACCTTTCTCCTTTCTTGGGTCCTTCCTAAGATGTGTATGTGTATAATTGTGCATGTTGATTAGTAATTTAGTAACTAATAGGATTTCATTGGTAATGGCTAGCATGTATGTTACATTTAATTCTTATTTATATTTGATTTTGATTTTTAATTTCTACTTTCTTTACCTTAATTTTTTTAAATTTCTTTTTTTTTCTATTCTTTTATTTTCTATTTCTTTATTTCTTTAATTTTTTTTACCATTTTCTTGGGGAACACAGTTTGATTAAGCTGATTGATATCAGTTGAAATAAATTCATAACTGTTAAAATAAGCCAATAAAAAGTTAATGACTCTCTTCAAAGTTATATACAAAATTAGCTACCAATGATTGAATTATTTGAAAGAGACATATTTTCAAATTCTTTAATTCCAGATGAGGATTTACTGTATTCCTCCACTGTGGTTGCTTTTGAGGTGTGGGCTGTAATGGTTATTATTATTGTTGAAATGAATGATAATTGGTGTGTCTTATTCCCTATTGTTTTATCATGGTATAAATATAATTATTGAATAAATTCAAACTAAATTGATAACAGACTTTATTGTCTAAGCAAATTCTAACGGAAATAATACAAAACAGGATAGAAATACGATGAGGAAATTAATCCGACAATATGAGAAGAAAATATTTTAAAAATATAACAAACACAGGATGTTATAATTAAGGGAAACAATTTTATGTGCCAATACTTAAGCATTTCGGTATATTGTACTATCTTCAGGACACTGTTAAGTAATGTTTATGTGAGGGACAAAATGAAAGATGTTAAGTGTATAATGAATGTGTGAATATGATGTTATTAACCGTTAATTTTT
Source organism: Doryteuthis pealeii (assembly GCA_023376005.1). Classification (NCBI taxonomy): domain Eukaryota; kingdom Metazoa; phylum Mollusca; class Cephalopoda; order Myopsida; family Loliginidae; genus Doryteuthis; species Doryteuthis pealeii. Next base: position 41,266,802 of record CM042160.1, on the reverse strand, counting down.
ATATGCGTGTTTGTTTACGAAAGCCAATGACAAACAGGATAGATGAATGTCCTAATGAAAAGAGTCTTTGTATTTACCTCATACCCCATGTGTATGGGTTAGGCACAAGGCCCTATTAATGTAGTACCATCCACGAACCAAAGCTCATGGGTGGCAGGTGCAAAAAATGTGTGGATCCCGTTGGCAATAAACCCAGCCCTGCCCCTTTAAATCGAGGGTGTTGCCTGGGAGGATAGGCCCCTGGGATCAATGCTGTTAATTATCACTAATAGCCCAGTGGCCAAAACCACTAGACCCCTGTCCTGGAGGACAGGTTTTTAGTGCATGCAAAGAGTCTTTGTAGATATTCTTAAGGCTACTAAATGGATGAGCAGTCAAGCCCTAGCACCTATATGATTTTCCCAACCCTATTGCCCTTATGGCAAGCCCCAATCCCTTTTTATCACATGGGTACTAGAAGGCGGTGGCTGCGGGTCTACATGTCCTGGGAATGACGTTAAACTCTATCTGATGGTGAGGTTCCAGTTTTGGAGGTTTGGGGAATGTGGAGCACCCCTTCATCACCATTGCTCCCTGGTCCACTTTGACCCGGAGTGGTAGTACCTGTTAGGGTCCCATCTATGGGTTAAATAGAAAAAGTGTATTTATAAAAAAATTGTATTATCCATTAAGAATTGATTTATTTCAAAACTTTATTGGCATTAAATGACCCACTGAGGTTGATATGCCGTAAAACAAAACAAAACAAAACAAACAAACAAAATACTAAATGGAGAATAATTGTTGTCACTTACTGTGTGTAAAAATCATCATGTAACAGGTACACAGAAAAGACACATCTAGTGCATGGAGCCTCTGTGAAACCATAGGACAGAAGGGCCTGTGTAACTGGTATACAAAATACCTGTGGCTGGGGGTGGGGTACAATTTTACTTTTTGAGCAAAAATAATGAAGATTTAATTTATATCAATTATTAAATAATTAAAAGAAAAAACAAATGATAACATCATGGAATTTAGTATTATTTTATTATTCGGACTACTGTCCTCATCTTTATTGTTATCTGTACAACGTTTTGAAGAAGGCCGGAGGGCATATTGGCTGAAACATTATACAGATAACAATGAAAGATGAGGACAATAGTCCGAATAATCCAAATATTACTAATTATCAAGCCTCATCTAAAAAATTCAGAGAAATCTCTCAATATAATATACTTCATAACATTCTAAGAAAAACCTTTATTCGCCTCAGGTAAAATACTTTGTAAAGGACTGTATTAGACAGGGAAATAAATAAATTAATAAATAAAGAAAAATTAAAAAAATAAAAAATAAAAAAATTTTATACAAAATGAAAAAACACCTAGACAAATTTATCAGCCATAGTGTCTGCAAATTTATTTGATTATAAAAATTCAGAGTTTGAATTTAAAATGACAAAGTAGAATGTTAATGTGTCAGGAGTATCAAAAATAAATTTTAAGCCCAAATTTAAAATTCTAAAAAAAATTTGTAAAAGTGTATTTAATGCTATTAAAATCCCAAAAATGTACATATTTATTTAACCTTATATTGATCTCTGTCACTCTCTCCAATCATTTCTGAGTTTAAAGAGAGTGCTCAATATCTGAGATTGGGCTTCTATAGGCAGTTTTAACACAGAAATAGTGTAGATAACAATAAAGATGAGGGCAATAGTCCGAATAATCAAAATATCACTAATTATCAAGCCTCATCTAAAAAATCCAGAGAAATAGCATGGAATTTGTTTTGCATTTAATATTTTAAATAGGAAACATCAATTTTTCTCTTCAGAGTGTCTGGATCAACACAAGGTCTTTTTTTTATGTGGGTATTTTAATGGGGCATCCTGCAAGGATCCAACTCGTGATTCAACAATAATGGATTTTTGAGACTACCTTTTTTTCGCCCCCCCCAACCCTCTACCCAGCCTGATGCCGGGTAGCCACTTCTAGTCTGTTATTGACTTGTTAATCTTAAAAGCTGTTGGTAGTAAGTTTAAATCAAACTGGATTATAAAATATAAAATAGCCTAGGGCAAAAGTTGGTTGGGTGCGATGGAAAAAAAAAAAACGTTTTTCCTTGAAAAGATTTGCACTCGTTCTAGATGGGTGCCCCCCTTGGTTTGAACCCCAGCCAAACAAATTATCACCATGGCTGGTTACCAACTGAGCCGTGCCTTTGCCCTCTAAGTCAAACACAAGTACAAATGATCACTGAGGCATAGAAGTAACACAAATTTATCACAGATGGGATAAGTACAATTTGAGAAGGAGAGGTGAGTGCTCTGGGCACAGAGGAAGGGTCCAAACTGGGGCCCGGGGGAAGGGGGGGCATTTAAGACATTGTTGAGGGGGGTGGATGATCAGTAAAGTATGTGTCTGTTAGTTATTATATGCCATCTATGAATTCTTTATGAAAACAAAAATATAAAATCTCACAAAAAAAACAAAAAAAACAAAAACAAACAGAAATGCTAATATGGTTGAGTAACCTTAATTCTTTGATAGCTGGCATAAATTTTAGATTAAAAGTAAATATTTATTTTTGCAAGGCCCAATGAAATATTATTATAAATGGAAACATTCACACTCATATCATATCAATAGGAGTTATATGTACACACACACACACACACACACACACACACACACACACACATATATATATATATATATATATATATACCATATATATATATATATAGCTTACATATATATAGATATGTAAACAAAACAAAATCGTTATATATATATATATATATATATATATATATATATAAGCTTACATATAATAGATATGTAAAACAAAACAAAATCGTTTATATATATATATATATATATATATATATATATATATATATATAAGCTTACATATATATAGATATGCAAAACAAAACAAATCGTTTATATATATATATATATATATTATATATATATATATATATAAGCTTACATATATATAATATGTAAACAAAACAAAATCGTTTATATAATATATATATATTATATAATATATATATATATATATAGTATATATATAAGCTTACATATATATAGATATGTAAAACAAAACAAAATCGTTATTTATATATATATATATAATATACATATATAAGCTTACATATATATAGATACGTAAAAACAAAACAAAATCCTTTATATATATATATATATATATATATATATATATATATATATATGAATATATACATATATCCACATAAACACACCTGCATACACACTATATATCCTTAATATATATGACAATACTTAATATAAATATGTGTATGTGTGTGTTTGTTTGTGTGTGGTATTAAAACAATATTAGATAGGCATATATAAAACTAGACAAAACCTCAATATATATATATATATATTATATATATATATATATATATATGTGTGTGAATTAAAGATTAAATACATATTTATAATGGATATATATATTAAGATTAAATATATATATATTTACACTCACACACACATATATATATAGTGTTCAGCTAGAAACCACAAGGTTCCTAGTTTGATACCGGCCCTCGCCAACTCAGCATATGAGGAGCACAGGGATTTGTGCAGTAAAGTAAGAGACTTATGGTAGGTGTAACGCTCTACCTCAGACGCAAAAATAATCTCCTTGGTCTAGCGCAAGTGAAAAGGGGATAGACTCTCTCACTGATTGGCTGGTACCAACTTTAGACCACCCCGACGACTTTACTTTTACTCTACTATATATATATATATATATATATATATTAAATATACTTATAATGGTCGCACGTGGGGCAATGGTTATCCTAAGAAATGGACATGGTGAGATGAGTTCAAATGCTGGACGAGGCTGTTTGCATTTCACATACCACTAATCTTATTATAATGGAGATTGTGTGTTTTTCTGTCTGTAACCGAAACTAAATCACTACTCAAGTCACAATTCCCTTAATTATTGACGTCACATTCACCATGAATTTATACTTATTTTAACCTCAATTATTAATAAAATTGTTTTACATTATTAATACTGTTAACCATATCTACATACTAACAACATGCAATTGTATTTATATATACAACAAAATAGCGATTTACAGTGTGAACGGAAGGCTAATTTGCATATTGTATTAAAAATGTAATTTTAATAAATATATGCTTAGTATATTGGTTTCTAACTGTTTGTTTTATTTTAATGAATATAAGCAAAAATCTCTTCAATTAATCTTAAATGAAATCGATTAACAAGAAAAGATAACTGTCATTTTATTCTTTACTTCCTCTTTTAACTAAATACTTAAATTAGAAAAAATAACAATGAAAGACGAGAGTGATGGAAGAGTAAATTTCAGTTGTTCTATTTTTCGATTATATCCCGCTTTGTTTCAAATCTTTTTATCTGTATTCTTATTTAGTTTCATTAGCCTTTCTAATTTAATACAATATTTCATTACATTAAAACTTAAATACTTGCACCCGGAGGGTGCATATATTTGCTAGTACCTTTAAGGTAGTTATGTATCCCATATTCTCCCTCCAGTTATAGGTGAATAGTTAGGCAGGACTGGGCTCTTTAACTTTGGTAAGTAACTTGGAAAAGCTAAATTCTGATTACAAACCTGTTAAACTCCGCTTAATAAATTGACATCAAGTCATATCCTACTTGTGCGGAGAAATTAGTAAATGTGTATAATATATATATATTAAGATTGAATATATATATATATATATATATATATATATATATATATATATATTCAATCTTAATATATATATATTATACACATTAATATATACATTATACACATTAATATATATTATACACATTAATATATATATATTATACTCATTTACTAATATATATATATATATATTATATATATATATATGAAAAATAGATGGAAATTAATCCGACAGTATGAAATTTAACATTATGAAAAAACATATGATGTTTGTTATGTAATTGCTGACAGTAATGTTTCGACCAAATCGATAAGTTGGTCTTCATCAAAGAGCGACATAGATGGGAAGAGAAGATATCGATTTGGTCGAAACAGTACTGTCGGCAATTACATAACAAACATCATATGTTTTTTCATAATGTTAAATTTCATATATATATATATATATATATATATATATAATATATAGATGTGAGGAAGAAGATTCTACATTGAGGAAAATTTTTCTATTATGCAATTCAAATTATTGATGATTTTCCATCTGATGAGACTTGATTTTGGGGAGCTTTGTTAAATCAACTTAGATTTATAAAGGCCCCAATTTTGGTGAAATAAATTTATTATAGAATAACGGTGTTGAGTTTTTCCTTCCTTTCAAAGATATATATATATATATATAGTAAGTGAGTAAGTAAAGTCATCGGGGTAGTCTAAAGTCAGTATCAGCCAATCAGCGAGGGAGTCTATCTCCTTTTCACTAGCACTAGACCAAGGAGATTGTTTTTGCTTCTGAGGTGGAGTGCCACATCTACCATCAGCTCCTTACTTTACTGCACAGATTCCTCTGCTACTCATACGCTGAGTTGGTGAGGGTCGGTATCGAACTAGGAACCTTGTGATTCCTAGCCGAACACTCTACCAACTGAGCTAACCCAGCCCATAATATATATATATATATATATATATATATATATAATATATATATATATATACATATTAAATCTTAATACAGAGTAATTAGTAAATGTGTATAATATATATATATCAAGGATTATATATATATAGAATATATGAAGATAGGAGGGTTGGAGTAAAATCCGACAGTATGAGGGGAGGTAAAAGAAAAAAAGGAACAAAAATAATGACTCAAACAAGTCCAAGTAGGAGAGAAATATTTCGTCCTTTTGATGCAAAGAACATCTTCAGTCTGACTTTAAATACATACATTTGTGTTTATAGATGAGAAAGTGAGTTAGTGGTGGAAGTGGTCATTTCAATCAAATCCTCCCTAACCTCCCTACCCCTCAATTTGTTGATTTATACTTTTCCCAAGAGTATTAGCGCCATGTGAAATGCAAACATCCTCGTCCAGGATTTGAACTCAGGTCAACATGTCCCTTTCCTACAACTCTAACCATTATACAACGCACCTCCATATACATATATATATATTTACCAACCCCTCCGCACGAGCAGGATGCGACACAAGGTCAATTTCTTAAGCGGAGTTGAACAGGTTTGAATTCAGAGTTTTCCTTCTCCTAGACCAGTTGCCTAACCAAGGTTAAAGATGCCAGTCTGCCCTACTATTTACCCATAGCTGGAGGGAGAGTAGGATTCATACCTTTCCCAAGGGTATTAGTGTTAAGTGAAATTCAACGTCCAGGATTTGAACTCGGGGCGACGAGTCCATTTTCCATGACTTTAACCATTACACCACGCGCTTCCATATATAAAGGGCTGTTGTGTGTATGTATGTATGTCCAGAGGAAATTATGAAAATAAAACAGTTAAAGACTAAGTAAATACATATACATATTCACTGTTACTGAGTTCAGCTTTTTATGCAAAAATTATAAAGATTTGATTTATATCAACCATTACACCATATTAAGGATTTTTCTTTTCTTTTCTGGAGTGGCTGGAGTAATTCTTGCTTTACGTTATTTTCCAAGTGAAATTCTCATGACAGAGATTTGTCTGAAATTCTTTTGGAATGCCAGAATCAAAGAAATGTGATTCTTTAATTGGTCAGCCATGATGTCACAGAACTCGGCCTTGAATTGATTCCCATCAATTGGGATTTAAGGAGAACGAGGAAACATGGCTAAAATATTTGAATGCTAAGCACTGAAAGGTCTGCAAGTTCAATCCCCAACCGCTTGATATAAAAAGAAATGATTTCAATTTCGAAAAAGTTGGCTTAGCGGAAAAGAGTCAAATTAGAATAGAAACGATTGTGGATGGAAACGTATAGTGTGTACGTATGAGTCAATTCCCAAAGCAGGAGAATTAAATATAAGAGCGAAAAACTTTTCGTTCCCAAATGAGATTATTAAATATATTAATAACAATTCCGCACGGGAATTCCTGGATGGAAATTCCAAGTTACTTCTTTGCAAGAGTTTGATGAAAAGTTCTGAGCCTAACCAAGAATGGAATGACCAAGAGCCATAGAATAGACTGGTCCACGTTACAAGCCTGAAGCCAAACTTTTTTTTAGACCTCCTCTTTTCAATGCTGGTTTAGCAATTGTCTGCCAATGCTGGGATGAACATGTGTCCAAAGGGGTTATCTTCCCTTACCATGAGGGTTTCGCCACTAGGTGACACTACTAACTGGGTATTTAAACAGCTGCCCAGGAATTCCTCTCTCTCTTTCTCATGGTCTAATTAACTTTTGAACCACGTATCTTTGAGAATCTGTGTTATGCCTCAAAGATACATGGTTCAAAGTTAACTGACCTGAAAAAATGTAAAAGTTTTTAAATAAAATAACTAGTGCATTATATCCTTTATTCATTAATATATCAACACTGAAAATTTCCTTATATTCAGTTAATTCTTTTATTTTTTTTTTTTTTTTTTTTTTTTTTTTTGCCGGGGGTGCATATGATGGTTGAATTTAGGTCCGTTAAGTTCGATTTAACCATTCATTCATACAAAATTTAAAATAAAAGAGAAAAACAAAAGCGAAGGAAAGTTATCAATCTTCAATCATAAATAATCTGGACCATATGACCTTCAGGCACCCCTTTTGCGATCTCGATTCATAAGGACATTTTTTCATTTACACCGTCAAAATTTAGTTGTTTGTTAACAGAAGATTTTTAGAGTTTTTTTTAAATTATAAAACTAACCCCTAACCCCTAACTCTAACCCCTAACCCTAACCCCTAAAAAACAACTGGATTTTGATGGTGTAAATGAAAAAATGTCCTTATGAATCAAAATCGCAAAAGGGGTGCCTAAAGGTCATATGGTCCAATAATCTTATAAATATTAAAATTGTATAAATATTTGTTTTCCCAGGTGAAAATGTAAAATAAAAGTCAATAGAAATTTGATAAAAATAAAAAAAGCAATAAAAAAAATAAAAAAATCTTTATTTTGAGATTATCTACAGACAAAGAAGATCTTGAGAAGAGATCAGAAAAAGACAATTAAGGATTTACTGTAAGAAGTAAAAACTTGAAAGAAATTCAGTCAAGCAGATTATTACCACATGAGATTCTGAATTAATTAACAAAACAAATTGCAAATAAACAGATTTAAAAACAAAAAAAAGAAAAAAAAACAAACAAAACAAATAGAAAACAAAAGAAGAAAAAGCAAGTAAAAAGAAAAAAAAAAAAACAAGGAAAAGAAGAAAAGAAAAAAAATTATTTAGCAAAGTGTTCCCACATAAAAAAAAAAAAAATTAAAAAAAAAAGGTTTTGGTATTTGAAAAATCTTTAAAACCTAAATAAGCAGAAAGTAAAGATTTTTTTCAAAGTTTTTTTTTTTTGTGTGTGTGTGGGGTGGGGGTGAGTAGGGTATCTTATATTTACATATATTTTTTTTGTTTTTGTTTTGGTCTTAAGTACATGCAAGGAGATTTTTCAATTCTGGCTGATGCAAAAAGTTTTTTTTTAATTCTTTAATTGTTTATCTATCTATCTATCTATCATATATATATATATAATATATATATATATATATATATATATATAATATATTATTATATATAATGATTTGAAGGCCAATACAATGCACATAAAAATAAAAAAAAAGATCTTTTTTTTTATTTTTATGTGCATTGTATTGGCCTCAAATCATTAATAATATATATATATATATATATATATATATATATATAATATATATATATATATAATATTTGAAGCCAATACAATGCTCACATAAAAAATAAAAACAAAAAGATCTTTTTTTTAATTTTTATTGTTGTATTGCGCCTTCAAATCATTAATATATAATAACATAATTAACAATGCTTCAAGCAAATACCAATTACTTTTATATATATATATATATATAATATATTAAAAGGTTTATAATTTGTTGAAGCATTGTGTTTATATTGGTTTGGTGGTTTTTGTAGCTATCACAATGCAAGTGTAAAGAAAAATAAGATAAACATGGGATCTTCTGTAGAAGAGATTTTATCTCGAAATATTAAGAATAAATCACAGGTTAACAAACAACACCATTGTTACCTTATTTTTCTTTACACTTGCATTGTGATCGCTTCAAACCAACCACCAAACCAAATATAATATATATATATATATATATATATATTATATAAATACGACTGGTTTTTGACATCTCAACCACTTCTCACTGATGATTGGACTACCCAAGAAACTTGAAGTTATGAGTGTGAAATCTAATATCAACATTAATTATATATATATATATATAATATATATATATATATATTATAGTGGTAAAGAAAAGCTTATACAATTGGTCATTTTGCAGTTATACATCTATTTCTCTCCGCAGGTATCAGTGTTCTGATGATACTCATAGGTATACACTGATACCTGTGGGTAGAAATAGATCTGTAACTACAAAATGACTGATTTTAAGCTTTTTCTTTACCAATTATATTTCTCTGTTCAATAATAATAATATAAATATATAAATATGTTATAAAATATAAATAATCAACTAAATAACTATGCAAAATAATCAATTGAATTTAGTTGCTGTGTTGTTATATCCACTTTTTCCTTTATTTTCAACCACATTTTGTCAGATTTACTCAATCCTTCATTCCTCGCACATATATATTTAAACAAACAAATGATATGTTTTGATATGGCTTTTTTTAGCCGAAAATTTTTGGGACAATATATGCTTAATTAAAGTCATACCTAATTTTTGAAAATTAATTAATTAATAATTAATGAATTAGGCGGGAATACCTATTCAAATGTAAGGCTAAACAAATCGAGAAAAATCAATCTGTATGTACATTTCAGCCTATTAGGCCTCATCAGCAGAGCTAAAGACAGGAAGATCGCTTTGTGTGTGATTCGAACCCTGACTATCAAGCTGACAGGCAGACACTCTAACCGTTACACCAGCAGGCGCTTCCCAGATTTTTCGTTTTGTTTAGAAGTAGGTTATATTCCACTATATGGTGACTATATATATGTGTGTGTGTGTGTGTGTGTGTGTGCATGTGTGTGTGTATGGAGACAGTAAATGATAACATTTATTTTGAAATTATATAAACACATATATACATTTATATTGAGTACAATAACACAAATCACATGAAGTAATCAACTTTTACCAATACAATGTAAAAAGAGAGAAAATTTTATTAACCTAGGTGCTCAATTTAATATGATTTACATAAATCTAGCTAGCATAGTATAACACAAACCTTATTCAACATTCTGTCTAATTACTTTTTGTCTCACCCTATACATATATATATATGTATATGTATATATATATATATAATATATATATATATCTTTTTTACGTTTTGTTATATATATATATATAATTATATATATATATACATAATTATTATATATAAAACAAAAAATCTGAGAAAGGCCAGCTGGTATAATGGTTAAGAGTCCCCACCTGTCAGCTTGACAGTTATGTTTGAATCACACACAAAGTGGTCTTCTTGTCTATAGCTCTGCTGATGGAGCCTTATAGGCCGAAATGTACATACAGAGATTGATTTTCTCAATTTGTTTAGCCATACATTTGAATAGGTATGCCTGCCTAATTCATTAATTATTAATTGATTAATTTTCAAAATTATCAAAATTATTCAAAAAATATATATATTGTATATAGTGAAAAATTGAAAAAACACAGGTTCAAATAAAATGAGTGATATTTATTCAGCCAACGCTGCCAGTGTTTCAATCTGTTTAAGTAGATCTTCTTCAGGGCTTTTGTTGATATAAAGAAAAGTAAAATTTATCACAGAAAATAAGGAGACTGTGATATTATTCTGTGATGAACTTTACTTTTCCTTATATCAACAAAAGCCCTGAAGAAATTACTAGACAGATTGAAACACTGCAGTGTGGCTGAATAAATATCACTCATTTATTTGAACCTGTGTTTTTTTCAAAATTTTTCACTATATTACATACCGTCGGATTCACTTCCAATTTTTTCTCTTCACACACACACAGATCACTGTAGTACTCATACCTGAGTTGGAGCTGATTTGAACCTGGAACCTTGTGATTCCTAGACTGATGCTCTATCGACTGAGCTTATATATAATATAATATAATATATATATTATGGAAACATTCCTACATTGAAGTCTGACCTGTGTGGCAGCGCCTGTATGTCGAGGATTTCATGTGTGATGGGTAATAAAAAAACAAGCTGGATCTGTGGGCCATCTGCGTGCTCACAACTGCTCACATCTGGACTACTTGTAGAGATGGCCTATTCTGTCAAGAAGCGGCAATCACCCATATATATAATATATATATATGTATTATCAGAAACCAACCTCTGCTAATACCAACAACTGACATCTTCCCCCTTATTCACTACCTCCTAATTCACTCAATATTAAAATGTTCCCATTTTGAGCAAGAACTCACAAATCCAACTGGAGAAGGTCTAACCAGACGCAAACGTTACAACATCGACATCACACCTACAATAAAACATCCATTTCTACAACATCCTGTTTGTCTACATTTCTCCACATACTGTTGGATTAATTTCCCTTATCTCCCCATATATATATATGCTATATTATATATATATATATAATATATATATATAATATATAAAATGTTGTCTGTGGTTCCACAACGGTAGAAAATTCAATATTTTATAAAAAAAGGAAGGTCCACCAAATGTAGATTTTTACTCAGAAAAATATTTTTTAAATTCTTTTTGTTTTGTAAAACAAAAGCTGAGAACAAAATACATTTTGCGACCTTCCTTTTTATAAAACTGTTATATATATACTATATATAAACATATTATCTATACATATTATATGTATATATTAAACATATAATTATAATATATTAATATATAATTATATTTCATTTTGAAGTAGTAATAGATTAAAGACTTTGTTACACTCATTCTCATTATTTTGTTCAATTCTAATTTAACTGGTATTCTCTGATTACTTTCTTTCCAGACAAGTTAATTTGATAAAAGAAATTAAAAATTCTTATACAACTTCCTTTTTTAGTTTCAATATCTTCTTCTACTCTTCTTCTCTCCCCCTCCTTCCCTCTCTTCCTCTTGCTCCTTCTCTTCTCATTCTTCTCCTTCTTCTTCTTCTCCTTCCCTCAGTCTCTCTACTCCCTCATCCTCCTTTCCCCTTACCCTCTTCTTCTTCTTCTTGCCTCCCCTTCTTATCATCTCCCTCCTCCTCTCCTCCCCTTCTTCTCTCTTTCTTTTCTTCATCCTCCTCCCTTCTCTTCTTCTTCCTCCTCCCTCCTTTTCTCTCTCTTCCTCTCCCCTTCTCTTCTATCTTCTTCTTCTCTCTTCTTCTTCTTCTTCCTCTTCTCTTCTTCTTCCTTTCAGTGTCTCTCTTTCCCTCATCCTCTCTTCAATCCTCATCCTCCTCCTTCCCTTTCATTCTTCTTCTTTCTTCTTCTTCTCTTACCTTTTCTCTTCTTCTTCTTCTTCTTCTTCTTCTTCTCCTCTTTTCTTCTCTTCTTCTGTCGTCTCTCCTCCCTCATCACTCTTCTCTTCTCTTCTTCTTCTTCTTCTTCTTCTTCGTGCCTCTCTCTTCTTCTCTCTTCTCTATTCTTTCTTAATCGTCTCTCTTCCCTCATCACTCTCTCCTCCTCCTCTCCTCTTCCCCCTTTCTCCTTTCCTCTTCTTCTTCTTCTTCTTTGCATCCATAACTTCATCGTAACTTCATGCTTATACCCAACAATTCAGTGTGTTCATTTTGAGCTGATTACTGGCAAGTTAGCAGTTATCACCCCCCCCCTTGGAGCACCAAATGGTTGCATAACAGTAGAACATACATTCAAAGCCTCACCCCAATGCACATATGCCTGATTGTATTCTGTTTAAAAAACAAACATCATCTCATCTGCAATCTGACTAGCGGCAATAAAAAGTAACTACAGTTAATCCAAAATTTGATTATCAATAAAGATAACATACCTTTTATGTTTATTTCCTATAACTCCAACATAAACCAAAGGAGAATCCTCATTCTTGACTAATAAATTATTCATTTATTTTCCATTAAACCAACCTAACTGCCCTAAACCCCACCTAAACTCTTAAATCCCCACAACCCAAACCCTTCATGTTGGAGTTAAAGGAAATAACCCTTTTACTTTATATCTTAATAATACTTATTTACCAACTTTCCAGACGAGCAGATGTACAATCAAAATCAATTCTTAAGCTGAGTTTTACTCAGTTTCCTTCTCCTAGACCGGTTACCTAACCGTGGTTACTAACCATGGTTAAAGAGCCAGTTATTTTCTAATATTAATTCAAAATCTGAAATTCTTTATGATTATTTTCACTCTATGTAAGTTTCATACCAGTTTTAACGGTGGTTTTTCACTGAAGTCTGAATGACAATACATATAACTTTAGAAATCTATTTTTGATTCGTCTTCTAATTCTTTTCCCCTATGTCCCACAAAAGTTTATGCGAAACAATCCTAAAATGTAGCGAGAAAATCCCAGAATTAAAGACAACACTTCACCCCTGCAATTCCACAGGCCAACCATCTTTAAAAACATCTCTAAATCCCCAATAACCAAAAAAATACTTTATTATATTTTTCTTTTTATTTCATTTATTTTCCTTTCTTTTCTCACATCTTTTATTCTTTTTCTTTTGCTTCATTCTTCTATTAGCGATGTCCAGTCAAGCAGAAGTACTTGATCCGACTGGTCAACAGAGACCCAAGTGGTCATTAAAGGAACTAAAAAACAATGGTATTTTCTAGATAAGAAGAACAAGTGTCAAGATGTGGAAATGTGTAACACCTAAATATACCCTAACCAAAACAAAACAAAAAAAGAGAAAAGAAAAGTTTTCTTTTTTCTTATCTTTTTAAACATATTAATCCATTCCTTCCTTAATATCAGTATGACAACTCTCTTAATGCACTGTTCTACCTATTAATATTGCTTATATGATTTACTAACTGATGCAAATAAACTAACGAAAACCCCATTTCTTTACAAACACATTAGAAGTAACACCCAAAATACAGACAACCTCTTCATCAACCAGACTAATAGGGAGGTGCTGCCATTCATCTCAACTAGATATATATAACTTTTTTTTGGAGATATTTGCTTAATTTGATGCTCATACCTAGACTTCTTGAACTACATTAATAGTTAATAATTAATGACATTATAGCGCATATATGTTCAAATGTCAGCTAAACAATACATTTGGAACATATATTCCCGCCTAAATTCCGATAATTTATTAACAAGTTAATTTTCAAAATTAGGTATGACTCTCAATTAGCACCCATCTCCAAATAATTGTTTGGCTAAAAGCCATATCAAATAAACACAGTTTGTTATTTACACTCTCATATACATATATTATATATATATATATATATATATATATATATATAATATACTATATATATATCATATATATGTGTGTGAAGAAAAGAAGTGAATCCGACGGTATGTAATTAAGTGAGAAATTTAAAAACAACAGGCTTTTAAATAAAATGCATGGTAAGTTTATACCAACGACTCAGTGTATTCAATCTGTTTAGTTTTAGATCTTCTTCAGCTTTGTTTTAAGAAAATATAAATTTATCACAGATAAATAAGGAGATTGTGAAAGTTTTTTTATCAATCCACCTAAATACTGAATGTGAAAAAAACTAGTTTCTTAGACAAAAGACCTCTCACAATTCCTTATTATCGTTGATAATTAATTCCTTAAACCAAAAAACCCTGAAGAAGCATTTAAAACAATTGAAAAACCACTGCAGCACTGGCTAATAACACTTACCACTCCTCTTTATTATAAACCTCGTGTTTTTCAAATTTATTCATATAATATAATATTAACTAATATAATATATATATATATTCTACAAATAATAAGATAGAATCTTAAATGAGTCAACAACCTGACTATAGTTTCCTTTAATGTCTCAGGGCAAGATCTTAGTCAGAATATAAGTCAATCTTGCCCTGAGCAGCGATTAAGCGAAACTAATAGTAGTTCGCTCTGACTCATCTAGGATTTATCTTTATATTGCTCACTTAGTATTTGGCACTTTTTACTTATTAGCTATTCTCCTAAGCGGTTATATCTCTCTCT
>CM042160.1:41227524-41251414 GCA_023376005.1 Doryteuthis pealeii | reverse complement strand
GCCCAAATTGCAAAATCCATCTCTTTGGTCTAATGTGATGAAAAGGAGATAAACTGCCTTGCTTTCTGGCTGATACCAGAATTTTAAGCTAGATTGATTCAAGCCTGACTTTAACCAGTTAAAAGATCATCCTTCTTTGTTTTTGTTGGGCCAAGTATCCAATAGGCACCCCCAAATCATTCAAGTTAATGAAAGGTTCACATTTTAACTCAGTACTGGTACTTCCTCTTTCAAAAATTTTTGAAAATAAACGAACAAATGATTTTTTGCACTTATATTGTATCTGACGAAACAAATTTTACAAATTGTGTGATACTATTTCAGAACAACATCCTTTATTTAATATAAGTATAACAATATATTTTGTAAATAAAAACTGTATTTTTATTTAAATAAACATAATTGCATATTTCTCTTCTGATTAAGTAAAAGCAATTTTAGTATAAAACATCTTTTTTTTTTTTTTTTTTAAATTTATTGTTGTTGAAAATATTCATAAAATTCTGATTAAAAAGTATTTATTTAAAAATAGTTTGTTATTGAATTTTAATTTGATTATGTGTAATTAATATTTTCAAAAATTATTTAAAAAAAAAAAAGGATTTATTTATAAAAAAAAAAATGACATTACATTTCACGGAAATCTCAAAATCTTTGAGACGTTTGGATTAGGGTAAGGGTTTGTGTTATTTTAGGCTACTTGGGAGTTTCTGTGATCTAATACTATTTTTGCCCAAAGTCTTTTGTGCGGCACAGAGTTGTAGGCTGACAAGCACTGAATCTTTCAAAGCCTCCATGCTTCCTGTAGTCCGCTGACACTATACCTGATGCACTCCCCACATACATATGCACACACACGCGCACACATACATGCATATTACTACAGTAAACTGTTCATGTTCCTGACACTAATACATTATTCTATGTACTAGACATGAGACTTGATGAGTTGTGGTGCACCTGAGCACTGTACACATACATGTATATTATTACTGTATATTTCATGTTCCTGACACTAATACATTATTTCTGTTACTAGACATGAGACTTTGATGAGTTGTGGTGCACCTGAGCACTGTACACATACATGTATATTATTATGTACGCTATTCATGTTCCTGACACTAATACATTATTCTGTGTACTAGACATGAGACTTTGATGAGTTGTGGTGCACCTGAGCACTGTACACATACATGTATATTATTACTGTATGCTTATTCATGTTTCCTGACACTAATACATTATTCTGTGTACTAGGACATGAGACTTTGATGAGTTGTGGTGCACCTGAGCACTGTACACATACATGTATATTATTACTGTACGCTATTCATGTTCCTGACACTAATACATTTATTCTGTGTACTAGACATGAGACTTTGATGAGTTGTGGTGCACCTGAGCACTGTACACATACATGTATATTATTACTGTACGCTATTCATGTTCCTGACACTAATACATTATTCTATGTACTAGACATGAGACTTTGATGAGTTGTGGTGCACCTGAGCACTGTACACATACATTATATTATTACTGTATGCTATTCATGTTCCTGACACTAATACATTATTCTGTGTACTAGACATGAGACTTTGATGAGTTGTGGTGCACCTGAGCACTGTACACATAACATGTATATTATTACTGTACGCTATTCATGTTCCTGACCACTAATACATTATTCTGTGTACTAGACATGAGACTTTGATGAGTTTTGGTGCCACCTGAGCACAGTACACAATAAATTTCATTATTATTAATAACTGTTTTTCATAAATCGGACCAAGTCACCAATAGGCATCCCGGCCAGATCAGTTTAGAAAAGAACTCAATTTTGTTTCACGGTTGTTAGTAAAAAAATCAACAGCCAATGTGCCTCACAGATAGTTAATAAAAAAATGAGTTATTTCATGTTGTCTTAGTATATGTTAAAAAATAATTTTCCACAACAATAAGCTAATATTGTTATTGACATTATAACAAACTCAAAATAAAAAAAACCCTCCGGGCGATGTAAAAATAGATTTTGAAACATATTGCCTGAGTGGTGGAGTAAAAAATTCCAATGTCAGCGAGTTTATACCCTAAGTAAGTAAATCATCAATTCATTAAAGGATTAAAAATAAAACAATTTGAAATGTAAACTTTACATATGTATTAAAATAAAACAAACTGTATATAGATATATAATACCAGTCATGTATTTATTAAAACTTGTTTTAAAAAACAATGAGGACTGTCTAATGTTTGCATGTTCAAATTTTGAGTTGTATTTATTCTAATGCTATGATGATTTTGGGTAATGTGACGTAAGCAGTGACGTAATTTTTGTTACAGACAAAAACCGGAAGCGAATCTCCATTTATTAATAGATATTATTTCAGATAGGAATCCACGTACAGACACATGAAAAATAAATTTTATAAATTGTGTAATACCATTTCTGAACAACCATTCTTTTATTTAATAAACCTAAAAAACTTTGTAAAAACATTTTTATTTAAATAAACATATCTGCATTTCTCTTTTGATTAAATAAAACTATTTTTAAACTATTTTAATATAAAAAAAAACAAAACAACAATTAATATTTATTTTTTCAATCCTCATGTTTTTTTGTTTTCCTTCTTTTGCCACCAGGTGGAGCTCACATTCAAAATGGATGATCTAACTTGGATTGTGTTATTTCATTCAATCTCATGTTTTTTTTGTTTTCCTTCTTTTGCCACCAGTGGAGCTCACATTCAAAATGGATATCTAACTTGGATTGTGTTATTTCATTCAATCTCATGTTTTTTTTGATTTCTTCTTTTGCCACCAGGTGGAGCTCACATTCAAAATGGATTGAAATAACTTGATTGTGTTATTTCATTCAATCTCATGTTTTTTTTTGTTTTCCTTCTTTTGCCACCAGGTGCCAAAAGAAGGGAAAAACAAAAAAAACATGAGAGAATGAAATAACACAAATCCAAGTTAGATCATCCATTTTGAATGTGAGCTCCACCTGGTGGCAAAAGAAGGAAAACAAAAAAAACATGAGATTGAATGAAATAACACAATCCAAGTTAGATCATCCATTTTGAATGTGAGCTCCACCTGGTGGCAAAAGAAGGAAAACAAAAAAACATGAGGGATTGAATAAAATAATACTTAATTGTTGTTTTTGTTTTTTTTTATATTAAAATAGTTTAAAATAGTTTTATTTAATCAAAAGAGAAATGCAGATATGTTTATTTAAATAAAAATGGTTTTTACAAAGTATTTTAGGTTTTATTTAAATAAAGAATGGTTGTTCAGAAATGGTATTACACAATTTATAAAATTTTATTTTTCATGTGTCTGTACGTGGATTCCTATCTGAAATAATATCTATTAATAATGGAGATTCGCTTCCGGTTTTTGTCTGTAACAAAAATTACGTCACTGCTTACGTCACATTACCCAAAATCATCATAGCATTAGAATAAATACACTCAAAATTTGAACATGCAAACATTAGAACAGTCCTCATTGTTTTTTAAAACAAGTTTTTAATAAATACATGACTGTATTATATATCTATATACAGTTTGTTTTATTTTAATACATATGTAAAGTTACATTTCAAATTTTATTTTTTAATCCTTTAATGAATTGATGATTTTACTTACTTAGGGTATAAACTCGCTGACATTGAATTTTTTACTCCCACCACTCAGGCAATATGTTTCAAAAATCTATTTTTACATCGCCCGGAGGGTGTTTTTTTATTTTGTACTAGTTGTTATAATGTCAATAACAATATTAGCTTATTGTTGGTGGAAAATTATTTTTAACATATACTAAGAACAACATGAAATAACTCATTTTTTTTATTAACTATCTGTAGAGGCACATTGGCTGTTGATTTTGTTTACTAACAACCGGTGAAAAGCAAAATTGAGTTCTTTTCTAAACTGATCTGGGCCGGGATGCCTATTGGTGACTTGGTCCGATTTATGAAAAACAGTTATTAATAATAATGAAATTTATTGTGTACTGTGCTCAGGTGCACCACAACTCATCAAAGTCTCATGTCTAGTACACAGAATAATGTATTAGTGTCAGGAACATGAATAGCGTACAGTAATAATATACATGTATGTGTACAGTGCTCAGGTGCACCACAACTCATCAAAGTCTCATGTCTAGTACACAGAATAATGTATTAGTGTCAGGAACATGAATAGCATACAGTAATAATATACATGTATGTGTACAGTGCTCAGGTGCACCCACAACTCATCAAAGTCTCATGTCTAGTACATAGAATAATGTATTAGTGTGTCAGGAACATGAATAGCGTACAGTAATAATATACATGTATGTTACAGTGCTCAGGTGCACCACAACTCATCAAAGTCTCATGTCTAGTAACAGAATAATGTATTAGTGTCAGGAACATGAATAGCGTACAGTAATAATTACATGTATGTGTACAGTGCTCAGGTGCACCACAAACTCATCAAAGTCTCATGTCTAGTACACAGAATAATGTATTAGTGTCAGGAACATGAAAGCATACAGTAATAATATACATGTATGTGTACAGTGCTCAGGTGCACCACAACTCATCAAAGTCTCATGTTCTAGTACACAGAATAAATGTATAGTGTCAGGAACATGAATAGCGTTACAGTAATAATATACATGTATGTGTACAGTGCTCAGGTGCACCACAACTCATCAAAGTCTCATGTCTAGTACACGAATAATGTATTAGTGTCAGGAACATGAATAGCGTACAGTAATAATATACATGTATGTGTACAGTGCTCAGGTGCACCACAACTCATCAAAGTCTCATGTCTAGTACATAGAATAATGTATTAGTGTCAGGAACATGAACAGTTTACTGTAGTAATATGCATGTATGTGTGCGCGTGTGTGCATATGTATGGGGAGTGGCATCAGGTATAGTGTCAGCGGACTACAGGAAGCATGGAGGCTTTGAAAGATTCAGTGCTTTGTCAGCCTACAACTCTGTGCCGCACAAAAGACTTTTGGCAAAAATAGTATTAGATCACAGAAACTTCCCAAGTAGCCTAAAAATAACACAAACCCTTACCCTAATCCAAACGTCTCAAAGATTTTGAGGATTTCCGTGAAATGTAATGTCATTTTTTTTTTTATAAATAAATCCTTTTTTTTTTTTTAAATTAATTTTTGAAAATATTTAATTACACATAATCAAATTAAAATTCAATAACAAAATCTATTTTTAAATAAATACTTTTTTAATCAGAATTTTATGAATATTTTTCAACACAATAATTTAAAAAAAAAAAAAAAAAGATGTTTTTATACTAAAATTGCTTTTACTTAATCAGAAGAGAAATATGCAATTATGTTTATTTAAATAAAAATACAGTTTTTATTTACAAAATATTGTTTATACTTATTTAAATAAAAGGATGTTGTTCTGAAATAGTATCACACAATTTGTAAAATTTGTTTTCGTCAGATACAATATAAGTGCAAAAAAAATCATTTGTTCGTTTATTTTCAAAAATTTTGAAAGAGGAAGTTACCAGTACTGAGTTAAAATGTGAACCTTTCATTAACTTGATGATTTGGGGTGCCTATTGGATACTTGGCCCACAAAAACAAAGAAGGATGATCTTTTTAACTGGTTAAAGTCAGGCTTGAATCAATCTAGCTTAAAATTCTGGTATCAGCCAGAAAGCAAGGCAGTTTATCTCCTTTTCACTCACATTAGACCAAAGAGATGGATTTTGCATTTGAGGCCGAGCGCCACACCTACCATCAGCTTCTTACTTTACCTCACAGATCCATGTGCTAATCATACGCTGAGTTAGCGAGGGCCAGTATTGAATCAGGAACCTTGTGGTTCCTAGTCAGACACTCTACCGACTGAGCTAAATTGAATTATCTAAATTAAACTTTTTATTCTGATTATCTTTAGATGGGAAGTAGGGTGTCGGTTGGAGTAAAATCCAACTGTATGAGGGGAAGTAAAAGGAAAAATGAACAAAAATAATGACTCAAACAAGTCCAAGTAGGAGAGAAATATTTCGTCCTTCTGACACAAAGAACATCTTCAGTCTGACTTTAAATACATACATTTGTGTTTATAGGCGAGAAAGTGAGTTAGTGGTGGAAGTGTTCATTTCAATCAAATCCTCCCTAACCTCCCTACCCCTCAATTCGTCGATTTATACTTTTCCCAAGAGTATTAGCGCTATGTGAAATGCAAACAGCCACGTCCAGGATTTGAACTCAGGTCGGCATGTCCATTTCCTACAACTCTAACCATTATACAACGCACCTCCATATACATATATAAAGGGCAGTTGTGTGTATGTATGTATGTATGTATGTATGTCTGGAGGAAATTTCAAAAATAAAACAGTTAAAGACAAAGTAAATATATATACACATTCACTGTTACTGAGTTTAGCTTTTTATGCAAAAATTATGAAGATTTGATTTATATTCGCGAATATATTTAAAAATTAAACTAGCAGGTTCTTTAAATTGTTGCCAACTTTAAACCGCTCACAGCAGCTCTCCCATTAAAGTACAAAAACTGATGGTTAGTTCATTATAACTGAACAGAAAGACTCAAATTACAACAATAATAAGACTTTATTTGAATAGAATGAGTTCTGAGGTGAATAGATAGTGAATTTTGAAGTATGCTATCATACAGGTAAAAAATACCAAGAAAATTTGGTACAGCTGTGGGGGAAATTTGTTTGGCAAATAATTAATTACACACAACAAATAACTAAAGGACACAGCTCAAATATGCAAGACTCACAAACATGTATGTATGATAAGAACATTTCCTCTTTACATATGTATATATGTAAAGGCCGTCAGAGAGAGCTCCATTCGTCTTATAGGAGTGACTTGCATTCAAGCATAATCGGCGTCTGTCAACGAAATCCCTTCTAAAGAGCTCAACCTTCCAGGGATGTGAGTGCGTATGTGTGTGTGTTTAAAAAGAAAGAAGAGAGATAGAAAGTGAGATGGTAATTCAGTGTGTCAAATACACCCAGAGAGTGTTTAAAATTGTGGGAGCTAATCTATACATATATAAAAAGGCAGTTGTGTGTATGTATATATGTATGTATGTCCGAAGGAAATTATGAAAATAAAACAGTTAAAGACAAAGTAAATACATATACATATTCACTGTTACTGAGTTTAGTTTTTTATGCAAAAATTATAAAGATTTGATTTATATTAACCATTACACCATATTAAGGATTTTTCTTTTCTTTTCTGGAGTGGCTGGAGTAATTCTTGCTTTATGTTATTTTCCAAGTGAAATTCTCATGACAGAGATTTGTCTGAAATTCTTTTGGAATGCCAGAATCAAAGAAATGTGATTCTTTAATTGGTCAGCCATGATGTCACAGACCTCGGCCTTGAATTGATTCCCATCAATTGGGATTTAAGGAGAACGAGGAAACATGGCTAAAATATTTGAATGCTAAGCACTGAAAGGTCTGCAAGTTCAATCCCCAACCGCTTGATATAAAAAGAAATGATTTCAATTTCGAAAAAGTTGGCTTAGCGGAAAAGAGTCAAATTAGAATAGAAACGATTTTGGATGGAAACGTATAGTGTGTACGTATGAGTCAATTCCCAAAGCAGGAGAATTAAATATAAGAGCGAAAAACTTTTCGTTCCCAAATGAGATTATTAAATATATTAATAACAATTCCGCACGGGAATTCCTGGATGGAAATTCCAAGTTACTTCTTTGCAAGAGTTTGATGAAAAGTTCTGAGCCTAACCAAGAATGGAATGACCAAGAGCCATAGAATAGACTGGTCCAGGTTACAAGCCTGAAGCCAAACTTTTTTTTAGACCTCCTCTTTTCAATGCTGGTTTAGCGATTATCTGCCAATGCTGGGATGAACGTGTGTCCAAAGGGGTTATCTTCCCTTACCGTGAGGGTTTCGCCACTAGGTGACACTACTAACTGGGTATTTAAACAGCTGCCCAGGAATTCCTCTCTCTCTTTCTCATGGTCTAATTAACTTTGAACCACGTATCTTTGAGAATCTGTGTTATGCCTCAAAGATACATGGTTCAAAGTTAACTGACCTGAAAAAAATGTAAAAGTTTTTAAATAAAATAACTAGTGCATTATATCCTTTATTCATTAATATATCAACACTGAAAATTTCCTTATATTCAGTTAATTCTTTTATTTTATTTTTTTTTTTTTTGCCGGGGTGACATATGATGGTGGAATTTAGGTCCGTTAAGTTCGATTTAACCATTCATTCATACAAAATTTAAAATAAAAGAGAAAAACAAAAGCGAAGGAAAGTTATCAATCTTCAATCATAAATAATCTGGACCATATGACCTTCAGGCACCCCTTTTGCGATCTCAATTCATAAGGACATTTTTTCATTTACACCGTCAAAATTTGGTTGTTTGTTAACAGAAGATTTTTAGAGTTTTTTTTCAATTATAAAACTAACCCCTAACCCCTAACTCTAACCCCTAACCCTAACCCCTAAAAAACAACTGGATTTTGATGGTGTAAATGAAAAAATGTCCTTATGAATCAAAATCGCAAAAGGGGTGCCTAAAGGTCATATGGTCCAATAATCTTATAAATATTAAAATTGTATAAATATTTGTTTTCCCAGGTGAAAATGTAAAATAAAAGTCAATAGAAATTTGATAAAAATAAAAAAAGCAATAAAAAAAATAAAAAAATCTTTATTTTGAGATTATCTACAGACAAAGAAGATCTTGAGAAGAGATCAGAAAAAGACAATTAAGGATTTACTGTAAGAAGTAAAAACTTGAAAGAAATTCAGTCAAGCAGATTATTACCACATGAGATTCTGAATTAATTAACAAAACAAATTGCAAATAAACAGATTTAAAAAACAAAAAAAAGAAAAAAAAAACAACAAACAAATAGAAAACAAAAGAAGAAAAAGCAAGTAAAAAGAAAAAACAAAAAAAACAAAAAGGAAAAGAAGAAAAGAAAAAAAATTATTTAGCAAAGTGTTCCTCACATAAAAAAAAAAAAAAAAAAATTAAAAAAAAGGTTTTAGTATTTGAAAAAGTCTTTAAAACCTAAATAAGCAGAAAGTAAAGATTTTTTCAAAGTTTTTTTTTTTGGTGTGTGTGTGGGGTGGTGGGGGTGAGTAGGGTTTATCTTATATTTACATATATTTTTTTTTGTTTTTGTTTTGTTCTTAAGTACATGCAAGGAGATTTTTCAATTTCTGGCTGATGCAAAAAGTTGTTTTTTTAATTCTTTAATTGTTTATCTATTCTCTCTCTATCTATCTATCATATATATATATATATATATATATATATATTAATGATTTGAAGGCCAATACAATGCACATAAAAAATAAAAACAAAAAGATCTTTTTTTTTATTTTCATGTGCCTTGTATTGGCCTTCAAATCATTAATATATAATAACATAATTAACAATGCTTCAAGCAAATTACCAATTACTTATATATATATAATATATATATATATATATAATATATAATATATAAGAGAGTTTTATAATTTACTTGAAGCATTGTGTTTATATTGGTTTGTGGTTGGTTTTGAAGGCTATCACAATGGCAAGTGTAAAGAAAAATAAGGTAACATTCATCTGTAGAAGAGATTTTATCTCGAAAAATATTAAGAATAAATCACAGGTTAAAAAACAACACCATTGTTACCTTATTTTTCTTTACACTTGCATTGTGATAGCCTTCAAAACCAACCACCAAACCAATATATATATATATATATATATATATATATATATATATATATATATGGGAGAATATGTGCTTAATTGAAGTCGTACCTAAGAGAAATAGATCTATAACTGCAAAATGCCCAATTGTATAGCTTTTCTTTACCACTATATATATATATATATATATATAATATATATATATATATATATATATATATATATATATATATAGTGGTAAAGAAAAGCTTATACAATTGGTTATTTGCAGCTATAGATCTATTTCTCTCCGCAGGTATCAATGGTCTGATGATACTCATAGGTATACACTGATACCTGTGAGTAGAAATAGATCTGTAACCACAAAATGACTGATTTTTTAGCTTTTTCTTTACCAATTATATTGCTCTGTTTAATAATAATAATATAAATATATAAATATGATATAAAATATAAATAATCAACTAAATAACTCGGCAAAATATCAATTGAAATTAGTTGCTGTGTTGTTATATCCACTTTTTCCTTTATTTTCAACCACATTTTGTCAGATTTACTCAATCCTTCATTCCTCACACATATATATGTGAAGTAAACAAACAAACGATGTGTTTTGATATGCCTTTTTTTAGCCGACAATTTTTGGGAGAATATATGCTTAATTGAAGTCATACCTAATGTTTGAAAATTAATTAATTAATAATTAATGAATTAGGTGGGAATACCTATTCAAATGTAAGGCTAAACAAATCGAGAAAAATCAATCTCTATATGTACATTTCAGCCTATTAGGCCTCATCAGCAGAGCTATAGACAGGAAGACCGCTTTGTGTGTGATTTGAACCCTGACTATCAAGCTGACAGGCAGACACTCTAACCGTTACACCAGCAGGCCCTTCCCAGATTTTTCGTTTTGTTTAGAAGTAGGTTATATTCCACTATATGGTGACTATATATATGTGTGTGTGTGTGTGTGTGTGTGTGTGTGTGTGTGTGTGCATGTGTGTGTGTATGGAGACAGTAAATGATAACATTTATTTTGAAATTATATAAACACATATATACATTTATATTGAGTACAATAACACAAAACACATGAAGTAATCAACTTTTACCAATACAATGTAAAAAGAGAGAAAATTTTATTAACCTAGGTACTCAATTTAATATGATTTACATAAATCTAGCTAGCATAGTAGAACACAAACCTTATTCAACATTCTGTCTAATTACTTTTGTCTCACCCTATACATATATACATATGTATATGTATATATATTATATATATATTATATATATATATATATTATTTTTTTCGTTTTGTATATATATATATATATATATATATATATATATACATATATATATATAACAAAACGAAAAATCTGAGAAAGGCCAGCTGGTGTAATGGTTAGAGTCCCCACCTGTCAGCTTGACAGTATGGTTTGAATCACACACAAAGTGGTCTTCCTGTCTATAGCTCTGCTGATGAGGCCTTATAGGCCGACATATACATACAGAGATTGATTTTTCTCAATTTGTTTAGCCTTACATTTGAATAGGTATGCCTGCCTAATTCATTAATTATTAATTGATTAATTTTCAAAATTATCAAAATTATTCAAAAATATATATATATGTAATATAGTGAAAAATTTGAAAAAACACAGGTTCAAATAAAATGAGTGATATTTATTCAGCCAACGCTGCAGTGTTTCAATCTGTTTAGTAGATTTTCTTCGGGGCTTTTGTTGATATAAAGAAAAGTAAAGTTTATCACAGAATAATAAGGAGACTGTGATATTATTCTGTGATGAACTTTACTTTTCCTTATATCAACAAAAGCCCTGAAGATCTACTAAACAGATTGAAACACTGCAGCGTTGGCTGAATAAATATCACTCATTTTATTTGAACCTGTGTTTTTTCAAATTTGTCACTATATTACATACCGTCGGATTCACTTCCATTTTTCTCTTCACACACACACAGATCACTGTAGTACTCATACACTGAGTTGGCGAGGGCTGGTATTGAACCTGGAACCTTGTGATTCCTAGACTGATGCTCTATCGACTGAGCTTATATATATATATATATATAATATATATATATATATATATATATATATATATGGAAACATTTCCTACATTGAAGTCTGACCTGTGTGGCAGCGCCTGTATGTCGAGGATTTCATGTGTGATGGGGTACATAAAAAACAAGCTGGATCCATGGGCCATCTGCGTGCTCACAACTGCTCACATCTGGACTACTTGTAGAAATGGCCTTATTCTGTCAAGAAGCGGCAATCACCATATATATATATATATATATATGTATTATCAGAACCAACCTCTGCTAA
Source organism: Doryteuthis pealeii (assembly GCA_023376005.1). Classification (NCBI taxonomy): domain Eukaryota; kingdom Metazoa; phylum Mollusca; class Cephalopoda; order Myopsida; family Loliginidae; genus Doryteuthis; species Doryteuthis pealeii. Next base: position 41,239,311 of record CM042160.1, on the reverse strand, counting down.
TACCAACAACTGACCATCTTCCCCTTATTCACTACCTCCTAATTCACCAATATTAAGATGTTCCCCATTGAAGCAAGAACTCAATCCAAAGTCCTGGAGAAGGTCTAACAGACCGAAACGTTACAACATCGACATCACTACCTACAATAAACATCCATTTTTACAACATCCCATGTTTGTCTACATTTCTCCACATACTGTCGGATTAATTTCCTCTTATTTCTCCCATATATATATATATATATATATATATATATATATATATATATATAAAATGTTGTTCTGGTTCCAACGGAGAAAATTCAATATTTTATAAAAAAAGGAAGGTCCACCAAATGTATTTTGTACTCAGAAAAATATTTTTAATTCTTTTTGTTTTTGTAAAACAAAAAGCTGAGAACAAAATACATTTTGCGGACCTTCCTTTTTTATAATATATATATATAATATATAATTATATATATATATATATATATATATTATATATATATATATTTCATTTTTGAAGGTAGTAAATAGATTAAAGGTACTTTTGCTTACACTCATTCTCATTATTTTGTTCAAATTCTAATTTAACTGGTATTCTCTGATTACTTTCTTTCCAGACAAGTTAATTTGATAAAAAAATTTAAAAATTCTTTAACAACTTCCTTTTTCAGTTTCAATATCTTCTTCTACTTCTTCTTCCCCCCCTTCCCCTCTTCCTCTTGTTCTTCTTCTTCTTCTTCTTCCTCTTCTTCTTCTTCTTCCCTTCCCCCTCATCTTCTACTCCCTCCTCCTCCCTTCCCCCTCATCTTCTTCTTCTTCTTCTTCTTCTTCTTATTCTCCTCCTCTCCTCCCCTTCTTCTTCTTCTTCTTCTTCTGTCGTCTCTCCTCCCTCATCACTCTTCTTCTTCTTCTTCTGTCATCTCTCCTCCCTCATCTTCTTCTTCTTCTTCTGTCGTCTCTCCTCCCTCATCACTCTTCTTCTTCTTCTTCTTCTGTCGTCTCTCTTCCCTCATCACTCTTCTTCCTCCTCCTCCTCCCCTTCTTCTTCTTTTCTTCTTTTCTTCTTCTTCTTCTCATCCACCCTTCCCCTCTTCTTCTTCTTCTTCTTCTTTCTTCTTCTTCTCCTCCTCCCCTCATCCACCCCTTCCTCTTCTTCTTCTTCTTCTTCTTCTTCTTTCTTCTTCTTCTTCTTCCACCCTTCCCCTCTTCTTCTTCTTCTTTTTGTCATCCATAACTTCATCGTAACTTCAGCTTTACCCAACAATCAGTGTGTTCATTCGAGCTGATACTGCAAGTTAGCAGATTATCATCCCCCCCCCTTGGACACCAAATGGTGCATAACAGTAGACATACATTCAAAGACCTATCACATATTCTGATTGTATTCTGTTTAAAAAAAAAAACTATTCACCAAACAATCTGAAAGCAGAATAAAAAGTATGACAGTTAATCCAAAATTTGATTATCAAATAAGAAGTCATAAATCCTTTTATGGTTATTTCCTATAACTCCAACATAAACAAAGGAGAACCACTCTTGACTAATAAATTTTTATTTATTTTCCCATTAAACTAACCCTAAACTCCTAACCCTAACCCTAACCTAATCCCTAACTCTAACCCTTTATGTTGGAGTTAAAGGAAATAACCCCTTTTACTTTATATCTTAATATATTTACCAACCTCTCCAGACAAGCAGGATGTGACACAAAATCAATTTCTTCAGCTGAGTTTAACAGTTTTCCTTCTCCTAGACTGGTTACCTAACCATAGTTACCTAACCATAGTTACCTAACCATGGTTAAAGAGCCCAGTTATTTTCTAATATTAATTCAAAATCTGAAATTCTTATGATTATTTTCACTCTATGTAAGTTTTTCATACCAGTTTTAACTGGTGGTTTTTCACTGAAGTCTGAATGACAATACATATAACTTTTAGAAATCTTATTTTTTGATTGTCTTCTAATTCTTTTTTCCCTATGTCCACAAAAGTTTACGCGAAACAATCCTAAATGTAGCGAGAAAATCCCAGAATGTTAAAGACAACACTTCACCCTGCAAGTCAAGCCAACCATCTTTAAAAACATCTCTAAATCCCCATAACCAAAAAAATACTTTATTATATTTTTCTTTTCTTTTATTTCATTTTTTTTCCTTTCTTTTCTCACATCTTTTTATTCTTTTTTCTTTTGCTTCATTCTTCTATTAAGCGATGTCCAGTCAAGCAGAAGTACTTGATCCCTGGTCAACAGAGACCCAAGTGGTCATTAAAGGAACAAAAAACAAATGGTATTGTTTCTAGGATAAGAAGAACAAGTGTCAAGATGTGGAAATGTGTAACACCTAAATATACCCTAACAAAACAAAACAAAAAAAGAGAAAAGAAAAGTTTTTCTTTTTTTTCTTATCTTTTTTTTAAACATATTAATTCCATTCTTTCTTCTCTTAATATGCAGGTATGACCAAACTCTCTGAAATGCCACTGGTTCTACCTTTAAATATTTGCTTATAGATTTATTAACTGATGCAAATAAACTAACGAAAAACCCATCTTACTAACAGCATTATAAGTAACACCAAAATACAGACAAACCTCTCATCAAAGGACTAATAAGGGGAGGTGTGGTCCATTAATCTATACATATATATATTTTTTTTTTGAGGATATGTGCTTAATTGAAGTCATACCTAATTTTGAAAATTAATTAGTTAATAATTAATGAATTTAGGCGGGCATATATGTTCAAATGTATGGCTAAACAAATACATTTGAACATATATTTCAAAATTAGGTATGACTTCAATTAAGCACCCATCCTCCAAAGATTGTTTGCTAAAAGCCATATCAAATAAACACATTTGTTTATTTACTTACTCTCATATATATATATATATATATATATATATATATATATATATGTGAAGAGAAATGGAAGTGAATCCGACGGTATGTAATATAGTGAGAAATTTGAAAAAACACAGGTTTAAATAAAATGAGTGGTAAGTTTATAAGCCAACACTGCAGTGTTTCAATCTGTTTAGTAGATCTTCTTCAGGGCTTTTGTTTTAAGGAAAATAAATTTATCACAGATAATAAAGAGATTGTGAAAGTCTTTTGTTAATCAATCCACCTAAAAATACTGAGTGAAAAATTAGTGTTCTTAGACAAAAGACTCTCACAATCTCCTTATTATCTGTGATAAATTTAATTTCCTTAAAACAAAAACCCTGAAGAAGATTTACTAAACAGATTGAAACACTGCAGCACTGGCTAATAAACTTACCACTCATTTTATCTAAACCTGTGTTTTTTCAAATTTTTCATTATATATATATATATACATATATATATATATATATAAAGATAAATCTAATGAGTCAGATGAACCTACTATTAGTTTCGCTTAATGCTCTTCAGGGCTAAGATCTTAGTCAGTAATATATGTCAGATCTTAGCCCTGAAGAGCATTAAGCGAAACTAATAGTAGGTTCGTCTGACTCATTAGATTTATCTTTATTATTTGCTCTACTTAAATATTGAGCACTTTTTACTTATTAGCTATTCTCCTAGTGGTTATATGAATATATATATATATCTTATATACATATATATATACATATAAATTGTTTTTCTTATGGCCAAATACTGTACCAATAGATTATTTTTTGTTGGTACGACTATCTTGGTCTTTTCTTTTTTTCAAAAATTTTTTTCTCCCCGGTTGATGTTTGGTAGTATATTTTTACAATCAAACTATTTGCTGGTCTTTTTTCTCACCGCGAGGATTTACCAACACGCTTGGTATATTAAATTATATATATATATATATATATATATATATATATAACTTTTAGAAAGCTTATGTTTTGATTGTTTTCTAATTCTTTTTTCCCTCTGTCCACAAAAGTTTAGGTACTTGGTTACTGACAGTTTCTTGTCTACATCATTTTCAAACCAATGGCTGTTTAGTTTATATTTTACACACACACACACACACACACACATATATATATATATATATATATATATATATATATATATACATATATATATAATTTGTTGTTAGACCATTTCCTGTTTTTTTTTGTATTTTTTTAATCATAGTTAGGTGCCAGTAGCATTTTACACTTTATCCTTGTGTTTTCTCAGATGACTCACCAGGCCAGCCCTGGAGAGACATACTCTTCCACATAAACTAAATGTTGGAACTTCTCCACTTTGAATGTTGCTGGGCTGAAAATTACCCTTTCTAATAGCCCGCTTCAATGTTTGGTGTTTAATTCAGTTGGACTCAAATTCTTCCACAGACAGATATATATATATATATATATATATGTAAGGTATCCAAATGACTGGTAGTAAGGGATGATCCTATTTAGGATCTTCAAAATCTAACTGTATAACCATACTGCATGCTTTTGTAGGTGCAAACATATGTTCATACAAGGATTTTTATAAATCCCTAAAGAGAGCTCAATGTATAATAATCAATAAATTAGATTAAATACAGAGCAATATTTACCTTTCAACTTTTTAACTTTTTTCCTTCTTCTAGACTGGTTGTCTCACCAAGGTTAAAGACCCAGTCTGCCCAACTATTTACCCATAGCTGGAGAGAGAATCATCATCATAATCACCATGTCGAGCAAGTAGCATGAATATCCATGACAATCTCTCGCCAACATTCCTATCATTCATTGCCCCTGGGAGTTCTTCTGCGCAGCAACCAGCATCCTCACATAGTTGGTCAATGTAGGTCCTTGCTGGGCGGCCCACATTAGCATGTCCATGTGTTGGCTTCCACAGGAGAACATCGCTTATGAGCTCGTCCTTACTTCTCCAGCAGTGTCCGGCATGCCTAGTCCGTCTCACTCGATGGTTTGTGAGATAGGAGGCAGGTGGCCGTACAGCTGCTTCCTTGTAGGGTGCTGTTTCCACGACTTGTTCAAGACTGCACGCAGCATTCTTGTGCAGCTCCCATCCAGCTTATTCTCAAGGCACGTCGTTAGGGTCCAAGTGGTGAAGCCATACAGCAGTACGGATATAATCACAGCCTGGAAGTGAGAGAGAATAGTTGGATGCATACCTTTCCCATGGGTATTTGTGCTATGTGAAATGCAAATAGCCTAGTCCAGAATTTGAACTCAGGTTGCTGAGTCCATTTCCTTAAACGATAACCATTACACCACGTGCCTCCATAAATTTAAATCCACCCTTTAATTCTTTGTATACGTAACATTCAGAAAGCTTTTATAGGCATCCCATCGTAGTGTAATGATTAACAAGCTCATGGTGGGGGTCCAGTGGCTTTAGCCCTGGATCTTTACAGGTTAATAGAGTATCCCTTCATCGCCATTACTTCAAGGTCCACTCTGAGTTGGAATAATAGAGCCTACTAGGGTACCATCTATGGGTTAAATTGAACAAAATGAGTCTACAGAAAATGTGCTTAAAAGAATTAAGAACCCATCAAGAATGAATAAAGCAAAATGTTTTCAGCATAAAATACCCCCAATGGGTTGAATTGCCATTAAATCCAACCAACCAACCAGCCAACCAGCCAACCAATCAACCAACCAACCCATTGGCTACCTTGTGGGTATTAAAATAAAATTAAAATAAAATTAAAATAAAAAACAACAAACTCCCATGAAACTTCACACCTGAAGAACCCCTAGAGAATGTGCGGAAAAAAAGGAGACATTTCCAACCACCAAGATAATCTCTCAGCCATTTGGATTTAGGCCTTATCTGGGGCAGGACACAACTACTGGTCAGGAAAGAATTTCCTTACCACGTGCTGGCTATGACTCGTGAATAAAGCCAAAATCATAAAACTACCTTTTGTCTTTATCTCTTCCTTTTTCTTCCCTTGAATTCCTTTTTCATCACGACCACCAAACAAGATGGGGTTAAAAGTAAACCCTAGGGACACGCACCAGGAATAACCACAGATACCTTTTAAACCTAAAACACTAAAACTCTTGCCACTCCACAACTTTACACCATACTGCCCCCATTAAGTAAAGATTATTTATGAGTACAAATGGGTCGGGTTAGCTCAGTCGGTTGAGCGTTCGGCTAGAAACCACAAGGTTCCTAGTTCGATACCGGTTCCCGCCAACTCAGCGTATGAGTAGCACAGGGATCTGTGCGGTAAAGTAAGGAGCTGATGGTAGGTGTGGCGCTCCACCTCACATGCTAAAATAACAATCTCCTTGGTCTAGCGCTATTGAAAAAGGGATAGACTCCCTCGCTGACTGGCTATACCGACTTTAGGCCGCCCCGTCGACTTTACATTACTTACTACAAATGTCTAAAATTTGGGTGGGAAGAAAGTTTTCTTTTTTTTTCTTTTCTTTACAAAACTTCAAGATCAATTCTTTTCAGTGAAAAATACCATAAATTCTATATTGTCAACTAATTAACAAGTCTTAAGGATTTTCTATTGTTTAGACTTTAAAAAAAAAAATTTTTTTGCATATTTTTAATGTTATGGTGAAAATTTTGCAAGACAATGACAACATTGAAGAAGTCAGGGCTCTAAAAGAATTACCTTTATAATAGGCTAGAAGCGACTACCCAGCATTGCCTGAGTAGGGGACAGCAAAAAGTTAGTCTCGCAGATCCATTATTACAGAATCCAGATTTGAATCCTCGCAGGATGCCCCATTAAAATCCCTGCATAAAAAAAGGCCTTGCATTGATCTGGCCTGGTGGGGTGTCAGAAAAAAAAAAAAACTGCACAGACACTCTGAAAAGAAAAATTAATGTCTCTGTTTAAAATACTAAATTTTAAAAAACTTCCATGCTGTTATGAATTAAACTTTAAAAAAATATCATCTGTATAAATCAAATCTTCATTATTTTTGCTCAAAAAGCAATATCTGGTGATAGTAAATGTGTATAGATATTTACTTTGTTGTTAATTGTTTTATTTTCAAAGATTCCCTTGGACACACATACATACATACATAGCAACTGCCCTTTATATATGTATAGACTGGACAAAACGTGACCATTGGGTCACCCATTCAGCTCTGGGTAGATAATTGAGATTAGAGAAAAGTGAGTTTGCAAAGTGAATTAAATTTTTAGAAAAATAAATACAGCTGGACAAAACATTAAAATCATTTGTAAGATTTCTAAGAAAGGGAATGTTGACTTAATTTAAGATATGGATTGCTGGTTATGAAATTCAACATAAAAATACATTTCAAATTCTCCATCTCTCTCTCTCTCTCTCTCTCTCTCTCTCTCTCTCTCTCTCTCTCTCTCTCTCTCTCTCTCTGTACTCTACTCTCCCAGAGAAACTAACATGGATAACGAGGAGGTAATCAAGATATACAGAGAGAGGAAAAAAGTGATAGGCAGAATGTAAAGTAAAACATTCATCAGTTTTTGACTTAATTGCAATTACAACTAATTAGAACCAATTAAAATGAATTTTTTCAAACATAATTCAATCCTAAAAGTAAGGAATAATTTAGTATAATTTTTGTGTCATTAAACTAAACAGTAAAACAGCCTTTAGGAGACAAAAGTTTATTCGCTCAGCTTTAGTATAATAATAGATAGATATTGTTTTTCATGATTTTAAATGAGTAAAATATTTTTCCAGTCATTTAGTTTACACTTGATATATTCAATACATCTTATTGAATACCAAAAGTGTATAAAAATTTGTACATACTATTAAATTGTGTACTTTCCACGGGTTGTGAATTGCATATGAATATATATTATATAGTCATACAAGGATTTTTATAAATCCCTCAGAGAGCTCAATGTATAATCTATACATATATAAAGGGCAGTTGTGTGAATCTGCATGTCTGGAGGAAACCTCGAAAATAAAACAATTGACAACAAAGTAAATATATATACACATTAAATATCACCAGGGCTCGGTTTTTGAGCAAAAATAATGAAGATTTGATTTAAATTCATGAAGATATCTACAAAATAAAATATTTAAATGAAAATAACATGGAATTTTTTTTCCATTTAATATTGTTAAATTTCTATTTTCAGAGGGACTAGATCAATGCAAGGTCTTTTTTTAAATAGGGATTTTAATGAGGCATCCAGCAGGGATCCAACTCACAGTTCAGTAATAATGGATCTGCGAGACAACTTTAAAAAAATCCCCCCTCTACCTAGGCGACGCCGGGTAGCCACTTCTAGTAATCAATCGATAAAGTTTTGAAATATCAATTCACATAAATTAGTTATATTAGAGCAATATTTAACTTTTAAAGAAAGAAAAACTTAAACTGTCATCCTGTTATAATATTTTATTTCGACCAGCTTGTATATATATATATATATATATATATATATATATATATATATATTTATATATATATATATATATTCTATAACTCTGCTGATGAGGCATAATAGGCCGAAATGTACATTCAGAGAATGACTTTTTCTCGAATTGTTTATGCTTCACATTTAAACAGCTATATTCGCCTAATTATTTTTCAAATTAGGTATGACTTCAATTAAGCACATATTCTCCCAAAAATTGTCGGCATAGCCATATCAAACAAACTGTTTGCATACTATCTATATATATATATATATATATAATATATATATATATATATATATATATATATATATATATGAAAAGAAAATATTTTTAAAATATAACAAACACAGGATGTTACGATCAGGAAACAATTTTTAGTGTCAATACTTAAGCATTTCGGTATTTTATACCATCTTCAGGACACTGTTAGGTGATGTTTACGTGAGGAACAAAATGAAAGATGTTAAGTATTTTTTAAATATTTTCTTTTCATATTGTCAGATTAATTTCCTCATCATATTTCCATATATATATATATATATATATATATATATATATATTATATATATATATATGAGACCTAATAGGTCGAAATGTACATTCAGGGATTGACATTTTCTCGATTTGTTTAGCCTTACATTTGAACATATATGCCCGCCTAAATTCATCAATTATTAACTAATTAATTTACAAAATTAGATATGAGTTCAATTAAGCACATATCCTCCAAAACATTGTCGGCTTAGAGCCATATAAAAATTAACACATTTGTTTGTTTACTTAACCTCATATATATATATATATATATATAATATGCCAAGCGTGTTGGTAGATCCTTGCGGAGAGAAAAAACCCAGCAGAAAGTTTGATTGTAAAAATATACTACCAAACATCAACCAGGAAGAAAAAAATTTTTGAAAAAAAGAAAGGACCAAGATATTCGTACCAACAAAAAATAATCTATTGGTACAGTATTTGGCCAAAAGAAAAAACAATTTATATGTATATATATGTATATAAGATATATATATATTCATATAAGTGCTAGGAGAAAGCTAATAAGTAAAAAGTGCTCGATACCTAAGTAGAGTCAGATTTTAGCCCTGAAGAGCTTTATGCGAAACTAATAGTAGGTTCGTCTGACTCATTAGATTATCTTTATATATATATATATATATTGATTATTGCGTCTATGTATGAGTATATACAATGGTTATTTTGTGTTTTATACCTATGTTAATGCGTTTTGCATAGAGACTCTTTTCTTTTGGGGTATAAATAAATATAAATTTGTGAGTGTGTATGTAGAGATAGAACCTAACGGAGTGAAAGAGGTCGCCGTACTAGGGAAGTAGAAAACCCTGACGTTGGTGATTATGACTCTAGCGACAGTGAAAGGTGGTGGGGGGTAGGTGTAAAGTATTGAGGGTGAGGGGGGTGTTCGTCGCACGAAAAAGAGAGGTCACCCAGCGAGGGTGGGGGGTGAGCGATGGGGGTTAGGACAAACAGATGAGGCAAGCAAGCGAGCAGACAAATCTATGCACTACGCATCATTACCGACAGACATTACAACAACAACGACAAGGATGGATGGATGGATGGAAACAAACTCATAAGATGGCGGGATGATGAAGTGGGGGGGGGGTGGAGGTGGCTACGGGGTGAGGGGGGGGGATCGAGAGGGAAATGGATTCTTTATTTCACACTACGGACAAACGAGGATTTTCAGGGTGGAGGTCGGAAAAATTAGAAAATGTGGATTTTTTTCGTATTTGGCGGAGTGTCGATCGAAATGCTTTTTTGTTGTTTTTAAATTTTTTATTTAACAACCTGCTTGTGGCTAAAATTATGAATGGGTATCTCGACTGCCGATAAGTCGTTCAGTTGACAAGCCCAAGTCTATTTGAGTCATTGAATTTGGAATGAATTGGGCCAAATCACGCATCCACTTTTTCCCTATCGTAGTTTTTTTTTTTTCGTTAATTAAGAAATAATTCTTATTTTAACAATAAGAATTATTTTAATTATAAGAATTAAATAAATTAATAAAATTAAATTTTTTAAAAACTTTTTAATCGATTTAATAGATTTAAAAAAGAAAAGTTATGGAAATATTTTAAATTGTTTTTATTTGTTTCATAACTTGCCGAAATTTTGCTATAAAACCATTTAAAAACACTAAACATTAACTTGAAAAAAAAAACAGTTTTCCATGGCTTTGTGATAAACGAGAACATGTCTTCTTCACGGAAAAGATTTTTAGTACACTCTACGGATGATAAGTCTGGTTCAAAATGGAACGCTGCTGACTAAATAAATAAACATTTACTTAGTTGTGGCACAAAGCCAGAAGTATGGAGCACCTAGTGAGACTCGAACTCACTAGCGATAGGTTGATGGTAGTCTAGCTTGTTAACCCTTACATCACACAAGGCACTCAATAAATATATCAATTAATAAATAAATGTTATTGTTAATGCTTTTTTAGTTTAAATAGAATTGGTTAAATTGTTTTTGTCCCAATTTTAAAAATTTCACCTTTATTTTTTACTTTTTTCTTTGTAAAATCAACAACAAATGAAATAATTTAAACCAAGTCAATTGCGTTCCCTTTGGGACCATCATTTGCACATTGTGCCGTTTTTAGGGGGGGGTAAAATTTGGTGAAAAGCAAGTCTAATTGCCTAGTTGATCTTTTAGTTTAGTTTTAGAAGTTTTAGTGATTTAGTATAAAACAATTCAAATGTATGTCGACGGTATATGAGCTCGATTCTCACCTTGGCCTATCTTGCAATAATTACCGTGTAAGGAGAGGTCAAAAGTTAAGTGACCTGGAAAAAAACAAAGTTTTGAAATAAAATAACTGATGCATTATAAAATTCATTCATTGATAAATCAACACTGAAAATATCATTAAAATCGGATAATTCCCTGATTTTTGGTAATTTTTTTTTTTTTTTTTCAAACGAGAGAGTTAAATTTGTTTTGTAAAACACGGATTTTTCGACAAATTGGGTATACCTAGTGTAGACACATAAAGATGATTTCGTTTTGTTTTTGTTTTTTTCTCCCTAAAACAATAACGCTACACTCGAGAAAGCGATTTAACACTTCCTTACGTGTGTAGATTCATTGATTAATAACAGCTTTAAAACGTCAAGCCTACAAGATTTCTAATTGCTTAATCAATTGGATTGAGAGATTTTACAAGTATAGTAGAAGAAGAAAGAGGGTTTTGCCTGCTTCTGTTTCCACTTCACACCCGCAAATTTTGGTTATTGTCAAATTATTTCTTTAAATGATCCTTAAAAAAGAACGCTTTAGTGACAGAATTTATACCTTACGGATTGGGGATTTTATATTGACACTGCATACAAGACTGACCGTTGTGGTCAAGGGCAAATGAAATACTTGTCTGCAGTCTAAAGTGACAATTTTTTAAAAAATTAGATCCGAATTACATGATTAAAATAACCA
>CM042160.1:41212524-41215024 GCA_023376005.1 Doryteuthis pealeii | reverse complement strand
AGGGGCGTAAGGGGCTGGGTTAGCTCAGTCGGTAGAGCGTTCGGCTAGAAACCACAAGGTTCCTAGTTCGATACCGGTCCTCGCCAACTCAGCGTATGAGTAGCACAGGGATCTGTGCGGTAATGTGAGGAGCTGATGGTAGGTGTGGCGCTCCACCTCTGATGCTAAAAAACAATCTCCTTGGTCTAGCGCTATTGAAAAGGGGATAGACTCCCTTGCTGACTGGCTGATACCGACTTTAGGCCGTCCCGTCGACTTTACGTATAGGCTTATCAGAAGCTCGCTCGTACCACAAGTTTTAAGTCTCAACACATAGCAAAAAATCGAACGAGTGACAGCACGTAACTCGGAAAACTTGTAAGTTGGGTTACTCATAAACCAAGGTACCACTATATAAGTAAAATAACAATAACAATTCTGCCCTATTATTTACCCATAGCTGGAGGGAAAGTAGTGGATGCATACATTCCCAAGGGTATTAGCACTATATGAAATGCAAACAGCCTTGTTCAGAATTTGAAATCGGGTTACCGAGTCCATTTCTTACGATGATAACCATTAACACAACGGGTGCCTCCTTTTTCTGGGATGTAGTGATTGTTTTTTGTTTTTGTTTATATATATATTATTAATATATATATATATATATATATATTATATATAGTCTAGGAGAGGATAACTCTGAATTCAAAATTCCTGAGGTCGGTCGTTGATTGTGTTTGTGGCAACCCTTGATGCACCAATTCTTTCCTATCGACAGTGCCAAAAAGTGTAGATGGTCCAACACAAGCCTTCACCACTATAACAAAATCCCTGCGTGGACGTTCATTTGTGTGTATAAACCCTCATACGTCGAAAATCGACGGGAGAGTCCATTATTATTATATATATATATATTATATATATATTATATATATATATATATATATATACTTTTGCTATATATATAAATAATGTGCTCCATATTGTGATAGAGCGTATCTAAGTAAAAGTATGTAATAGTTAAGACAGAGTATTTGATGCCCCTGAAAAATCGACGAGAGAGCCCATAATATATAATATATATATATATATATATATATATTATATATATATATTATTGATTTTTATACCCTTAATATATTCTTATTTAGCTTTTATCATGGAAATGGGGGTAAACTGTTTTTAACTTTCTTCTCCGGAAAAATAGGATGTCGGTTTTTAGTGAACTTGCTGGTCTCCACAATTTTTTTCTTGATAAAAGGAAGTCTGGTCGCGACGTTGTACATATAAATAGACAAACAGACAGATATTATAGAATCTTCCTTTTATATATCTCTTATTATGATGGAGATTGTATGCGTGGTCTGTCTGTAACTGAAACTATATCACTACACAAGTCACAATTCCTTTAGTTATTATACGTCACATCATCCACGATTTTATTTGTATTTAAACCTCAATTATTAATACAATTGTCTTAGATTCTTAATCTTGTTGTCTTACTTGCATACAAATAACATGCAATTGTATTTATATATACAACAAAATAGCGGTTTACAGTTGTGAACGGGAAGGTTAATTTGCATATTGATATTAAAAATTTGATTTTAATAAATATGTGCTTGGTATTATTGATTTTTAATTGTTTGGTTTATCTTAATGAATATGAACAAAATCTCTTTTAATAAATCTTAAGGAAATCCATTAACAGAAGAAATAACCATCATTTTATTCTTTACTTCCTAATTATAACTAAGTAGTTAAATTAGGAAATTTAGCAATGAAAGACGAAAAGTGATGGAAGAGTAAGTTTCAAGTTGTTCTATTTTTCGATTATACCCCCCTCTGTTTCAAATCTTTTTATCTGCATTCTTATTCAGTTTCACTAGCCTTTCTAATTCAATATAATATTTTATTACATCAAACTTAAATACTTGCACCCCGGAGCGGGATATATTTGCTTGCATAGATAAAAGATTTCAAATCCAAATCCGAAACATTATATTCTTCTTAATAATGCGAGATTCGCTTCTTGCGTTTTTGTATGCAACAAAAATTACGTCACTTGCTTACGTCACATTATCCAAAATCGTCATAACATAGAATAAATTACACTCAAAAATTTGAACATGCAACATTAGACAGTCTTCATGTGTAAAACAATGTAATAAATATATGATGATATTATATAATCTATATATAGTTTGTTTATTTTAGAAGATAAATGACATTCAAATGTTAGTTTTAATCCTTTTATGTTATTTGATGGAGTTTACTACTTAGGGTACAAATTCGCTGACATTGAATTTTACTCCCACCCCTCAGGCAATATGTTTTAAAAAATCTATGATATTCTAGGACAGCAATACTCCACTTAATCCTTACTTAGGCTAGCGGGGGCAGTGGGGAGAGACCCCCTCCGGTTAATAGTCGACTTTGGTCCTTGTCAGTTCCGTTAGTTAAACCCTATATTGATTTTTTTCTTTTCAAACCCCTAATTGGCCCATCCTTTTTCCCG